>OY998152.1:1923112-2411553 GCA_963921925.1 Sphagnum tenellum | reverse complement strand
AAGGTGGCCGAAGTCCACGGGCACCCACTAGTAATAATAGATTACCCAATGAAAGGATAACACCCATAGAAATTTTCATGGATAGAAATTGTGACTTACATCTAAATGAAGCTAGGGTCACTGTGATTTTTTGGAAGGAACTCTTAATCTGCTTATTAGAAATGGCTAAATGTTCCAACCCAATATGCCATAAGGTTATTGCTTTGTTTCAAAGGTGGTCACTTTCTTAATGTCACAATATGGCAACGTGATTGCCTTATATTGGCCCAAAGGTTTGACCCTCCAAGCACCCCACATGATGGCCATGAGAGTCCTATGAGTTGGTTTTGAAAGATTGTTCAACACATACAACTCAAGAAGCTTCCTTCAAGAACTTATCAATATTTTAATTGATTATTTTCTATGTTGATGAAAAGTCCAATTATTGCTTGGTTAAAAAATTTGTTTGACCTTTGATTAGATAATAGGTAATATGAGAAACTTCAAACATGAAATACTTCTTGCAATCCACTTCTTGAAAATCACACAGAAAAAAACAACTTTATTCTTTACTAAACTTGAATATGGATTCTCCACTAACCCATCTGATCTATTGCTAATAAAAAAGTGTGATCCACCCACCCACTTGGGATTGTTCAGTGATGGTTTAAAGTAGTTCAAAAATCTAATTTTAATTATTTCCTTTTGATTGTTGGAGTTTTAATACACATGGTACTTGTAAAACATCCTTCATATTCAAACTTTTGACCTTAATCATATCAATTAGTACCTAATCAGATTCAACATTTACTATATTATTATTTTTTCTTTTTTTTTCTTTTTTTTTTTGAGAATTTCATTGTCAGAATTGCCAAAATTTTGGAATTTGAAAGGTTTGAAAACCTAAGGGCAAACCAAAGAGTCATAAGCAATGTTTTTGTTTTCAATTTCTTGATGGAGCTAATGAGGCGGGCATCCCTAGGCAAATTTTGACTTAACTAGCAACATTATTTCAGGGATCTCTTAAAATTGTAGCTAGTAGACATAAATGTGCTAACACCCTCCCAAAAAAAAAATTAATCCACCTCTTTTAGATGATTTTTTACCAAAATTAGGGAATTTATAATAAACTTTTCCACTTTCAAACAATTGTCTTGACAATATTTGGCCAAAAACGATCATTGGTCATGAGCCCTTACCATTGACATGGTCTTCATATTTTCTTCTTTGTCATGGCACTTGTGCACTCTCTACATGTCCCATAATATGGCCTTTAACTTTGATGGGAAAACAGGACATTCTAAATTATTTGTAAAGGAACTTGGGATTGGTCTTTCATCTGACCCTCACTCCCTTGTATTTCAATTATTTGCAAAGTCAATGAAACTTACTAAAATTATTGAATTGGGTATCAAATGCATAATTTAATGTACCATGACTACATATTTATTGCATAGATTTGAATAACTAAACACAATGGTGAAACCACATAGGAATGAAGGCACATCAATAGTGAATAAATCTAGAACATAACACTAAACTAGTTGTATCACCAAATTTATTGCAAAATCTAATTTGTATGTTTATGTAGTTTTTTGGTTTCAAATTTTGGATCTTCGTTGTCCTTTCACCCAAATTGCTTGTTGATAATTGAGTTTGATTTATTTTACATATAACTTTTATGAGTGCAAATGTTTAGTGGATATCATATGTGGCTATCAAAATCTCACACAAGGTTGTTTTAGAATCTTGAGCTGAAGGCTTGCTTCAACCAACTACCTTTTAAAATTTGGAGAGGTAAATTAAAGCAACATGATAAAAAGAATCATGAAACAGAATAGATGGATGTTATGTATCAGATGGATGACATTTTTGTCCATGATGAAAATACTAAATATGTTTATAATGCAACTTGATATTTTTATTTTTATTTTTTTAAAATCATATTTTGATACATTTTCTAATTTAGTTGGGGTAATTAGTCACCACATTTTGACTATTTTGTTGTTTTCAACAATGATTTGTAAAATTTTTGCCATTGATGTGCAACAACAAAAATCTGAGAAAAAAAAACACTACTCCTAGATCTTTGATGTCCACTATGTTAAGGTTCACACATTGATGTTTTTAAAAAATCACCTCCCACTCAAATGTCTATTTTGAACCAAATATAGTTCTCTCAAGCATTCTTCTTGAAAGTATTGAAAAATTACACAATTTTTTTGTTTCAAAACCAAAAGCATATAACTTCCCATCTACCATATTGTCAAAGAAACAAAGGTGGCACATTCTTGTAAAGTGCTCAATCTGTTTTATTTTGATACAACTAAACGACTAGCATGTTTGCTTGTCCATGCAAAACATTTCAAACATCTCCACCACAATAGACCATTGAGGCTTACAACAACTTGACGAAAAAAATGTTGATGAGGCCCCTATCACCACCTTACTATCACAAAATATTACCTATTCTTGCCATTTTAGATTCCCTATTTGAATGATGAAGCACTCTTATCGTGGGTCTTGCCATTTAGGTCTCCTTGCCTTAGAAATGAGGTGTTATGTGTCATCATCATCAATAGCTTTGCTATTTTGTCCAAGAGAGCCATTTTTTGTGTGTGTTTGTGTTATTGCTTTTATGTTTTTTTTGTTATTTCACTTTTTTTTCTTTTTCTTTTTTGTTTGTGTTTTTGAAAGTTTTGCTCTAAGGATTGGTGTGTGTGGTGTTGTTGCATCATTTTGGAGATGGATGGAACTTTAGTTGTGACAATTTAGGAACAAGCTTGTCATGATGAGAGTTCTTTGATCCATCATGGTGGCATGTGAAGACTATGAGATTTCTTCACACATAGTCATTTAATCTTGCTTTCATTTGTTTTCATCATTTCTCTAATTTTTTCATTTATATTTTTTTTGTCATTGTGTTGCAAGGTAATGATCGTTGTACATGCATATGACTAGGTGTCTATTATTAAAAGCCGACATTTGGGTTTTAGTAATCGATTCAATTTTTTATGTGTTGTGCCCAAATTTGGAGTTTTTCCAAACTTTATAAACCTTCATATATAAAAGGAGTATCCAAGGGAATTGTTACATTTTTTTGGGTATAATTGTTAAACAAAGGTTATAGTGTCTTGAAGATCCTAATAGCATTTTAGTTCCCTTTAATGGGACTTGGGGGAATTTATAGCTAATTTTTGGAATTGCATTATGTAACATCAACATGGTTGATATTTTTATCTTTTTATGGGTCAATTCCCTAAAATTAATCCAAAAGGTTGTTCAAAATGTCTAAATCCTCTTGGATTGTTTTTATTACCTACAATTCTTAAAGAGCTAAAAGAAAAACCATTTAAACATATTGTTTCTACTTGAAACTTATTTTAAATTCCACACCAATGTTGCATATGCCAACTTTGATCCCCTCAAGTCCCTTGTTGCAAGATGGTGGAGAGGGGATGATGAGCTTGGCAACTTCAACAATTCTTTCTTGTGGGAGGACAAAGAGGAGGGGTGAAAAAAAATCTTGACTCAAGTATTAAAGATTAAGGGGGAGAGGGAGTTTATAACACCTTTCCTGGCATGGGGTTGTGGTGGGGCACAATGGCTCTAGACTATCATAAGTTTGTCAAACTCACTTGCAACTTTGGCTTTGTTGAAAGAATCGGATGATGCACAATGGAAATGTTTTGAGAGAATTATCTCAATGTATTTGGAAGGTAACCTTATATCATTCACGAATGTCCTTCTTATAAAAGAGAAGAAGTTTCCTATGTCTATTATGTCATAGTGGAAAGGATTTTATGTCTACCTATTATAGGTTTAATATATGTCCCTTTTTAAAAAATAGATGTAAGAACCCTCCTCCTATGCTTGTTATCCACATATGTTTATGTTCTTAATAGGGTTCACCTTGTGCTTTATGATGGGTAAAAAAACCCTTTGATGGGGACATTATTAAAACATTGGGCTAAGCTCTATTACCATCTTGTCATAGGCCCTTTATTTTGGGAATGCCCTAACTCTTAGGTTTACCCATACACAAATTAATGACTTCAAATATTTTAGTTGGGTTTTGTGCCACTAGTCCAATTATATTAAACCTCTCAAAATGCCACCCATCCCAATATTATTTCATTATACATCATTATTTAATATTATTGATTGTATGATAATGATGAATACAAACATGAAAATTCCCATGGTTTGGGAGGGTTATAGCTTGGCCACTTCCAATGTTCAATGGTTATTAAAAGCATAAACAAACCCCATTTGTTATTAAGGCGGTTGTTATTATGATTCATAACTCTGATTCTCAAAAAATTCATAGACCTAATTTTGGTATATAACCATTGTTCTCAAAATTTTGAAAAAAATAGATAACCAATCATAAAATTGTTAGTTCATTTTCAATTATTTCATAATAACCATCAATTCTTACGGTTTGTGAAATGACAAGACATATGGTTATTTGATTTTCTTTTACCAAAAGAATGAAATCAAAAAACATTTAATTCAAAAATAATTTAAATATCAAACCAATCATTCTTCATAAATTCAAATAATTGTTAAACAAAAATCACATCCAAACAAAACAAACACCTATCTTGTAGGACATTCACACTTAGGGGTATTTATATGGTTAAATCATAGTTATGATCATTTTGTTCACATATGGTGTTGCTTATGAGTAGAAAGGTGACATGTTTTGCCTAATGTGGCTTGCTAACAAAACATTTAACATAATGTGATAGAAATATGTTAAATGAATAGAACAATGATAAATCACACCAAAATATTAAATTCTTGCTCTTTCAATATCTTATAAGTTGTGGTAAACTAACAATTTTAAAACTAAAATGGCAATTTAACAACTCATCATATCAATGCAAAACTCCATTGTTCCATCATAGAAGGTTTGCTTCTTTCACACAAAAAAGCTTCATGATGATGGCTTCAAATTTTGACACAAGCTTGCAACCTAATTTGCAAATAGAAATTATAAATTCACATGCAAGTTATATTGTCCACTATGACAATTTGATTTAGGCAAAGGGGAGAAAGTTTCTGATGCCCCGTAGGGTACAATTATACTAAAATGTACCATTAGTAGTTATGACCGTGTTGTTTAATTTTTCAAATTTTAGATTTAAAAAAATAAAAAATTACATTTAAAAAATTTTACAAAATATTATTGTGAATACATTATGCACGTATCATAGAAATTTGGGAATCAATCTAATGAGTAAAAAATATACAATTTACTTTTTTAAGGACTTATAATCATTGTTTAAAAACAATTTTGATACTAAAAGCATAGTTTGAAAATATTTTTAAAACATGTTTTGGGATTTTTTTTAATATACACCTTAACATAATAGTATTAAGAACATATATATATATATATATATTTATTTATTTATTTAAAGATGTGAATTTTTAAAAATATTCTTTTAAAAACATCGAAAAAATAGTGGTTTAAGGGGGCATGTGTGGTTCCTTGTAACATGGTTGGACATCAAATGAAGCAAAACAAAACCTTGATGAAAATATACATTGCAAAACTTTATAGCACACACACATTGATGAAGTCTGAATATGAACATTTTAGAACACACATACATGCTGAAGTTTGAATATAAACATTGTAAAACACATGCATGTTAATGCACACTATAAATTACAAACACATGCCAACAAACATTGAGTATGAAATGTTGATAACAGTGTTGCAAAGAGCAAAAGAAGACGTTGAAAATGTGTGCCAATGGAACAAACTTGCTATAAATTTCAAAGATGTTCCAAACGAAAATGCAAATCAACAAAGTAGATTAGAAGAGGAAGGTGGCTTCAAGAGAGGAAGCTTTGATAGAAACCTATGAAGCTCTTTGTAATGATCAACAAAAGTTTATGTTAGTATAAAAAAAGTCCTACAAAGCTTTTTTTTAAATGCAAGTTACAAAAGGAAGTTAAAACACTATTTGCAATGACAAAAAGAACTCATGTCAATTCATTATCAACGACAATTCATTATTGACGATGAGCATCATGAACAACGATAGTAGGTGTTTGATACGTAGACTTCGCCTAACTCAATGTCTAAATGGAGGTCTAATTGATTTAACTTTCATGAGTAAGGTAAGATGACTTTATTTCATTGTCCTTGTGAACATGACTCTAACAAATATCTATAAACTAGCATACTACGGATAAAGGGGATAACCTAACCCTAGGTGTGAGTTAACCTTTAATAAGTACCTACATTAGACGATTCTTAAGGTGCATTCACACTTGGTGTTAAGGACTCGAGTTTTGAATCCACTAATAACATGCTAGTCATTTAGGACTTAACTTATTTCTCTTGAAGATTTTATGTTAAGCTAACCTTTGCTTAACATTAAACTATCGCTCATTTAACATTGGGTGCCACCTAGGATGCCACCTAGATATCCATTTAACACTGATTAACATCAAGTGTGAATGTACCATTAGTAAAATGGGCAATGCATGAAGGGAACTCAGGGAACCGGAAGATGGGAACAATCGGGAGAACAGTGATGGGAACGCGGACAGGCAGGAGAGTGGGGGGGAGAGAGAGGAAGCGAGGACGAGAGGATTGTTGCGCAACTCCCACTTGCTTCTCTCCGTCTTGATCTCGAGTTTTGTCTTCATCTTTCGTGCATCTTGAGCTTCATTGTGTGTCGCCGTGATTCTTCTCGTCATTGGGTTCTGTTTTTATTTGCAAATTTGTGGCTTTTACGCCGTTTAAAACCGTGGTTTGTGTGACTCCCCCTATACTTCCCCTCTTGTATCCGTGTTTTGTTGTTTTTCTATACCCTAGGCTGTTGCTTCCAGTCCCGCATTCCAAGGTCTTGAGTTGCAGAGATATCTTTGCCCTGCTGTGCTTTCTGTGGTTGGCTGTCTGTGTGTTGGTGTTTTGTAGGAGGTTCGGTTTGGCATTCTGCAAAAGTTCGTGGTGTTTTTGGTTTGGGGTTGGTTCTTGCTTGCTTGTAATGGCTGCTTCAACAACTGATACCGTACTGGTAGTTGAGGAGGTGGTAGTGGCCTCCGAGACGGTGGTTGAAGAGGTGAAGCCGGAGGAAAAACCTGAGAAAGTTGCCAAGGAGAAGAAGGTGAAAGCTCCCAAGGAGAAGAAACCCAAGAAACCCAAGGTTGCCAAAACTGACAAAGTCTCCATCACTCACCCACCTTATCTCCTGGTATGTATGTCTCTCTCCCTCCCTTCAACCCTCTCCACTTTCTAAATTCCATAGGTTTTTCAAGCTTTTTCTTCTCAAGCTTAATTTGCACATCACAATCTGGTTCTCATTTTTTCTGCCATGAGCAGTTTTGTCAAGAAATGTGTGCACAAGTGGAACTCTGAACTGAAGGGTTGATGGGTCCCCAATTGTGCGTCCTTCTGTTGTCCTCTGAATATGATTTGCTTCAAGAGGATTATGCTTCAACAGATTGATTTTGTTTTCTTGGAGTTTGTTTTGTTGCACTGGGGCTCTCTGTCTTTCCTATGTGCCTTTGCAGCAGTTTTGACATGGCAAATTGAGTGTTTCCACATCTTTGTCTTGCATGTGAAGAATATGTCCACAATCAGTGGCTTTCCATTTCTTCATTTTTCCTTTTCTACTTTATTTCTATGGGGTCTGCTTTAGGTGCTTGAGCTTCCTCACTGTGCCAAAGTTGTGCATTTCCATCCTGTTGTTCTTGGCAGTCATGCTTTCTCATCTCTGATGTAGAAAAGGTTTGCCAATTTGCAAGAGTGAGTTTGTGGGGAAAAGAATTGCATCACAACATGGGTTCCTAAAATTGACAATGAAATGCTAAGGCTTGTCTATAGTAAGTGTGCAGGCAACTCTCTGTATCAAGCCAATCTTGTTGCTGGTAGTGCTTCTTTGCTGCCTTTCATGCTGTTTGAGCTTGGCTAGATGCATACTGCATCCTAGATGATACCCATGATAGGCCATGCATGAATGGGCATAACTGGTTGGAGTGGGGTCATGTTGGGGTTGTTTGCTCCAGATGGTAAAGGAGGCGATTGGAAGCTTGAAGGAGAGGACAGGGTCAAGCCAATATGCGATTGCCAAGTATCTTGAGGACACGTACAAGACTGGTTTGCCCCCAAACTTCAAGAAGACCTTGTCCATCCAACTCCGGAACTTGACAAAGCAGGGAAAGGTCTTCAAGGTGAAGAACTCCTTCAAGCTCTCTGATGAACTCAAGAAGCCAACTAAGGCAACCAAGCCTGTGGCATTGATCAAGGATGTGAAGGAAGGGGAGCAGACCAAAGCCCCCAAGCCTACCAAAGTGGTCAAAAAGCCTGCAGGTCGTGTGAAGAAGACAAACGCAGCTGCTAAGCCAGTGAAAGCTCCAAAATCTCTCAAGAAGAAGCCAGCCATTGCTCCAAAAGCTGCTTTTAAGAGTAAGGTGCCTGCTGCAACCAAGAAAGATGAAGAGAAGACTGCTCCTGTAAGAAAACCTGCTGCTGTGAGAAAGACTGCTCCAAAGAAAGTACCAGTAGTGAAGAAGTCACCAAAATCACTCAAAACAGCCAAGCCCAAGACTGTGAATGCAAAGAAGCCTGGTAAAGCAAGTAAAACAGCTGCATCTCCAGCAAAAAAAGCAAAGAAGTGAGGCATTCACATGCCCCAAGTTTGGAAAACCCAAAATGCTCTTTGTGAAACCACCCCACTGCCATGGAGGAAGCTTCAGTACCCTTGGGATGTAAACTGCAGAGCAGCTTTCATTGTAACTTCCTCATGTACTCTTAGATTTTCTGAGACTCAATTGAGCTTGGCTCAATTTCACTGTTTAGAAAGAGTGTGTGTCTGTTCATAGTATTTAGAGGACTTTGCAAAGGTGTTGTTTGTAGATGGATCATGTTTGTTTTTTCTGCTTTTCCAGTGCCAGTCTGCAGACTTGCATTTTTTTTGACTTGTACATTTCATAACATATACTTGTTGTCTAATTTCTCAATTTTCAACCAGTGGGTTGGGAATCTCATGCAGTGTGGTTACCATTTGGCTTTGTCTTAGATTACCTTTGGGTTTTGCTTGACAATTTCAGTTCATGCCTTTCAAAATGCCAACAAATTCTAGGAATGATGGGTTGGCTGGATTGGAACAGCTCCCAAACAATAACATCTTGAGTAACAATGCCATAGGATTGCCTTCTTGCATTTGGAGCTTGAAAAGTGTTAACATGAGGGAGATTCACTTGTGTAACAAGTAGGTTGGACTGTTTAGATACATTGAGCTTTTTGACAACATGGTATGAGGAATTCTTTAATCTAACGAGTTTTGACCTTTGTAATTGCCCTCTGAAAGTTCGAGCGTCCATTAAGACTCTAATTTTGAAAATGAAAGTTCAATTAAAAATGTGGGGGTTCATTTCTTCACATTCTCTTACTCTTTCAACACCATGAAATGTGATTCTTAGGTTTCATTTTTAGCTCACACTATCGCAACCCTAACTTTGGGCTCGTGACTAAGGCAAAAAGGGTTGCAAAGGGGTGCGGGCCAAAAGGAAGCTCGGGAGTCACATCACATACTCCCGGGAGTGTGAGAAAGTGTGAGGGAGTGAATTTTCACATTCCCAAAGCAACTTTCACTTTGGGAGATGGAGTCTCGGTGAAGTCCCGGTGGACTTTCAAAATTCCAGAGAGCGATTTCAGGGCTCAAAATTCAATGGATTGTGGCATTTTTTATATCATTGGAAAGCTCTTAGAACATAGATGTCTAAAATGGGCTCTTTTTGCTCATTTGGACATATGAAACACAAGTTATGGTCAAAAGAAGGGTCGAGAATCAAATTGTCAATTTGACTCCCGACTAAAAAAAGTCAAGAATCGACCCGATTTACTTGTTTGTAGACAACGTACGACATATTGTTGGAAAGCTCTCGATGAGAGCTAAAACTTTGCTTTAGACCGCACTTCGATTCGAGGTCTGATCGCAAAGTTATGGGGCTCCAAAGTTGCGGGAGTGCTAGTTGGCACAATTTCGGGACTCTCACTCGAGAGTCTTGGGACTCTCGGGAAAGAAAAGCCATCTGGATATGGGCCTCCTGAAGAGATGCAGAATATACTATAAAAGGGAAGGTGGTGGCTTTTCCTAAGTTCGGGCCATGGTGAGTCTTGTGTGTCCGTGTTGCTCGTGGCTCGTTTTAGCACCAAAGGTGTTCCAACTATGCACTAACCCCTTTGTGTGGGTTGTGTGTAGGCCCGTGTGAGTGAATGAAGCTTGTCAACTTTTCCTAGTCCCATTTCGGAGCTCCAACACGCCCCTCTACCCCTCAAAGTGTTGTGAGCTAAAAAGCGTGCCCCGACTCCTCCTTTTTCTGTTGTCTTTCACCTGGACTCACATTTGAGTCGTTCAAGAAGTTGAGAGTGCGTCACACACCTTCGCAAGCCCTTGCCTTGGTCGTGAGCCCAAGGCTAGGGTTATGACCTCTAATGGTTTTGTTTTCGTGCGTTAAGTTTCGTATTTTTGATAGACCTGTTTTAAAGGAATATGTTTTTCAAGCTAACGAGGGTCCACACCTATTTTAGTCACGCTTATGTGTAGCATGAAATGATTTTCTTCTTACAATTAAGGAGATACACCCTTCTTTCGAAAATCTAACAATTATCAACACCACAAATTTATAAGCATCTTTGACGAACATCCACCATGACACATCCTTTAGGTCTATTTTGGAGGATGATTTTATTTCCTTAGCATCCAAAGCCCACATTCGTTCTTGTTCGAGCAAGAGGGCAAGGCCATGGTTGGTTGCTAGGCCATTTATTTGTTTGTTTTGCATTGCACATTATACTTTCATCTCAATGTTGCATTTTGTTTTGGTTTGATTTTGCTTTCGACATCTAGTTTTTTCACATGTGAGTGTGGACATAAGTTGGATGCATCTGGCATGCATTTAGTTCATTGCTTATTTATAGGTTAGCAAATAGCCACACATGATGCCATTTGAGATGTCATGTATGCCCTTGCTTTAGAAAGTGGGCACGTTGTATGGAAAAAACAATTATACGCCTCTATGTTAAGAGTTTCATTACTAGCTGATCTTTACATGACCTGAGAGGACCAAATCTTTATTGTTGATGTGGTGGTTACAAACTTGCTAGAACCATTACGTCAACATCCTCCTTGATTTCCATTGAATCTTGTGTTGCAAATCCAATAAAAGTCCAAGAGCATGGATCAGCTTTTGTTGTGCACATGGTGGGTGTCATCCTCCATTTCCATTGCGCCGCACTAGAGAGACAAAATTACTTGCACCACAAAAGCAAAATATTTGAAACCATGAGTGCTTACACATGGATCCCAAACTTCGTTATCAAGCACATTCTCTTTGAGGAATGTAATGTAAAGAGCCAATGTACCAGGCTTTATGTTTACTAACAGCAATGATCTCTTGAAATGTAAATGTTAAAATTGGGCTTACATGACCCATTTGGGTACTTAAAACATAAGTTATGACCAAAAGAAAAGCCAAAAGTCAAATTGGCAATTTGATTTTTGACCACTAAAAGTCAGGATAAACCCTTGCATGCGGGTGGCATGGCCACATATTATTGGAAAGCTCTCAATAAAGGCCAAAAGTTTGCTTCAAATTTCACCTCAATCGGAGGTCTACACACAAAATTATGGGCCTCCAAAATCATGGGAGTCCCAATTTGGGGAATTTCAAGATTCCAACTTAGGAGTCCCGGAACAAAATGACATTTGGGTGCTAGCTCCGTGACCAAGCACATAAAATACTATAAGGGGGAAGGTGGTGGCTTCCCCCAAGTCTAGGCTATGGTAAGTCTTGTGAGTCTATGTTTGCTTGTGGTTCGTTCATATAACAAAAGTGTTCTAACTATGCACTTACCAAGTTGTTTAGTTTGTGCATGTCTGTGTGAGTAATTGACTTATTTGTCACTCTTCTTGGTCCTTATCTTGGAGCTCCAACACGGCCCTTTACCCTCGAAGTGCTACAAGCTAAGGAGCATACCCCAACTCTTCATTCTTCCATTGTGCTCACCTTGGACTCACATTTGAATCTATTAAGGAGTTGGGAGTGCATCACAAAGCTTAACTCCCTTGAACAACAAATTGGGCATAATCCTCCATAAAAAAAAACCTTATATCACCAAAGGATATCGATAGTTGAGCCCGACACCTCGTTAAGGGGCTTTAAAAAAATTCCCATGATCCTAAACCCATAATTTCCCCACATATTTACATAACTTTCTTGTCAAAACTCGCCAAAACTTGCTAAAAATTACAAGGAAGAAAAAAGAAGTATTGTTCATGTGAAATAAGAATGTTGACAAACTACACATGAGGACAAACTACCCAAAACAACCTTCACATTTCCTAAAAAAGGAAGATCATCGATTTGTCCCATGTCTTGAAATAAAACCTCATCCAAAAAATGCATGGCAAAGTCTTGAAATACCACTAACACACCCAAAATGCATAAACCATTTATGACTAAAGTGTAATCCTAAGGAATCTCTATGCCTAAAGAGATTTTTAATGGACACCAAAGCTTACATTTTGACACCTTGACCTTAAGCCCACCAAGGTTAATTCGGTCGAAAGGTGGTCAAAAGTGTAGGTGATCTCACTCATAAGCCCCACAATGTGGGTATCATTTGTTAGGGATGGAAAGATGTAGCTATGGGCCTACAGGATGGTCTTTAAAAGAGTTTAATAATGAACCAAAACAAATAAAGGACCTCTTGGGGGATCATCCTATTTCATGCTCAAAGATGACTCAATAATGGTGACCCCTTGCACATGATGCCCATGCTAATAGTAAAAAAATGAGCCCCATAAAACAACTTGGTAAATGGGACAATGTTCGCCAAAGACCCTTTGATATCACACAACTTTCTAAAAATAATATTTCACGAAATATTATTAAAAACATTTTTGACATCTATTTACATCACAACCCAATCAAGATGTAAATCGAAGAAAGCTCAGATGCCAAAAAGGATGGTTTCACAACCTCCATGGGTCGATACTTTAAACTAATGGGAGGATATGTGCTCTTGAAATGGCCCCCAAAGTTATAAGACAATGGAATGATTAATAAGTCAAAAAAACACCTCACATATGGCAATAGGACGAATACTACCGATGTATTTTGCCATTGTTAACAATATGTTAACTTGTAGCATTGAGGCCACCAACCTAGGAATACTCATGAACCAAAGCAATAGCAACGTAGAATAATTATGAAAACCTCGAATATGGGTCCTCTGGTATGAAGTATTTCGAAAGATGCTCATATTCCATCCAAGAAATCCCACCCAAAAACAAATGGGAAGTAGTGGTTAAGGCTTGGGCAAATAAAGTCTTACCCAGGATGAAAGTGTGTTTAGGCTAATAATCAAAAATAGGTGGAGGGACAAGGTGTGAAAGAAGGGGGTGCAATTAACATAGGGCAACAATGATGTCCTCCAACATAATAGTTGGTGTCATGGGCTAAATAACTCTGGCAACATGACTATACTCACCAGTTTTCCCTAAAATTAAACATTAACAAAAATGAATGGTCGAAAAATCTTCCCATGAGTGGTGAGAATGGAATGCACATGGAGCACGTGAAGACTCCTCCTGAAAAGAAGACTAAACATTCGCCAAAAACTTCCTGAAACAAACAAAAACCTCTCGTTGATTTGACCAATCTGTTTAAATATAACACAAACACCAACGGGGCAACATGAGGAAAAGGAACCATGTTAATTCGTCCATTGGGTCTTGAACAATTCGATCAAGGGGTAAGCAAACAACATATTTAACCTTGTCTTGGATGGCTCAAAGGATCCTATGAAACAATTGAGGGCATGCGAAACAAGATTCAACTAGCCCTGAAATGGAATTAAACTAAACCCAAAACCAACCCCAAGAAGCAAGAAGAATAGAACTAGGGAGAAGCACAAGAGGGGAGGACATCTGCAAAGAAAAAACAATTTGACTAGCCTGCAAAACAAGGTTAAAAGGAGGGTGGGCATTATTGACATGCTTTGAGAGGCCACCTAAAATGTAAAGGCCAAAACAATGAGGACAAAGGGTATCTCAAATTGAGCAGGGACACAAAGAAGGAACCATCCCCAAAAAAAACTACCCCCAGAACCCCTAAGAAGTAAAAGTTCAAACAACACCCCCCCCCCCCCTAAAAAAACCAAAACAAAACAAACTATCCCCAAAAAGGAGGATGAAAACTTTCCTATCATTGCAAGAGCTCATGAGTGATGGCAAGCCCAGTCGTTGCAAGGGCGCAACAGCTCTAATCTCTAACAAACTACATGTTCTCATCATTTGCAAGTTCAAATCCTTGATTTTTGCAACAAACCACCAGGAAGAAATTGTGCCAAACTTTTTTACCCCTAATGCAACTCAACCATAGCTCCTCTTGGCCATGGAGCTGTTGGGTTCTTTCTCTTTTCTCATTCTCACACGTTGCCATCACCTAGTCCCATTGTGGCTCCAGATCTTAGCCATGGGAGAAGACCACACCTTCACACAGTTTTGAACTTTTAAGCTCTAAATGAAGGTACTTTCCTTATTAGTGCATCACATGTTTGCTTTGGTTTGGAGCAAAAAAAAAGACCAAAACTACTATGAAATTTTAAGTTTATTTGTTCATCATATTAAAATGTTTTCAATGGGTGTGTACAAAAGTTTGTCATGGATATTGGGGGAACATTTTTCAAGAACTTTTAAAATGTTTTTAAAATGCCAAACAAACTATTTTGAGGAAGAAAAAGTTAACAATTGTCAATTATAATGAGTAGGTCTACATGTCATAAATGCCTATGACCTTCATTAATACAACAATAATTCAATGTATTATTGTATTTAAGGTTTTTTGCCATACAACATTGAGGGGATTTATTTTCTCTATTATTGTAGTACCTTTACCATTTGGCATAAAAAATTTTAAAAATTTGTTGTCGAACTTTTGAATAATTATTTTTTATTTATGTGATATTTTAATAAAATTAAAAGTTCAATTGTTAGGTTTTGAATTATAGACCTTCCATGACAAGGACTTAGAATTGGGGTAGTTTAGACACATTGGACTACTCCATAACACTAACAAGATATTGTTTATTATTTTCAATAACCATTACTTGCCAAAATTTTCAAAATTTAAAAATCAAGTGTTGAAGTTAAGACTTCAAATTTAATTGATTATTCAGCAATTTTTTGTCAAAATGTTAAATGTACTATGGTATGTGATAATGTATATTCATGTCACAATTCCCAACCCTCACCACAATTTAACTTATGAAAATGTAATGTACAATTCACTATAAAAAACATAATCTCATCTTTTAAAAATATTTTTGGTCTTTTAATTTGTTGATAATCATGTAAATGTTAGTTCATTAGATTTTGTCGATGTTTTAAAATTAATGCCATTTCCTAATCTTTCGATATCAACATCATTTGTTAGATTAAACCATATGCTTTAGTGTTAGTTTTGTTTAATTAATCCATTATATAATCATGGTTTTTCCATCTAATTTAAACCCATGGTTTCCTTGTAATTATATGGGATAGGTTATTCAATTATAGTGTCATTCACACATAGTGATGACATCACAAGTAGCAATGCTAATAATTACTAGTGTTTTAACATGTGTAAATGGTATCAATAAATTATCTATATGGTCTATTGATGTGGCAACCTATTTACAAGACTATCGTTGGTGGTAAGGTTAATGGTAACTTAGTTTTAGTCCATGAAAAATTTATCAAAATTGAAAATTCTTTCCTAAATCTTCAATGATAACTTACCATCGCAAAAGCAAAACAAATAAGTTAATAATTTACAAGTGCCCCCTTGTCACAAATCTAGCTTTGGGTTTGTGACCAAAGTTAAGGCATGAGAAGGGAAATAGGCTAGAAAAGTGCTTTGGGATTCAAGCATGCTCAAAATGCAAGGAAGTGATATCTTGACACTTTCAAACAAATGTTCACTTTTAGAGGTGGAGTTTCACAAATGTCCTAAATTTTGGGCCAAAAATGCAAAGAACAAAACTTAATCAAAATAGGCCTTCTTTAAACCATTTGCAAGCCTTTAATCATAGATATCAAAAGTGGGCTTTCATTTTCCATTTGGATATCTAAAGCTTATATTATGGCCAATATAATGGTCAAAGTCAAAATAGCAATTTGATTTTTAACCAATAAACATGAATTAATTAGAACAAGTCATGTTATAACACAAAAATATGTATGGCAACTTTTAGGGTTATTATGCGAATGGGGTGCTTACCATCATTGTACATGCACTAAAAAACTACATGTTATCTTGTCTTTTATAATGCATAGGAATGTCTTGTGATTTGTGGGTGGTTCTACAAATGATAACATGGTGTTAAAAAAGTGCAAAAGGTTAGATATTAACGTGATGTTGTTTGTTTTTCTTTTATGTGGACAAAAATAATGCCAATGATGGAGTGAAACGATGTGGACAGGCTACAAAATGGCAACATTGCTCCAAGCTAAACATTTTGGTTTTTTTTTTTCATAGAGTTTTTGAACTGTGTTTGTGCTTGTTTGATCTTCTATGTGTTTTGTGCCAATTTTTGGGATGTATGCGCAAAATTGGTTGATTTTTTTTTGTTTGATTTCTCCAAGTTTTCCACTATGTTAGAATTAAGAAACAAAATGTTTGTTCATAGAATGTTGATAAGAACAATTGATGGAGAGGACAAGAGGTTTTAGGGGATCACAAGGTTGGTCTATTGTGGATTATTCTATTCAAGTTCAATATACTTGGGTTGTGTCTAGTCTTTCCATTCATAGGGGTAGTCAAATTCTTCATTACTTGGGAGTTCTCAACATCAATTAATTAGTGGGGAAAATTGAGATAGTTGAAGATCATTTAATATTATTTGGATGAAGTTGAGTATATGTTTGTTTGCACCATCACCATCTTTGGTTGAAGGTGATAAGTCAAAGTTGGGCTTAACAAGGGAAAAAATGGACATTTTGTTTGAAGTGTCCATATTGTCCATATTGAACAACACTTCACCCAATTGTTCATGTCCATATTGACCAACAATTAATAAATGTAAAATAGACTATAATGATGTAAAACTAAAGAATTCAACATGGTATGAAAATATATTTTACATTATGGAGATAGAATTGAAAACTAAATTCAATTCAATTTGATAACACATTGACCAAACATTCATGAACATGTACAACAATCTAGATGAAATCCATATGCAACACCATGAACTTCATTTGCTTTATTTTGAATAAATAACAAATTGCACGATAATTGAATAAAAAAACAAAAGGAAAACCAAAAAGGAAAACCTTGATAAAAATGTAAGATAAAAACAAATATTGAAGTCATTTTTGGTAGTAGAAACGAAATAACAATTTAGCAAAAAAAATTTAATTAAATAGTGAATCAAGAAATTATTTAAAATTGAGAACTTTCAAAAAAAAAAAAAAAAACACTTACAATGGTAAAAAAACATCAAAGGCTTGAAACTTGACACAACAAAACAATAAAGAATAATAGTTGAATGAAATGAAAGAAGGCAAGCAAATTTTAAAGTTGAGAAATGAAAGAAAAATGTTGAAGGGTTGATAAACAATTTAATTCTAAAATTTTATAAAATAGTTCAACATTAATGAAGAACAAGGATGAAAGATAGAAGCTCATAATTGAAAGGGGTGTCCTCACATTAACACAAACCACACCTACCCCTTTAAGTAAATGCTTATCTTGGAACATTTTTAAAATATCCTCACTTGTAAGTTGAAAAAAATCTTATGACCTAACAAGATTTTGCTTAATTTTCTTATGTAAATATTTGCTCAAAGAATCTCCCCCAAAATATGCAACATTTCATAAATCTTTCCAAAAATAAAAATTCATATAACATTGGTTACAATGGTTAATGAACGTTTTAAATATTTTATCCTTATTAAAATCATTCCAAATTATATCACATGTTTCCATAATATATTATAAACATTGTCATGTAATCACATAAAAAACTTTCAACACAAATACAAATTTTGATGCTAAAACATGAAAAACCAAGCATTGGTTACACTTGTGGTATTTGTAACCATGTTTGCACCCAAAGATTGAAGTGAAAGCTTCATCAAAAGATCGAAACACAATGTAGCTCCAAATCAAAAAGAAAAATACAAAAACCAAATTGGGAAAAAAAAATCAAATTGAAATGCAAGTTTAATGGAACTCATGAAAAAATAAAAAGAATCTCAATAGAACATATAAAGAAGAAATGCAAAAATATGAAAGAATGTGTTGATTTTCTATTGTCAAAACTTTGGTATATTGTTGACCTTTCTTGAATGACGATATTGTGATGAAGGTAAGTAGTTACTTTTAGTAAAAGTATAGGATAATGTGTGAATGACAATAATGTCCTAATGATGGCTACCTTAGAAATATTATTGTCTAATGACAACTAACCCCAGTCCTAACCTCTAATGATATTTAACTTTTCTTTTTATCCTTGCACGTACTTTTCATGTATGTGGGAATGACATTTATTTAACATAAAATACATCATTAGGCTAACATAACATTGAATGTGACGAAGGAAAAATAAAGATATGTGTGTTTAACTCGATTCAATATATGCAATAGCCCCATTTTCAACAAGGTAAACCAACTTAAGTTTAGTACAAATAGTGAAAGGGCTTGAAATTTTACAAATGAGATGAAAGGCCCTTTTTTAAAGGTTGAATGGCTTGATAAGTTCTTACATCATTCCAATCTCAAAGAAAGACTTGACATTTGTTTAACTTAGGTGTTTTGTAAATTTTGAAACCCAAAGTAGACTTGTATAGAAATATTATACATGTAATAAATGATGGTTGAAATTTACCCAAGGTTTTGCAAGTGAAGGGTAATTTTGAAGCAAAGATCTTGCCAAATTGTTGGAAAGCCTTGAACACATTTTCTTGCCCTTATACACTTCAAAAGTTGGGAATAAAGTTCAATATGCTCATTTTAATCCTTTCACATATGACATTTTTTGTTATACTCTTCTAATTTTGACAGTATGACTTCAATTGTGATTATGATTTCAACATTAACAATTAAAATGGTGGCACTTGTTGGATATGTTGTAATACATATGCATGACTTAATAATTTACATTGTGGCTTCAAAAGGTGGAAGCCCATTTCATCCAAAGGGAGTATTAAGGTTTACATAATTTTAAAATCATTTCAAGGGAGTATTATCCACCAATTGGAAAGCCAACTATGCCCATGGCATGAGATACTTGTCAACTCCATGAAATAATTCAAAAAATGCTTAAGGTTTATAATTGTGATAAGTAGGTGCAAATAATGTAAGGTCCTCCAATTTTGAACAATACATGAAAAATTTTCATCAAATGAAGTACGGAAATAAGTTTTATATATTTTTAAAATTCTAATTAATGATGTTTTTGCAAGGTGAAATTGTTGAATAAAACATAATTAAAATAAATTTTACAATTTTCCTCTTATTTTTTGCTAATTATATTTTCATATAAACCATGAAATGGTTGGGTAAAAGACCCAAATCATAAATACAACTATATGATATTTTAATAATTTCTATTTCATTTTTAATATATATTTTTTATAATTTTGAAAAAACCAAGATATTAATATATTGAAAAAAAAATCTACATAATAATATGCATGACCCAAAAAATCACTTTTGGATAAATAAAATTTTGAATTGAAAAAATGTCATAATTTTGCTTTTGTTTTTCAATGTTGTGAAGTAGGTGGTGTGGCAATCATCCACAAGAGGACATAGCCAAATTTGGCTACAAGTTAGAGAGGAAAATAGAAAAATTTAGAATTTTGGAAGGTTATTACTAATAATTCAAAACCAATAGTTCCAATTTTGGTTAGTAAAAATTTAATCAAAACTAAATTTGATTTTTGGAACTAGGTTCATAACCATAATCGGGTTTTTGTTTTCTTTTGAGAATTGGAACTAAACTAGAACCTAGTTCTTGATTTCTTTAGAACTAGAATTGTAATTTTTGAAAAAAAAATCCTTTCTAAAAAAAAGGATTAAAACCAAGGGCTAACTAGCAGTCAACCACTAATTTTGGTCAAGGTTTATTCAATGTATATTCACATGGGCTCTATAACACAAAAAGTGCAATAGTTGGTCAATGTTTGTTTTGGCCTTGCCTCTTGTGTGACCTTCAAGCCATGCAACCTTTGCATTTTGATTCAAGCTTCTAATGTTTGGCAACTTTTGTATCTAGCTCTTTTGCACACATAGTGATATCTTATATATTAATTCACTTGTCTGTCAGTGTGTTTGTCTAAACCTGTCCATTCCGACCCGTTAACAGTCTTTGCGAGGCCAATTCTACAACCCCCATATGACAGAAACGAGGTCCTGAAATGAGTCGCACCTGGCCTGAAATGTTCCAGCGCCAGGTGTGGGTCGTGGTGGTGGAGAGACACACGCTCGCTGGATCCTCCGTCTCCCCGCACCAGCCATCGGTCGCGTTATTAATAAATAAATAAAATGAAACAAAGTTGTAACAAAAAAAAAACAAATATATATTTTTAAAAGGGAAAAATTAGAAAGAAAAGAAAGAAAAACACTTTAACAATTAGAAACTTTTTTTCAACACTTAAAAAATGAAATAAATATATAATATAATATATATATATATAATAACAGAAAACACATTAAAATAAAAAAATAAAAAAGATAAAAGTTTCTAAAAAAAACTAAAACATGAACCGGGTTTAAATAAAAAGGGGGATTTCACAGGGTCCGAAGGTCACATGTACCCACTAGTATAACTTAATACACACATGAAGCAAGGAAACCAAATTTTTCTCTCATTTTCTTTTTTAGGTTGTCAAGTGGTCAAGGAATTTGAAAATTCCACTAAAGTGGTCATAGTGAAGGCTTTTAAAATGTTTGTGTCATTTTCACATTTGTGGCAGTCTTGCATGATCTTGAATAATGAGCCATAACATCAAAACCCCAACTCTATTGTGCATGTGAAATTCATTTTTTGGTCTTGTGTGTATATTTTCCAAGCTAGGTTTTTTTTCTATGCAAGATGTTCCTATCTTTAGCATGGTTGACATATGTATAATGGATCCTAGAGTTGCTTGTGGAATTCCTTGCACATGTGATATCCTTTGGTGTGAATCCTTAATCGTTCCATACTATATTTGATTCTTTGGTTGATTTCGACATCTTTAGATAGAGGGCTTCAAAAATTCAATGAAGTGTAGGAGGTCATTGGTTCTCCGAATGTTTTGCAATGGCAGGATGTCCAAACATGATGGGTCTAATGGTTGATAATCTTGACATTGTGATCGACTTATTGCTATTCCTTGCAATGTTTCCATGTCTATGAGGAAAATATGCCAATTGAAGATGGGGAGTATAACGGCTTAAATTCCACACATACCAATGGCAAAATCCCATGAATCCTTTGAACAATAATTGTAAGCTTGACTACCTAGACTCTGACAACATGATGCATGGTAAGGTTGCTTTTGCATTTGTCAACAAGTGGATGAGAAAAATCAAGCTTTTTGACAAAGATTATGAGTTTATCCTAGTCAAGCAAAGGTGCAATTTCCATCTTTTATTTAGTTGTTTTGATAGTTGACATGATGAACTGTGTGCATGCACCTATTCTTGCTTGAAATTTGATAGTGTGAAACATCTTTTTAGTTATCTATTGGAGCATATTTAATACATTGGCATTTATGTGTATTGACTTGTTATTTTCTAGTTTACAATGGAGCTTCATTATCGTATCTTAGCTAGGTTATGAAAGGTTTATAAATGAAGTTCAATGATATTGTTATAATCAATATCAATGATATGCCTCTTGATACCTTGCCCAAATTACAAAATAGGTACCTTGCATAACAACTTGGTTTTTTTTGTTTCCTCTCATGAAAGGAGTTAGGATTGCATATGGGAACTTGTACAAGTGTATATATATGTTGTGGTGCTGTAATGGGATGTGGCAAGCACTATATCTCCCACATGCATATTTTTGGTTGGATAAGTAGTATAGATGTGTAACTTCTTGGCATTCATGAACGGTTGTTATGATCTAGAAGCAATTTGGAAAAGTTAACATTCTTCTCATATATAATTACTTTTAGTTAGATGAAATCAAAAATTTCAAGGCATTCATGTATGAGGATAGCATGAAAAAGTTTCTAATTGTAAATTACATGGAAGTAGTGGTGCATTCATGTGTAAGGCAAAGCTTTGAAAGGATTGAAATCAATGGGTATTCAACTTTGTCAATTGTTCAATGTCATATGAGGCAGAACTTCATGATGTTTCATTAACTTATTTAGACGGTTTTAATCGCAAGCCAAGTCATGATATGAATTTCCTTCTCATTTTTATCATGTTGTAGGAAGGTCAAAGTATCATTATGTTCCACTTGGAGGATAAGTATTGAACTTCATGTGTTATGTTTGTGTTAGCTTCAAATTTGTTATAGTTTAACATGATATTGAAGAGTAAGCCATCATTTAAAATTCCAATTGTAGTTATTATTAAAGATATTTGCATGGTGTGGTGGACCCCAAAAAAATCACAATTTTGTAGTTTTCAATACAAATTTTTTAAAAAAAATTTGGGGACATAATTGGAAAACATTAGTAGTGAAAATGTGAAATTAAAGGTGGCTCAGATCTCAATCTATCATTATGTTGTGAAATTAATGCAACTAATAATGATGCAATAATGCTTTGGAATACATTTAAAACTTGCAATTGCGTGTCACAAAATCATTATGTTAACAAAAGGACTAAAGATTATTAATTTTAGCTAGAATTTGCTAATAAAAACTTACAGATCAATGTATATATGTACAAAGAACAATCTTCAATCAATTTTTTTTGTCAATTTATTTCAATCATGAAGTTTATATTTGAATTAGATATGAACATTTGATGATACATTATGTTATGATAATGATGATGATTATAATGTCTGTAAGTTGTAAAATGTTTTCCATTGAAGATATAAATGCCTTAGGTTTTAAAAAATTTATCCAAGAAATTGAAAAAAAAACTTAATTAGTAAAAAATGACATGTTGCTACCAAATAACGTGTTTTTTCAATAAGTTTTATAATGTAATTTGTGTGCATTTACTCAAAAAAAAATCAACATAAAACAATTTCATATTTAAAAATGTATTAGTTTATTGTATTTAAAAGGGTTAATTCAACTAAATGTAATTTCTAAAAAAATTCAAAATAATTGAATTTAATGTTGTGATACTTTTAGTAATTTTTTGGACATTTAATTTTGACTACATTTGGGTCCATCATAGTATGTAAACACCCTTAGTAGATTATAAGGATTCTTGTGTGATGATTTGAAACCCACCTCCTATAATGTCATAGATGTTTATTTTGGATTTTTGTTGTACGTGAAGTTCATTTTTATTTTTTGCATATATCCTATGTGATTATTTTATGTGCAATAAACTTCTATCATGGGCATACGTGATGTGCCTACCCTAGATTCAAAAGTTGCTTATGGAATCCATTGTGCAAACTTTTCAACTATGAATCCATAATCTCCCCTTATTGATGTCATTGAAGTTTGAAGCAAGAAATGACCAATTTATTCACAAAACACACATTTGGCCCTCCATGGCAATGACTATGAATATTGTATTGCAATCCTTGGGACTTATACCTTTCCAAGAGTACATCGATTTTTTGGTTTGATTTGGCATCTTGAAATGGAGGGCTCCAAGAATGCACCATTGTTCTTGTATAGTGGCAAGGCCTTTAGAAAACTAATAAGTTTAATCATGGGTAATCTTAACTTTTTGATTGATATATTGTACTATTTTTGCAATGGCAATTGGCCAATCTAAGCAAATTAAAATGAATATATAGATCATAGAAAAACATGACATGAAATTCAGTTGGAAGAATCATTAGCAAATATATTGGAATTAAGGTTATGCCTTGGTTATGTTCCTTTATATATATATTTCTTGTTTTTTAAAATTCTTTCAATCATAGATTTGAATAATCTTGCTACTAGGTCAAAACATAATCAAAGGAGGCACAAAGGGTGTCGGATGTTAGATTCTATCATAAAAAACAAGAGATTTATTTGTTTATTTATTTCCATTTGAAACTATGGTAATCGTGACACATTATTCCTTTTTAACATACATGAATGTTAAGAAAATCAAATTAAAAACCTAGTTGATCCAATTTGAAGTTTTGGTGTAATTGAGGACTTTTGAAAATGAAAATTTTAGTCAATAAAAAATGACATTTTTACAAAGGAGTTTTAAAAGAATCATATAATAGAATTAAATTGATGTTTCAAAATGTGAGATGATAATATTCTATTAGAAATGCTAAAAAAACATTCACAATTTTAAAAATGTGGAATTCTAAAACTTTGAAAATTCAAAGTATGTACACTTGAAAATTCAGAACTTCAAAACTTCAAGAGTGTTTTACCACATATAAATGGGGTATAATTTACATGATGTATTGAAAAAAATTGTAGTTAATATCACATTAAATTCAACTTTAAAAACTTAACATTTTTTGGTATGATTTCAAATTATCATCATTTTTCAAAATGAAACATATAATATGCAAGGAATTTGTACATTTCTACAAATTCATATTTATTCAAAAATTATTAAGAATTTTTTTTTGACTTATTTGGGCAATTTTAGTCATTTTTCATAACAAGTTGCAAAAAAAATTCAAAAGTTCATTGGTATGAAAAAGTTATTTTTGGAGAAAAAGGACATGCATGACTAATAAAAAGTAATGCTTATGGCTCCTTTGAGTGCGCTTTGACCCTATTAGCCCAAGTCTATTTGAGGATGATCATAGGTTTGAATTCATTTTTTGTCCTACAAATTACCCTTCATGCTTGTGAATTGAAGTTCATGACAAAGAGAGAAAAAAGTTGAAGGTTTTACGAATGTGCTCCATCATATTCCTATAGAAGCATTTTGAGTTGATGTTTTGAGTTTAGTTCACAGGGTCAAAGTCTTTTTTCATATGATGGATATTATAGAATATGTGGCTTTGATCATTTGGTGCCTATAATTAATAACCGAAGTTTGTTTGAAATCAACCAATTCCAAATTTGTTATTTCACTAGAATTTGTGATAGTTACCATCTCGTAGCTAAACATTATAACATGAGGCAATTTTTGTGTACTTATAGGGCCAAGGGCTTTTGAGACTAGGTCAAATTTATTAAGGTTTTCAATGCATTTTCACAATGCACATTATGCAAACTTGGGGAAATTGTTACCATTTTTAAAAATTGGTCTAAAAAAGGTGCAATTAATTCATTCATTCATTAGGAAGTACATTTTATAATTTATTTAATTATAATCAAGGTGGTAGTAAATTCATTTTGAGAATGTATTGACCCCAAAGGGTTTTGTTGGACTCAAGTGCTTCAACCTTTGATGTTGGGCAAGGTGGTAGGAAACAATTTTGGATTGATTGATGACGATTTCAAGCCATGTTCATACCAAACATTTATGGGCGGATCAAAGAAGGCTTGAAGGTTAACCAAACAAAAAATTGTAATCTAAGTTAATCCCAACAAATCAACAAATTATAGGTCATAATGCAAGCCCAAGTAATGGTTACACATGTTATGTCTTATGACATATTAGTTGGGGAGTGGTGTTGTAACCCCTATGGATTACTTTGGATTTCTTGAAGGAAACTGCATATTAAAAATTGGGATGGCAAACAAGAGTTAATTCTAATTAAAATTTCATTATCAATGAAATGTATAAGGGGGCAAGTAGGAAAATCCAAGTCAACAATGTTGGCTAAATTTGCAAGCCTTCCACATGGGTTTGAATTATTCAAGGATAATATCCATGATGGAAATGAACCTCTAAATGTTGAATTGGTGATGTTAGGACTTCACAAGGGATCCCATTTGTGCAAGCTTCCACATCAAGTCCTAAACCACCATGGGGCACATAGATTGAACTTTAGGCATTGGCCAATCACTACATTCATTAAGCTTAGCACACAATGTCATCACTAAGCCCATAATTAATTTAAAATGATGATAATGGGCCACCAGAGTTGAGCATGTTGGATCCTAGGGTTATTCAATGGCATGTTTGACCCAAGTATGGGATGTGCACACTATAATTGTTTAGAAACATTAATTCTAAACTAGTCACGTATTGTTAAATAAAAATTCCTAGTACATTGATACCACTATGTGGAACAAGATCCACAAGCTAGGCAAACTTCCATGCATCATGTTATGATTTGCAACAACATCTTATTTTGTTGTCAACATTGGTGGTATGGGGTTATTAAAGTTCCTTACTAAACAACATCACATTGTTTAGGGCGTCATATTTGTAAATTAAGTCAATTGATTTGGTTATTTTAGGATTGGCCAAGGACTTTCAAACCCCAAATTGGGATTATTTAGGTAGTTGATTTCGAATTTATGATATTTAAAAACCACCCAAAGGCACCCTTGTGCATATTTGTTGTAGAATGTTCCACCATTAGGAAATTCTCAACCATTTGTTTTGGTGAGTTGGAAAAATATTAATGCTTGGATGAACAAACTAATGTAGGCGGATGTCACCATAGTTAGTTCACAAGCCCATTAATTACAATGGATGTGGACTAACCTAACACCACTAGAGGTGATCCAACATGCATATGAATTCATCCTTAAGTCACCCACATGTTTGGTGGATGACATTTGGATCTAAGATGATATTGGTGTGCAGTTTGTCATGATGACCACCCAAATTTGACTATGGTCAATAAGGATGGACTTTCCAAGTGTAGTTTTCATTATTTTTTAATTTATTAATTTCATTCATTTTGGGATGTGGGCCCAAGGATGATTTGGGATTTTAATTCATTCAATATGGAAAAGCTCAATGTGGATAAATGGGAGTAGGCAATGGGGTTCAAAATTCACATTGTCATGCTACATGCATATCCAAATTAAAGGAGCTTGTAAGCAAATTTTGGGGTAAGTCATGGACATTAACTACCTCACATGGATAAATTTAGTTTGGCCATGGTTGAACATAAATGGATTATTAAATCACATCGACCCACCCATCCCATTTCTTCACAAGTTTCACCTTTAGTTGGGGTTCCCATGTTGGTGTTAAGCATGGGGTGATGTTACAACAAGTCAAGTTGCACATCCTTGATAATTATGGGATTAAAGACACCAAGGGGGATTTATAAGTGTTGGGAAAGATGTTGGTGATGTGGGGGTGCCAAAACATTATGACACCACCCCCACATTCTATGTAGCAATCACAACCTATGCCTTCAACCTTGGGTACTAAAGATGTTTCATCATCCCAAGCCAAAGTATAAGTGAATGTAGAAACATGAAAGTTGAAGGTTGGTCCAATGATTGCATGAAGTGAATAATACAACAATTATTCCACGGTAACATTGAATGTTTTACTTTCAACTTAAAAAAATTGGGTGAATTAAAAGCACAATAGATCTAAATAATATTGGTGAATGAAAATCCGATTTTTAGGTGACCTTACAAGCTTTGTAAAGTTGAAAGGCCTTGGTTTAAACCTGAATAATAAACTTGTTAGATGTGGGTTTGATGAAACTATACAAGGATGAATATGTTTTGACAATAGTGATGTTAGTTGAGAAAGACATTTTTGGCAATTGGACCAAACATTGCGACTATGCAAAATCATGTCTTTCGAAACCACATTTGCAACTAAAGCTCCAAAACAATTAATATACAATTACATTTACAACTAAAGCATGGAAATATGAATAAATAATAAATAAAATGTCATGTTAGGAAATTAAAGAGTTGTACTATAGTTGTAACTTAATTTCAAATGGGACACGCATTTAATATTGTACATACAAACATTTTGACTTTTTGGTAAGTTGCATTTTAGTTGCATGTGACAACTACATTACAATTAGTGTATATGTAGCACCCAATCAACAATTACATTGCAACTAGTGTACAATTGCCACATGTACACAATATGTCACATGTACACATTTTCAACGTTCATTAGATATGACATTTACAACTAATTGTCAATTATGTTTCCCATTCATATTATTAGTTGTACCACTATGTTGCCATTATAAAAATATTACTTTTCCACTATTTTGTGACTATTATTCAACTGTTAATATGTCAATAAAGTAAAAAAGATTTAATATTAAATAAAATTTCCCAATAACTTACTAACTATCACATATTAGTTAATATTTTATAGTTAATCTGAATTATTTAGTTTAATTCAAAAAATTAATTTATAAATAATCAAAAAATCTAAATAATTTTCAAAATTAGACTCATTAATTTAAAAAATTAATTAAAAATTAATTACCAATAAAAAATTCATATAATTAATTATTTGATACCAATCTTTTACCCAAATTCATAGATAGTAACGAATTTTTCAATAATCTATTTATTTTAAATCTAAATTAATTGGTTTAAACTTTCTTTTACTTGTGTAATTATTAGTAAAGGTTTGTTTTAAAAATTAATAACATTGTTAAAAAATTTAACTCTAATTAAAGAAGATTGACCAAGAATATATATGGGGTGATGCATTAAAGCATGTATAAATCAATAGTGATCAAGTTAGGTTCACTTTTTGTCACAACCCTAGCCTTGGGCTCATGACTTGGGCAAGAGTATGTAAGGGTGTTGGCCAAGAAGGAAGCCCAAGAGTCACATCTCATGCTTTTGAGAGTGTAGGAAAATGTGAGGGAATGAACCTTCACCCTCTCAAATGAGCTTCCATTTTGGGAGTTGGAGTCCCTATGGACTCCAGAATATTCAAAATGCGATTATAGGGATCAAAACCCATTGGATTGAGGAGTTCTTTATATCATTGAAATTTTTTTGGAACATAGATGTTTAATATGGTCTTGCATGATTCATTTGGACATTTAAAAGAAGGGTCGAAAATCAAATTGACAATTTGACTCCCAACCACTAAAAGTCAAAAATTGCCCCAATTTCCTTGTGTGCAGGTGGTGTGTCACATATCGTTGGAAAGCTCTCAAAAAGGGATATAACTTTGCTTTAGAGCTCATTTCAATCAAAGGTCGACACAAAGTTATGGGCCCCCAAAGTCATGGGAGTCTTAGTTGTGAGAATTTCGAGATTCCCATTTGGGAGTCCTAGGACAAAATGACATTTGGGTGTTGGTCCTGTGGCCAAACACAAAGTATATTATAAGGGGGAAGGTGGTGGCTTCCCCCAAGTTCGAACTGTGGTGAATCTTGTCAGTCCGTGTTTGCCCGTGGTTCATTCGTGCAGCAAAGTGTTGCAATTACACAATAACCAACTTGTTGTTTGGTTTGTGCAGGTCTATGTGAGTGACTGAAGTGCTTGTCAATCTTCCTAGTCCCATCCCGAAGCTCCAACACGCCCCTCTATCCCCAAAGTGCTACGAGCTAGGAACGCACCCCAACTCCTTTTTTTTCCATTGTTCACCTTTGGACTCGTAATTGAATCCATCAAGGAGCTTGGGGGTGCATCATTTCTATTCCCAATTTAACACAACCCATTTGAAGATGGCCATTTTAGTTACATATTAATTGGAATACCTTAAGGTTGAAAACAATATTCACCTAATTTAATGATGATGGTCAAAAATTTATAATGGCATATGCCAATTGGTCTAACAACAAAACAAAACCAAAATAAAGTTTGTATGAGGGGGAGTGCCTCATCGTTGTTTGGATTGTTTCATCAATTTAATGTTATCTTTATGGTAGCCTATTCACCTTGGTTACTAATCATTAACCATTAATTTTTTTGATGGAATCAAATCAATTCATAAAAAAATTGGCTAGAGATGGGCTTTTCATTAATTACAAACCTCCCATACCACAATTTGATAATGGATATTGTGTGAAAATCATTTTTCACGAGTTCATGGTTTTTGCACATGGATGTTGTGAGTTTAAAACAAATATGATGCATGTATAAGTAGGATGAAATATTTTCATCCACTTGAAAATATTTCATCCTACTTATGGGTGCATCATATGTGTTTTAAATGCATGACAATATATGTGTGCAATTTCATATAAATTTCAAATGACTTGATGAAGTTAGTAAGTTTGTGATGTTATCCTACATGAATATGATTTTAATATTGTCAATAGGGTTAGTACAATTGATTGGGATGTCAATGACCTAAGTTGAAACCCAAGTGTTAATGAAAAGGACACCATAAGGGCTTGTTGGCATGGGGATGTTGATTTGGAGGCAAATATTAGGATGGCACACCTCCACCTATTTATTTATCTTATTGGGGCGTTCTAAGGATGTATTTCATAATAACATGGGTAATGAAGATTCCCATGATTTGGAAATTAAACTTGAAGGTGATGGTGTTTTGGACATATATGAAAATGCACTTGTCATTGCATATTTGCAAGCAAGTGAAATCTTTATTGAGTTGACACCCAAGGAACATGACCAAGTTGTGCATTGGGCTACATGGTGTAAGTGGGAAAAACAATTCTTTCTTATGAACGTGGTCAAATGGACAAATGTAGGTTGTGCTTCACTTCAAATAGTATGAAAACATTGTGCGGCATGTTCATAAGGAGCTAAACCATTTTGTCGTTTAACAAACCTATAGTTTATTCTAGACATAATATCGGTAATGAGGGATACAATTACGGGTTCAACAATGTGTTTCATAGTATGTGGTGTGTGATCAAGTTTGGGCATCATTCAACACACCGACATTTCATTTACAACCATTACCCACCATGGGGTTAAGGTATTGGTGACATATGGATTTTACCAACCCATTGAATTTGTTGATGCAACATAACTAGTATGTTTTGGTTATGATTCAACATTTCTCCATGTGGTTAAAGTTGGTGCCATTGCAGGATCACAACAATGAGGGAATAACATATGCATTTTTGAGTAGGGTGTTCAATAGGTTTGGCGTTCCAACCAAAGTACTCATTGACCAAACTACGAAATTTTGTGGGGAATTCCAAAAGTTGTGTGAGAAATAAATCATTACATTACTTCACAAGACTATTTTAAGGTAGATGGGTTAGTTATGTAGATGGTGCAAATGATGAAGTGGGGTTTGTGAAAGTATGGGCTCCAAAAGGGGCATATTAGAGATTGGGATCTAGAACTATTATGGTTAGTTATGGGGTATAAATTCGGTCAACAAGTTTCTCTTGCATTTTTTTCATCATTTTTGTTATTCATTGGTTGTGAACCCAAGATGTGATGATCCAAACATGTGGCTTCAAACATGTGAACAAGTAGTGTTGTTCCAAGTTGTAATGTTAATGGCTATGGAAAATTTGGTGATCATTCAACACCAATATCGACTTTGATTTGTCACTATTTTGGAAGGTGGTTATTGGCTTTAAGTCCATAGATTCGAACCAAGGGATTATGTTTATCACTAATAGAAAAAACATTTTTTGTGACTAAATTTTAATTGCAAATGACATTTGCAACTGAAATTCAGCCTAGCAACAAACAACAAGTTGCCAATGACGTTAGTTGCAAATGATAGATGAAATATTTTTTCCTAGAATATGAGTATGACAATTTTATACATGTATCCAAGGATGAGTTCCTTCGACTACACTTGCAATTACACTTGTGATTACAATGCACACCAATAATTTGTTCACACATGGTAGCTTAAGAATGTGACACATGACATCATTTAGATTTAAAATTTTTTTTTTGACAATTTCTTTTTTCCAACCATTCAATTAAACAATTGGGAATTTTTTTTAAGGAGTACCAAAATTATCACATTGTCACCCTTTTTGTACTCTTTTACATAGTCTTATTTGACCATGTAAATACACAAAATGGATGAGGTTGATGGAATCTAGAATTGTAATGGTCTAAAGTATGGTACTTATAGATAATTTGACACATTTTGATTCATTAGTATTGATGGGGATCAAAATATAAGACATATAAGGATTCCATTAAAAACTAGGTCTTTTTTGCCTTTAGTGGTACATTTTAGTGAATTTGGACCCAACTAGATTATGCCATGTGGCAACTTCAGATTGCCCTATAATCATCTAAGGTTAGCTTAATGTTGGACCATTTATGATAGGCCATGTGCATCTAGGCTAGGCGTAAGTTATGCCACCTTGCTTAGTTAGGTGCTTTAGGTATGTAAGTTAGTTTCAAGTTAAACCATTTACAATAGGCCATGTGGCACCTAAGTTATGCTTAGGCCACCTAGCCATAGGTCTAGCCTAGGTAGGTAGGTATTTAAGTCTAGGTCTAAAACTTTTACAACAAAATCCTATTACCTTAAGTTTAGCCTTTTGGGTGGAGCCTATGTGATTAGCTCCTCCTATATGCCAATTGAAAAAATTGAATGTCTTTACTACACTAAATCAACTGATTTATATAATTTGTAAACTTGAAAAGGAAGACAAACAATATATGGGATAAAATTTTAATTGTAGTTTAGTTGCATAGTTATAACCTAGTTGCAACTATTTCTTAACACATACTATTACATAACCTACCTAGTAAGTAGCATAAATTTTTACTAAGTACCTATTTGGATAGTATTTATTATTAAATAGCCTAATTATTTAGATACAAATCCTATTTAAATAACCTCTAAATAATTACTTAAATAGCTTGTTAGGTAGCTAGTGGGTATCTAAGTATGTATGTAAATACCTAATAAGTAGGTAGGAAGCACATAATATGTAAGTAGGTATGTGGGAGGTAGGTAGGTATGTATGTAGTAAGGAGATAAGCAAATATTTAATGATATAAATAAGTATGTATGTACATAATAGGTAGGTAGGTAGGTAGGCTATATGTATTTAATAAGTAGGTAGGTAGGTATATACATATAAGAACTTATGTACTATTAAATGGTCTATATGTGTACCTAGTAAGTAACATATGTACTTTATGCAACTATAATGTGATTATTTTGGTTGCATGTGCAACTAAACATATATACGAACTTGTAAAAAAATACAAACACATCATGAAAAATTAACCTGCTGGAAAGATGAAATAAGTCATAGTCGCAACCTAGTTGAAAGATTAAAATCCATCCAAATTTGAAAAATAGTCACATAAGCAACCATTTGTACATGTAAGCAACATTTAGTCATACATAGTCACATAAGGAATGGTTGCAAACAACATTATTTCTACTAGTGTATTTACAACTAATAACACCATGTTGGATGTAATAATGAAACATGTCAGTTTGCATGTGTGAAAGGTGCTACCTTTTAGTGTGTTGTTGTTGGAAGTTTGAGATAGTTAGACATGGAAGGACCATGTGCGTGATTATGTGCCATGTCATTTTCCTGATGTGGATGGCCAAATTGATTCAATCTTAGTGGTTGTCCCTATAAAACTTCATTGTATGTTGGGTGGGCAATCTACAAGAATTGCTACTATGTAGATTTGTGATAAGAATTCTAAGGGTTGGCATATGAGATATTTCATACCACCATTGGAAGAAGTGTTTTTAGTAAAATGGTTTTGCCTTTAATGCACATCATAGTCCTCGGTGTTTATTTTTGTAGTTAGATAGTAGGAAGTAAGTTCTTTTTCAAGATGATTCACATTTGGCCAAGAAATCAAAGGATTGCAACCAAATGATTAACAATGGGTTCGTATTTACACCCAACTTATTGGTCTTTTCACTTTAGAACCAAAATGTTCACTTCTGGATTTCCATAATATATTTCATATATTGCTATTTGGTTTGGGGGGACCTAGCCCCTATCTATAAGGGAGTGGTTTGGATGTGTTGTATGTATGTTGACAAGGATGGATGTAAGTGCCAACATAGGAGTGCATGACACATGGGATAATAACTTGACAACTACACTAAAACTTATTATGCAAATTGATATAGAAAATAAAACTTCTATTATTTGCTGGAAATTGCAAATGCATTTAATAAAAGTCCCAACAAAAACCATCCAGTCCAATCAGCCCTGGTCTGAGCATAAAAACCATTATAACCATTATGAATATGTAAGTTGTGCCAATATCCATTTTCACATAGGTTCCATGACTATAAGAACTTATCACAAACTATAAAAATAGCTTGACAAACCTAAATATAATATGACAAAATATGGTATTACAACAGAAAGGTCCTATCATAGGGCTGATGTTAGGATGGGAAACATGTTGCAATGTGGGGATGAATAGGCATGTACTCTAGGAAAATGATGATTTGTAAGACATGTCGGTTTATTTCTAAGAAGTCTAGGTATTCTTTAGAATGGGATTTGGAACATGGGCAAAGCAATTGGCAAAAAATAAGTACAAATGGCTAACTACTTGGGAACAAGGTTGAAAGTAGCTGAATGGAGCTGCACTAGAATTGATTGAGTTCCAAAGGTGACTAGTGACAAACAATTACGCTACATGGAAACAATGAGCCAATAGGGGCCCGTGGCATGGGACAATGTCAAACAGTTCATGGTTGCTCCTATGAATTAATAGTCATAGGCTTAAGGCCAAGTTGAAACCAGCAACAGTAGCCTGTAAGTGTGCAAAATGCATCACAACAAAGGAAAGCTACATGATTCAATGTCTGAAATTCTTTTGTTGTGTACATGGAGCTTGGATACAAAGTAGAAACTACTCTTTCTGTGGTTGAGGGAGAGAGAGAGCTCGTAAATGTGAATTACTAATAGTTTTTTACTTATGACCATGTCAAGAATATCCTGCTGCTTTCATGTCCTTTTTCTTTATTCCTGCATGCTTCTTTGCACCAATCCCAAACCCCTCATGGAGTTCTTTGTTTTCATATCCAAATGCATCAACCACAGCAATGACTTAATACTAGTGTATTGACTCAATACCGGTATCTTGACTCGATACCAGGATTGTTCCACTGAAGACCCAAGAGTTTTCAATGCACACAAAACCAGTTTTTGATACATTTCAGCTCCTCCTCATCGAATGACTCACCAAAAGCCTTCAGACTATCATCAGACAATGCTAAAGAAGAATCTATGTGTTTCTCAAGCATTTAGTACCACTATCGGTATGTTGTAAATGGGAGCATACCAATGAAGCTAGAAGAAAGCCAAATGATGTTTACCAATATTCACAGCCATGCCCTGCCCAGTTCCACGGCTGTGGCCTTCCTTATCCCTGTCACATGCAATTTGCAACAAGACAATTGAGAAAGCCATTTGTAGCATCAAAATCAGTTTTTAGCATTTCATTCTATGGGTGCCAGAACTCACCAAGCCTGAGAGAGAAAAAGACAACAATGAATGTCCTCGATGGGATGATTCATATGAGGCTCTGAAGTGCACACCACTGTTGCCTCCAGTAATTACAACATGACATTGACTAGAATCTGCTATAGATGATGCATGTGGAACTGTAGAAAATCAGCAGGTGTAATTCATTTCTCCACTTTGCAATGGATCATACAGGCACCAAAGCTTTCAGTAATCCCAAAGCATTCAACTGGTCCAGACTCAGTATGTATGCGCACTCAGTCCACAAAATAGTTCCAATTCGGGCCCTCTGAAAACACTATAAAATGCAGAAACCACCTGATGTTGTGACCTCTGGCCCATTACCCAAAGTTGGAAAGAATTTCAAAAACCTTCAAAGATGTGCTGCAGCAAAGCAAACATTTATCTAAAGAAGCTGACAGATCCAAAATGTGGGCTTTGTGTACCTAGTAAAAAAGATTTGAAGTTGGAGAAAGCAAATACATGGACATAGAAACTTTGAAGGGTAGCTTTGGAACATAAAGTGGAGATTTCAACCAAATCTTAAGAGCCCTAGGAGGATATGAAAATTGAAATGACAAAGAAGTGAGGAGGGAGAAATGGGTCAAAGGTTTGAATACCTTGGGAATTTGTTGAGCGCAAGTCATCTTCAACATGCTTGAGTAACATTGAGTGGCTAGCTGCCAGCCCACAACTACTCACAACTTCATTAGCTCCTGGCAGTGGGTTGAATGTATAATTATAACAAAATCTGCACAAACTCTTACGCAAAAAATCAATCCACAAGTTTGCAACAAATAAAGTCTTAAACCAATCATGATGTTGGTAAGCCTCAAGAGAACATAGCTAATCCTTATATTCAAGTTGCAACATGGGTGCAAGAGTAAAAGCTTGATTTCATTTAGTTTGCACCTGTACAAGGAGAATTTTATACTACTCAATAAAGTCACACTTCCTTGACATTGAAAAGAAACCACCAGCTTTCTCACAACATTGATTTCGAGACATATGTATATATATCTAGAGAAAATCTGCCAAGAAATGTTCCTCTCTAACTCTAATTTCTACAAATCCCCATCAAACCTAAAAATTCTTGATAATTGCAACCCAAGAAAATTGTTGGAAGTAGTAGTACTTCACTATTGTGTTCTCAATACTGCAAAATTCATGCAAAGCAAACCCAGATTAGAAAAAAACCTACAAATCCCATTCCTGGTTTTACAAATCTGTAGAATGTCACAGCCATCTTGCTGCTACAAATGATTGATTGCGTGGCAAGATGAAAAGTTCTAAGTTGTTGTAGCAAATTGAGCAGATGAGCATGATGAACATTGTCAGAGATTCAATGAAGGAAAAATCTCAGTTATCATGTCTCTGCTGCAATCACATGGCAAGATGAGAATTCCAAGTTGCTACAAGGATGTGAAGCAACTAGATAGGTGGAGGAAGCGAAGGGGCACAGGAGGTTGTTGCAACTAGCAACAAATTAAAGTCTCAAGTTCTCAAATTGGCAAGAGTGACATGACCTCACCAATGTCTAGAATTTCTTGCAGGTGTCATAAGCCTCCTTCTCAACCAGTCAGCTGTCACTGACCACTTTCTAATTCCACTGCCGATAGATCTTTGCCAAAAACGGCTTTAACAATGCCTGCAAACCAACAACCCAAAAACTATTATTTAGTGCTTCTTGTTTATTGTTGGACACCATCTGGCACCTACTAATTTGTACAAAATGTTGAATCACAATTCTGTAGAAGTCAAATTATGCCTATTAATGATGAATCTTCTTATGATACCACTACAAATTGCTTACTCATTTGGACAGTGACTATTGGCATAGCCTGCATGCAATGAATTGTAACTATGCCCTTGCTTTATGCCCATACCTCAAGCACACTCCATATGAATTTCCATGTTTCAGGCTATGAGGCACTGACAAACATCTTTGTGCATCTCTTGTCCATTGAGGGTGCTAGAGTTCTGACAAATCACCATAGTTCAATTTAGGAAATAACCATGCAACATAAACTTGTATTCTATCAGCAAGTTGAAATTTACCCTTTGGCATGGATCACAAGGTCTAACTTTAACAAACCTTGAGATAAAAATTATTTGGTAGCATTTGAACTTGAAAGTAGGTGCCCCTTCGCACCAATAGGTAACTACCTTGATATTTGTACATGAGCCAATGCTTGCAGGTTTGCTTGGTCTAGGCTCTAGAGCTTCATAGATAGCATGGACATTTTTGAGAGAAGTTGTGTTGCTTATGTTGGCAGGGGCACTTGTTGCCAAGAGTGCCATCATTCACACATACACTTCCAACCCCCTGCACATCCCAACATAGATTACAAATAGAATCAATAACTGTTAGCATTCTCATAAATGCCACAATTTTGAAACCAACCAAGAAACAAGAACCTTGACTGCACACATTGGCCTGGCAACCTTCAAAGACAAATGCCAAATGCCTAAGAGTACATGCTGAGTACAAACATACCTTCAAAAGACCTTCAAATGAAAACACACATATAAAACCTTAAAAACTTTATAACCTAGCAAACAATGAGGCAACATGTTCATTTTACAATTTAAGATCCCTTGAAAAGGTATGTGGAAACAATGACCCACATAACTCACAAAACATATGTCATGTACACATTTAAGAATGTAAATGTTCAAACAGGCACAATATCACAAGATCCAAGAATCTAGTACTTACCATGGATGATATACAAAAATAGCCTTTTAAGTAGTTCCAAATGTCACTCAGATGTTGAACTTGACATTTTCATGACACCTTCTACAATCATGGGATTGGTGTCACTATGACGAAGAGGTATCACTTTCGCTTTGTGATGCATATGCGTCATTGCATGATTGACCTTCAAGTTTACTTTATAAAATTGTTTGATGACTGCAACCTCGCTTCCTTCATTGATGGTCAAATGTATGTCCATGGGAGATTGTGTGGTCATAGATCTATTTAGTTGCCCTGTTTCATTGAAGCTTACTTCATAATGTTTTTGTGTGAAAGGAGGATTCCCTTCATACTTCCATGACCTCTTCAAGTGTTCTTTGGAAACAATGTGTCGTTCCACACTAAAAATGTATGGGCTTTCATCATTCATGTTCAAATTCACCCAATTGCTCTCAATAGTTGGCCAAAATGTTTTTTCTGTTTTGATTTTTGAGGAATCACCCAATGCAATGTCTTGTAAAACTTCTTGAGGATATTGAAAGTTATACCTCAATTCACTTTGAATAGATTGGTCATCCACAAAAAAACAATCTAATTGGGAAAAATACATCTCTTGAGTATTTCCATGTGCAAGATTATCACCTCCTGTCCATGCATAATTATATTTTCCTCGAGCATGAAGAGGAAGATGATGAGGAAGAGGAGTAGCATCCAATTCAAGTTCTCCTCCAACTTGATGTGTTGAATAATGTATTGATGTGGATGTATCTACAATTGTTTTCTTCACATTTTCCACATTTTGAACATGTGCTTTTGTCACAGTTGCAGCATCCTCCTCCTCATCAATGCAATCCAAAGAAATTGTGATATTGTCCTGATAAAAGCCTAACCCATTTCTAGTAGCCCCAATCCGCATCTTTCCAAAATTGCATTGTGTAGCTGCTTCAACGTCTATCATTTTACATTCTCCTTTCCGTTGAAACTTAAATACCAATGTCGGACAAATGCTTGGAGGGCTTGCACGACCCCTCAATAGAACAGCAAGTTGCCTTGCTTTTGGGAAAACATTCACTGTGAGAGTCCTTTCTTCTACATCTTCTTGGCCAGTAGAAAGGGAAGGGTCCAAAGGGTCAGGAGGGCCTCTAAATGGATCCTCAGATCCTTCATCATCTTCATTTCTCCTTGTTTCTTGTCTTGACCCACTGGAATTTTCCCCATAAACTTCTCCACCTTTTGTAGACCCACTGGATTCTGCCCCTAAATTGTTTTCACCTTTTGTATACCCACTGGATTCTGCCCCTGAAACTTCTTTCGTTTTCATGGCATTTTTTGTTCCCAATCCAATATGTTTTGCCAACTCAAAAACTAGTGGAAAGCATGCATGAGCAATTTTTCCCTTGTCATCTTCCACATACACACGACCAAGGTTTGCTTCCAATTCAACCCCATTTGTTTTTGTCGAATTTGGGTGTGTCACTAACTCCTGCTTGGGGCTAGGAATGGTGATGATCCTTGGGACAAAATGTTCCAAACACCATAATTTTGTCCACTCACCTTCATCCTCTTGTATCACATACACACCAAACTTTTTGGTGATCACCACCTTCGCCCAATCAAGACCCACTCCTACAACCTTGGCCATGTCTCCCACATCCATGAAAAGGAACTCCCCTGAATCCCCTTCCATGACCTTTCCCCCAACACACACAATTGAGGTTTTTCCCAAAACCTCTTTTGGGGCTAAATATCGGAGGTCCTTTGGAGACTTGATGTGAACATCAATGGTTCTTATCATCACATCCAACTTTTGTTGTTGGCTAGGCACACCCTCGATCTCATTGGTTTTGGTGCTTGTTTCAATTTTTTGTTTTGTTTTGCTGCATCCCATCCAAATATAAAAAATGTAAAATGTACAGCTTGGCCATTTACACAAGAAACTAAATGAAGTTATTATTTAATGCACAACTTTGGCAAATTTTAACACATTACTAAGAAGGAAAATTCTTGTTTGCTATATATTTTAATGACCAACTCAATTTTTTCAAAGTCCAAAACCCCAATATATAGCTATACATATTGTTATGATAAACATTGTTGGGTATGAAAAAACATATTTCACAATGTAGTTTATGTCTACGATGATGTAACAATTGTATATTCTCTTCACTATCCTAGTGGGACCTCCTATTTAGTTCCTCCAAATATGGAATCTCTTGGATTGGAAAGGATTTTTTCAAATTGTTCAAACCTAAATTGTAGGCGAGGTTGTTTGTTGCCAGGTGAGGCTGAGGGTATCCACTGGCCTTCAATTGCATTATCTTGACCTGTGGGATGTGTGGACTTCAGCTGTTCACGGTCTGTTGCGAAGTTCAATCCCTCATTCATCTATCAACAAACATAGGACAACCATCCCCAATGTCAGTGTTAAGGAAGGATGACCATTTAGCAAAAGCAAAGTCAGCTCTCTGCTACTCCAGAAGAGGCAAACAAGTGCTCAAGACCTTTGGCAAGATATATGGAACAAAAATAAGCACCTCATGTTGTTAGTAATGGGCAGGAGTTAATGCAGACTGATGCTACATGCGCCACATTAGAGGGATGCTCAGAAACTCACTTCTCCCCTGAATGCTGGTGTGTGGTGTGCCTGGGTACCACCTGATCCATCCAGGCCACCACTGTTCAATGGCCTTGTTCTGCCCTTACCAACATCTCCTGGAGTCCAGTCAAGGCTGCACAACCAGTAAAGACATGTTCAGGAATCGTTGCACTAGGGTTTTGTTGATTTTGTACCAGGAGTTACAAATGTCCAAGAAAAATGAACATTTGCAATGTGACATAGCATAACAGATTCCGCCTACTAACAACATGATGTTGTGAATACTCTTAAGTTCTCAGTTCTGAAATCATGTGGAGATCTTGGCCACTGAATACATCTGAAAATGTTGTCAAAACCCATACAAGACTGACTCACAGTACCTGTCTGAACCTGCCCATAAGCTGGAAGACTCTTGCAATGGCTTCTTGTTTTGCATTGACAACAAAGCTGCACGAGCATCACCCAAAGTAGGGTAGTAATTTGATGACTCAGGAATGAATGCCGCAGCTGTGGCGGTTTCGACACCACTGTTGCTTGAAGAACCTTGAGCCACTAGAAACTCATCAGAGCTCCTCCTGCTGTTGTGAGGTGAGTCTAATAAGTCATTTTGTCCTGTAGTGTAAAAGTGCAGCAATCAAAACAAATAAGTTGTAAAGCTACTGAACTTGGTCATTGTGAAATCATCCCCCATGCATCTAGCTAAACACATCATCATCAACTACGAAGCTAATCAGTTGGCATGGCATAATGGCCTATATTCTCCATTCCTTGAGGCTCACAGTTTTTGGCATCCTCTATTGTCAAAGTGAAGGATAATCACATCAGGGTAAATCCCATCCTGTTTGAAAATGAACAGTCACAGGGGGGGCCAACCTTGCATACTAAGAGGCTTATCAGTTGTCTTCACTGCCCGATACATCTGCAACACAAAAAACATACAATGGCAAGCACAAGTTAGAAGCTCACATTAACAAATTTTGGAAGTTCATTGCCAACAAACAAATTATGACATGACTTGAGATTGCTCAACTCTTCCTCCAAGCACCTGGAGAAGGTGAGCCCCTGGTTGGTTCCCACAATTTCCAGGATGACTCATTTGACCTGTGTCAGTTTCAAAAATGGGGATGGACTGAGGGGGACGAAATAAACAAGAGGAATTCTAACCTCTTGGTGGACTTCCATCCTCAGCAAACCCTATGAACCTGAACCAATAACCTTTAAACACATTGCTTTCATAATTTCCTACCAATTGCTAGGCTCTTGAACATGCTTGAACCCAAGAAGCAATTTATTGAAGGTGACAAGTACAACTAATGAAGGAGACAGGCTTAAAAGGCTGCTTCAACACGTGCACAGTCTAAACAAGAAGTATTTCATTGAAGGGAGGGTAAAAAGTAGAAGAAGAAGACACTGCAGGCCAGGGAATACAGAAGCTTTCAAGGCAGAACACTCTGTCAGTCTTCCAAGTACACATACCTGTAAGTGACTTTTCACATGAGCCAGAGTAAGGTCCTTCACATTCATCAGCTCCAGCACAGACTTTGGCGTTGCTTCTGTGCAAATGATCAACAGTTCACCAGTGGGTCAGTACACACACACTATGAATACAGTGGCAAGTAATGAATAACATACTGATGATCAAAACAGAAGAAAAAACCCTGAGCCCAGAATCAAGTTTTTATTGTTGTTGCACACAAAGGAGCATGATCTCTCTTCTCCTTACTTCCTGAACACTCTAGCATGCAGAAATCAAACACAGTTTGCTTTTCTCTTGAAAGAAAGCATGGAAGAATCCTGGAGGCAGAGAGCCAGCCACTTCCTCTCATGGATGGGATACATCTCAAAACCATGAGCAGGCTTACAACAGAGGAATCTAGTTATTGTTCATTGTCATAGGCACAAAGAAGATCATCTCTCTCTTTCCTCCCTCCTGTAGTCTAATACACCAAAAAAATAAATAAAAACCACACCCAACCACAGTTCCTTTTTCTCTTCAAAGAAAGCATAGAAGGAATCCTTGCAGAACTTTCATTCTCTCATTGAGTTGAAGCGGATTAGGGTTTCCTCCTGCTACTCCTACAATAGAGAAAAACCTACAGCAACTACTTGGGAAGCAAGGCAAGGAAGGAGGGCATGGAAACTCTCCCACTGCGGCTTTCTGATCCTCAGAAAACACAGGCTGAGATGATTCAGACCATGATGAGGATAATGACAACAAGAAGCCCAAAGTAATATTTCTTGGAGTATTGCAGCAGCAAAGAAGAAAACACAGAAACAAGCAAGATGGGTGGGAAGGGGAGAGAAAGAGAGAGCATTACTTTCATGTCCACCAAGCAACTCCACAGCATGCACGAAGTGTTGGTGTAATCTACTATTCCAGCGCATCCTGGCTTGCATGGCTCGCATGGATCTCTTTGATGGAAATTTGGACATGAATCTGGAGTGCAGCATGCTGCTGCTGGTCTCTTGCAGATTGGAGCTAGGAGTTGTCATGCAGTTTGGCATTCGAGGCCCAGATTGCAATCCTCCAGCTCCTCCAGTATTGAGAGCTGATGCATATTGCCCATCTGCACTTCTTGTGGGCACAGCATGGAGAGGAGGAGCGTTGTGCTCCTGCTGCTGCTGTTGCTGCTGCAGAAGAGATGGTGATTCTGAATCTCTGCTGCTGCTGAATATGTAATTGGATCGGAAACTTGCTGGCAGTCCAAGTCTGTAAGCGGAAGAATGATCTCGTGGAGCCACCTCGCCTGGAGAGATGGTGTGGAGTGATGATGATGCAGGTGGGCTTGGGCTATTGTGAGGACTATGAGGATGAGGATGTGCTACCTGCTGCTGCTGCTGCTGCTGCAAGCGGAGGGGACTCCTGTCTGATTCCACTCTGATGTGCAAATCCTGCAAGAACCCTCGGGGAGGACTGAATTGCATGTGATGATAGCTGCCGCTGGTCACGGACTTGAAAGCTGCAGCCTCGGAGTCTGCAGCAGCTTGCTGCAGGAGCTTGTGCGGTGGCAGCGGTGGCAGGCCTCTGTCCTGGAAGCTGTCGAAAGAAGCTGGATTGGCCAGGCAAAGGTCTGTGGATGTACCCAAGGCTGCTGCTGCTTCGTGTCCCCCGCCCCTCCCTGCTGCTGCATGTCGATGTCTCCCGCTCGCAGCTGCTGCTGCCGGACTGGACGACAAGTTGCTGTCGCTGTCGCTGTCACTGTCGCTGCAGCTACCAGATCTTTGCGGTACTAGCTTCCAAAGATCGAAACCATGCACACACTCGTGAGGGCTACGCGGGGCCACAAACAACGCACCTGGAGACGACGATGGCTGCTGCTGCTGCTGCTGCATGTCGTCGTCTCCCGCTCGCAGCTGCTGCTGCCGGACTGGACGACAAGTTGCTGTCGCTGTCGCTGCAGCTACCAGATCTTTGCGGTACTAGCTTCCAAAGATCGAAACCATGCACACGCTCGTGAGGGCTACGCGGGGCCACAAACAACGCACCTGGAGACGACGATGGCTGCTGCTGCTGATTGTAGGAGTTGGGCAGGCTAATCTGAAGCGAAAAATCTGGTCCTGCTACTGGTGTGTTAGCGGCCTGACTGCTGCTCCTGATCCTCGAGCAGTTCTTGGTGGTTGCGTGCGAGTTCCAAGTGCTCGTAGGTTCGCGGGATAAACCAGACAGACACTAGTAAGGAGAAGGAGCTTGGGGAGGAAGAGTAGCAACAATAGCTCCTAGGTCATAAAAGAACTAGAATCTTACTTTTGGCAATGGTGAGGCAATTATGGTTGTGTGATGGGCCTTCCCAACAAAGTTTTTATAGCACTTGGAACTCTTGCATATTTTTTTTCATATAATTTTTATTGTTGCACTCTTGCAAGACACTGGCCCACTATCACTAGCGAACCCTGTAATGGCAAGAAAGTCATTTTTTTCAAGAAAATTTTCATATTTCTTTTTGGGGGGGGGGCAGGGAGGTTGCTTACGCTTTTGCTTCCTAAGGGTTTTTGGATGTAACTTTTTTTTAATGGCTCCTTTTTGCGTCCCCTATCAATTCAAGATGCCCCTTGTCCTCATTATTTTGGTCTTTACATTTTAGGTGGCTTTTAAAGGCATTTCAAAAGTGTTCACCCTCCTACTAGCTTTGTTTATCATGCTTAGGTGGCTTTTAAAGGCATTTCAAAAGTGTTCACCCTCCTACTAGCTTTGTTTATCATGCTAGCTAGGCAATTTTATTTTTGTAGTTGTCTTTCTCTCCTATGCTTTTCCTAGTTCTATTTATCTTATTTCTTGCAGTTAGTTTTAGGCTTAGTTTAACTCCATTTTTAAGTTGTTTGAGCCTTGTTTCACGTGCCTTCAAACAATGTAGGATCCCTTGAGCCATCTAAGACAAGGTTAAGCAAACTTTTTTATTACCCTTTGATTGAATTGTCCGAAATCCAATGGATGAATTAACATGGTTTCTTTTTTTCATATTGTCATATTAATGTTTGCACTATATTTTAGGAAGTTGTTTAAATCAACAAAAGGTTTTTGCTCGCTTCAAGAGGTTTATGGGGGGCAATTAGTCTTTTCTTTAAGAGGAGTTTTCACATGCTTCATGTGCACCTCATTTTCACCACTCATGGAAAGATTTTTTGACCTTTTGTTTACATTGATGTTTAACTTTAAGGAGAGTCAATGAATACAATTACGCTATTAGAACTCATTAGCCCATGACGTTAGCTATGCCTTTGGAGGACACCATTGTTACCGTGCATTAATTTCACCCCCTTCCTTCAAACCTTGTCCCTACACCTATTTTTGACTATTAGTCTAAACACATTTTTTCAATCTTGGATAAGATAATGTTTGCCCAAGCCTTTAGCCACCTTTTCCCATTTGTCTTTAGGTGAGTTTTCTGAGATGGTATATGAGCATCTTTCAAAATGTTTCACACCAGAGGACCTATCTTCAAGGTTTTTAAAATTATTCCAGGTTATTGTTGTTGTTTCTTGTGGGGATATCCCTAGGTCAATGGCCTTAATGCTAGGGTTTAACATATTGTTAGCAATGGTAAAAGACATTGAAGGTATTTGTCCTATTGTCGTAGGCAAAATGTTTTTTTGATTTATTATTTGTTCCATTGTCTTACAACTTCAAGGGGTTTTTAAGAACACCTATTCCCCCATCAATTTGGAATATCAACCCCCTAAAGGTTATGAAAATTTTTTAACATCCAAACCCTCTTCTACCTACACCCTAATTGGGTTGTGATGGAAATCAATGCATTTATAACGTTTTTCGAATTGTTATTTTTAAAGAGTTATGTGATGTTGAAGGGCCTTTGGTGAACATTGTTCCCTTTATTAAGTTATTTTATGATGTTCATTCTTCTTTTTACTATCAGCATGGGCAACATGTGGAATGTGTCACCATTATTGAATCATGTTCAAGCATGAAACAAGGTGACCCCTTAAGAGGTCCTTTATTTGTTTTGGCCTATGGATTAATGACCATGACATAAGCCTCTAGTTGCATCTTCCATCCCTAACAAATGATACCCATATCATGCAGCCTATGAATGGAGAACTCATGCTTTTGACTATTGTTTGTCCCAATGAACCTTAGTGGGCTTTGGGTCAAGGTGTCAAAGTGTAAGCTTTTTGGGTGTGCTTGTGGGTTTTCAAAACTTTGTCATGCATTTTTTGGATGAAGTTTTATTTTTAAATGTCCTGTATCTTTTTCGACAATGACCCTTCTCTGAGCTCTCTTGATCCACAACTGCGGCAGGCGTCCAGAATCAAGTCGAATGTCCTAGGTATGGTTCGCCCCTAGGAGGGAGGGGATCGCACCAAAAGCACACCGGCAAGAAACGAGAGGAAGCTCATCAACGGAGTCTCGAGGAGGAGAGTAGCGCTATCGGAAGATGCCGCCACTATCATGCAAAATTCCGCTGTCGAATTTGGGTTTGGAACCATCATGAGGTTCGACATCGCAAACATTTGAAACCCTCGCTCTCAAGCTCCCGCATTCACAAGCCTTCTTTCTCTCTCCCTGTCTCTGTGTGTGCTGCGGCACTACGAATTGGATTTCTCCAAGAAGGAAGGAAGCTAGCAAAGTTCCATAATAGAAGTATGGTTATCCCGTCATCCTGCAGCGGACACACACTCCAGCCGAGAAAGAGAGAGAGCAGACTTTCTCCTCGTCGTTTCCAGTTGCAGAGCTGCTGCAAAACTCGTTCCCGAAAAGCCTTTCCAGCGGCGTCTAGGGCACCAGGGTCGACCCACCCACTACTAGGACGGCGCAGAAACAACCACAACAACAAGATCTATCTGCTGCAGAGCTCATCTGTAGGAGCCACAAGCTTCCAACTAGAGAGAGAAGCTCTTGAGGGGGAAGGGAAGTGGTAGTAGTCAAGGAAGCCTTGAAAACACAAGTAACCTGAAGAGAGAGAGCACAGACAAGCTGTGACTTGCAACGAATGCGTCCAACAAAAAACAACGAAACAACACCACCACCACTACCAAGACCACCAACTGCAGCAACAGAAACCTCAATATTAGAGTAGTTCCCTGAATACGATGGTCATGTCGGAGTAGGAAAAGCTCATGGGAGTCAAAAACGTCACACAAAGTCGTCAAGTTCTGCAGCAAGCTGCTAAAACTGATCTGCCTCTGCTGATGCAGATGATACTGCTGCTGCGGCTGATAGTCACTTTTCTTGGATCGAAGCTGAAGCAGATTGAGATACACGACAGTAGTATGCGGAGAGGGTTTACGGAGGTCAGCTGCTGTATGCAAAACAGGTTTACAAATGAAGAAGAAGAAGATGCTGTTGCGTAATAACAACAACAAGAAGGAAGACAACATGAGCAAGACCCTTATTCTGCTGCTGCTGCTGCTGCTTCTCTTCGTTCTTCAGCTCCTCCTGCTTTACCACACGTCGCGAGGGAACAAAAGAGGCAGGCATTGAGAAGAAAAGAAAAGAAAAAACATACACACACCCCCCTAAACAAAACAAAGCAAAAACACCTTCGTATTCAATGATCCCTTTAACACAAACAAAACCACGAAGCACCAACTACCAAAAACAGTAGGAATAATAAACAATAGTACGTATGAGGCTCGGAAAAGCTAACGAGAGCGATCGAGAAGGCGATGGCGGAGAGCGAGAGAAAGACAAGGGAAAGGCGATGGGAAGAGAGAGAGGCAGCGAGGGCAGGCGATAAACGAGAGAAGAGAAGTAAAGTGATGGGAAGGGGTCGTAAAGGAGGAGCGGGTTTGGTGGGGCTGCCCATGTTCATCCCCTGCCCGTGATTTACATTTCCCTTAGGTACCACGGTCTACGACCCCTTTCCAAGCGAGTCCACGCGGGATAATACTCCCTTGGGTAGTAATAATAATAAAGCTCTGCAAAGCCCACTTTTACCCACCATTCCACCCTACTGAGTTTACCACTCACAATCATGTTATTAACCTACTCTAGTTACACCTACAATAATGTACCTATACTCCACAATTACTCTAAATTTTTTTACTACCCTTCCAAGTTTTTTATTTTCACTTCAATAATTAACCCCCTCACCCTGCTTCCCAAATGTTGTATGGAACTACTGCCGGTTAATTAATTTGATGAATTTTCTTACCCATGTTGGTTAGTTAGGTGGGTACTCTCTTTGGTGGGTAAGAATCCCCAGTTCCAGTTTGGTTGGTTTGGCTACAACCAACCAAACTGGAACTGGTCTCCGATTTTTGGAACGGAACAGGAACAGGAACTGGAATGAGATTTTATTTTTTAATTTTCTTAAAAGAATCAGGTTGTTCCTGGGCTCTATTCAAGTATGGAACCGAAACTGGAACCAAGGTTTTGTGACTAGAATTGGGGGTTAACTAGGAGGTTAATCAGCAATTAATTGCTGCCTTTCGATCCCATTTTAATAAGCACTGAATCATAGTCGAAATCAGAATCACATTTTTATCTCTTTAAGAACTGGACAAGGAACCCAATTTTTTCCCCACCTCAAACCTAATTTTTGATCCGACCATTTTGGATTTAAGGCTAAAACAGTATGTTTTGTGTGGTTGGATCAATCCCAAAATCATCAATTCATCCTCGAAGGGTTAAATGAAAAAATTAAAGCCGATATACTTTTGGTCTCTTTTGGACTCTCAGGTTTAACTCCAAAAAATCATGGAGATTATTTTGTTGCTTGGGAATCAACCTTGATAATAGACTCAATCTACATGTTAGCAGCAAAATGAATAATCATATTTTTATTTTGACATTTGAAAATAATCCATTAAAATAAGGGAAAAAATTTATCCGTGCTTTAACAAAAGGAGCTCCCAACCCTAGGATTGAAAATATAGTAACTCAAAATCAAAACATGGTAAGCCTGCATAAATTATCCTAGAAGAAGGGTATATAGATGGCACAATAGCCTCATTTTCAGGTCATTTTGCTAAAGTATGAAGTCTATATAACTCCTCAAAACCTAAAAGTTTGGAAGGTACTTATGAAAAGAGATAACACTTTTGTTCCCCTTTGCTGTTATGAGATGTTTCCAAAAACCCTAATAGCAACTAGTTATGCAATTGCCTTAAATACAATTTGGATGCCAACTTTTCTTTTCAAATCAACCTAATTAATTATGGGAACATATTGAAAAAATGTTGCATTTGCATCATTCCCTATTACAGGGAAAAAAAAAATAAATAAAAATCTCTAATACATTGTACTTTGAAAGTTGTCACGAGATGAATTTGAATAAAGAATGGATTACACTCTAAGTGCACAAAAGGGATTTCCTTTGAAGAATTATACATATATACCATCATAAAAACATGTTGATCAATAAGTTGAGACTTTGAAATAGTAAATTTTGAGCAGGTCCACAATGTCTTTGAAACCTAAAGGAGGTAGGTATTCAAATACTAGAGTAGTTAAAGTTTATGAACCATGGTTAGAGTATATTGGACATCCATGGGTGTATGGACAACTTGTCCATAGATTTTCATTCGGAATTTGTGGGGTCATGGTTGCCAAAACTAGGCTCCTACTTGACCCAAAATATTTAGTCCTCTATGAGCAGCTTCACCATTCACCAGCTTTGCAACACAGTCCCCTAAATCTAGTTCTTGGATTGGAATCCCAGCTGGAATCATATCCAAGCCACATAGCTCTTGGCACATACCCTAAAACCCTTCCACATACACCTCCCAAATCTTCTACTAATCTAATATGCATCATGGTTACCTTGAATTTTTTTCAATCTTATGTCACTTAGCTTCAACCTTTTGACTCATTGAGCTAACTGATGCAACTTGACAAGTCTTTCTACATGGGGACACCTTGCATATTGCATTTTCACTCTATAAAATGTAGCCACTTGAATCTTGGAGAATATATCTAAAAGTGCACTTAGAGATGCTATGAACGTTTCATTCATTCAACATTTTTGATTATGTTCAAACTTACACCAAATTGTCTCTTGGTGATGATGAGTTCACACCCAAAGATTGTTAAACATGGAATAATTTCTTGTCACTTGTGAGAGATCTAAAAGTGAGATTTGGTGTTTAGTCCTTTGTTCAACTTTTGTTGATGGTGAAAAATGTCATCTATGGTTAACCTTCATGTTTTTTCTTTAATTTCTTGAGATGACTTCATTCACAAGCCAAATAAGGAGATGAATTTCCCCCTCATCTTCTTTATCTAATTGTGGGAGGTTCAAGGTATTTTTATATTCCACTCAAAGGTGGATCAAGATGGAAGCTCATATATGTCTACATCACCTTCAAATTTATGGCAGTTTAGCATGTTCTTAAATAGTAAGCCACATGTCCTAAAACTCCAACTATAGTTCATATTAATGCATGACAACGATTCTGGTGTAATGATTTCAAGCTTATCATTTTTTGTACTGTAATTGTTTATTTTGAATTTTTGTTATATGTGAAGTTCATTTTAATCTTTTGTGTGTATTGTGTGTGGTTCTTTTATGTGTAGGAAGTTTCTATCATGGGCATGGATGATGTGCCTACCCTAGGTTCAAAAGTTGCTTGTGGAATCCATTGTGTAATCTCCTTAGGTGTGAATCTGTAATGTCTCCTTGCTTATGTCACTTAGCTCCCAAGCATGAAGTGGCCAATTTGTTCACAAAGTACAAATTTGCCCTTCCATGGCTCTCACTGACATAGATCTTCAATTTGCAATCCTTGGACTTATAACTTTCCAACAAAACATTGATCTTTTGATTGATTTGGTAGTTTCATCAGATCATGGAGGGCTTCAAGATTTTGCCACTGTTCTTTGAATGTTGTGTAATGGCAAGGTCTCTAGAAACATGACAACTCTACTGGTGGGTAATCTTGACTTTGATTGATATAAATTGTTCTATTCTTTGCAATGTTTCCATGTTGATGGAAAAAAACATCTAATCTAAGCATATGTCAAGCATATGTCTTAATTGAACTATTTTTGATAACCGCCTAACACTAATTATAAAAATTTATAACTTCCTGTGGTTTAGATATAGGTTATGAACATAATTTTTTTTAATAATTACATCTTAAAATGGGCAAAAGGTAGATGACGGTAAAAAACTATGCAACATTTTTTTTGTCAATGTATGAAACCTTTGGTTCCATATAATATTTTGCCTTATAATAAAAATATGGCCCCTTAATACTTATGAGTGTGGCATGTGTTGTTGGCCCCAGTGTGAATACATTAAAGGCTCAATTGATTTTACTTTTTGAACCCAATTTTGGCAATTTATTTGAATTTCCAACAACAAAATCCAGTCAAAAATCGATATATTTCACACCTTATCTTGAAAATTGTGAAATAAACTATACTAGTGTGAACCTGGTGCATAATGCACCCCGTCGATCCCCCCCACCTAGTCCTTCGCATTTCTCACTCTGATTCATTTCCACCTATTAAGACCCCTAGAACCCCACCCCCTCCCCCCCTCTCCTCGAAAAAAATACAAATCATGACCCTCCTAAACCTTTAGCCCAAAAAAAACGCACCCAAATATCTTCATCCACCCTCCAAATCCCAAAAATACCTCCCCCATCAACGACGGCAGTTATTGCGTAGAAATGGACGTAAAAATAAAAGTAAGAAGTAAGAACTCGAGGTCCTGAATAGTTTTTGGGCCTTCAAGTTCGGGGGGACAATTTTATTAAACGTGATCTGGGTTTCAGGACCTCGACCAATGGACAGACTGACAGACTTACTGAATTAATATATAAGGTTAAATTTGACTCACCTAGAACTTTTCGACAACACCAAAAATGCTACCAAATTTCAATATAATTTTCAGTTTTGACTTTATTTAGTTTTCTTTGAAAAAATGGTTCAATAATCAATCACTTTCACAATATAGCTCTAAACAGTCTCAAACCAAGTTGATGCACCCTTACTCGTTAAAAGTTTTCTAAACATATTTAAAGCGTGGCATGAAGCACTTTGGTGGTTTGGGAGATTTCAACAGGACAAAACAAAAAAAACTACCTTGATTCATAGATAGATGTCCTCCCCATTTGGGCACAATCTTCCACTTTGAAGACCTTTAAAAATTTGTCACCTAGTTGGTGTAACAATGAGGACTCCATACATTTTCCTTCATATAAATTGGATGGTAAGAAAGGAAGAAAGATGTACTAAAATGGAAATCAAACCCAGTTTCTCCATCATTCAAAATTTGACCTCACCCACAAAATGTTGGGTAAAAATTAAAAAACAAAATGCAAGGTTGCTTTTTACACTTAGTAAAACATGTGGGCAAGGGCATTACCAAATTCAGGCCAAATGCCCCATTATGTACCATAGAAACAAATAAAAAATTGGACGCTCACTCTTTATGCCCAGTAACTTTGTGTTTGGACCAGTGTGGAGTGGGTATTTGATTGTTTGTAATTTTTGCTCTGGTTCTAGGCAGTTGAAAATTGTCAAAATCAAAGGATTGTTAGTTCCATGTATTTGATTTTTTGAATCAAAGAACCATGGGGTTTGGGTATATGAAAAAAAATTGGATTAAAAGAATCTCCAGTTTTGGGTATTTCAAAAAGTTCAAAGAACCACTAAGTTTCATGAAAGAATCAAAAAAGACTCAATGGTTTTAAGGTGGTTATTTGACTCTTGTTTTAAAATGAGAAGCTTAATTATATATAATAATCCAAGTACCTATTTGATTTTTGATAACCATGGTTATGTATCAAAACCAAGGATTCGATTTTTATAATTATGGGTATCAAATTTGATACCCGAACTGATATTCGACGAATGTTTTGGTGCCATTTTTAATACCCAACCTCACTTTGGTTTGGACTAATGTAGACCAATTTTTTTAATTTTTAAACAAACCTATAAATAATGTTTAGTAATTTTAAAAACTTATTTGGAACCTTTGGATGCGGTTCTAAGCATTTCTTTAATATAATAGGACCTACGGTTATGGTTGATGAAATGTCTTTCCAAACGTACCAATTATTAGGTAGTCAGGTTTTTAATGTTTGAAAAGGAGGCGGTTCAAGCTACGGTTCAATTTTAGGGTTAGTGAATAAAGTGACATGAATTTTTTTCTCTCTTTTACTTTGATGAGTTGATCAAAGATAAGACTTCATTCTAAATGTTTTTTGTTGATCATAATAACATTTCCAACTAGAAATTCAAAAATTGAAAGACATTGAAACATGAAATGTTCTTGGATTAGGTCATTCATTCAATAAAAAATCAATATCAAGTTGAAACAACTTCTACTTGATTGAGTTAGAAAGAACTTAGGCACATATAGGGCTATCATTTTTGAAAATAAAAACCAAATATTAATGTCACATCTAAAATACCTAATTCTACTTGGCACCCATTGGTGCAAAAAAATGGCAAATAAAGTTGTTAGTAATCACTTCTTGATGAAAAGAAAACACGCCCATCACTTTTGAAAAATAATATAAAAAATGAAAGATAGAAAACAAATCAAATGTTGAAGAATTTTTGTAATCTCCATGCTAAGTTAAAAGAATTGTTGCCCATTTACCAACAAAGAACACCTCCGTGTTGTTTTGCCTTAATTCCAAACCAACCAATAATCAATAAAAAAAATTCAAATTTCACCCATACAATATCAACATGTAAACAAAACACAACTCCATATAAACCAACACAAAATGAACAGAAAACATTTGTTAAAATTCTTATTTACTTGGAATCAATAAGATTCGTAATCTTCTTTGAAAAGACCTTTTTTTCAATATCTTGTTGTGCTCTTTGATCATGACTTGTTCCGCTTGTAGGTAATCATGCAAATTTTTAGCCTTCCCCCATCACATCAAACATGAACATTGTTAAGCCAATTTTTTATAACCTAAACAAGACGATCCAAGTTATCAATTCCAAGCCTTGACTATTGAAGATTTGTTATAATGCCAACAACACTGAAAATCCAATCTCTATTTGAAACCCCACAATCCCTAGCACTTAACAAGCCAAAAAAGACACATGTGGAAATTGCATTGCATGGTTTGCCCACCATCAAAAAAGGTTTTTGATTTCCATGGGTCCTACACTTAATCGAGAAAACAAATGTAATTCATTTCTCATGGTTGACATGATTGCATCATCATTATAAATATTCTACCCAAAGGATTATCATCATCTTCAATAACTACTGATTCCACAATTGCCTTCATTGGGTTCAAATGGAAATATGTTTGTACCATCAATGGATACACAATCTAAGCATCATATTTTGCCACAACTTGAAGGGCAAGTGAATCGCCCACGAAATCCCATATAATTTTCATTATTTTGAAATGAAGATTAAACATGATTGCCAACATGTTATGTGCCTTGGTTGTAATGTAAGATTTATAAAAGGCCAAAAAAGGCCCCAATGCATTACTTATCCTTTCATTCTCAACTTGAATTCTTGTAGCTTTGAATCAAAATCCCCTCAAATGAATGGCTGATTTAGGGCTTAAATCATGCACACATCAGCCTTAATCACAATGCACAATGAAAAAGTTGAACCAAAAGGATTTGACAACAACCAATGTCTTTGGCTTTGGTTTAAAACACATAGTTTAACAACTAACACTAATGTGTTTGTGATGGCTTGAGCAATAGACTAAGTTTGGCAATCTAGGATTATAGAATGCAGATGCAATGTTTGTTGCCACCCATAGCAAATAAAGATGACATTTTGATAATCAAGAGTCTTTTGAAACAAAATGACTTGAGATGTAAATTTGGTTTTCACAGGAGTTTTCAGCATTGGAAGTGGTAGGCCAACAATGATGCATGAATCCTTCCACTCTTGCCTCCCTTTCCCAAATTGTTTTGTCCAAGTTATAGTCTTTTGCAATGATGTTTAAGCACTTTTCAAATTCATTTTAGAAAATCCAGCACACACTTTAATATTGTCAGTAGCATATTGTGACACACTCCCAAGCTCCTTGATAAATTCAAATGTGAATCTAAGGTGAAAATAACAAAAGGATAAGGAGTTGGAACACGTTCCCTAGCTCACAACATTTCGGAGGTAGAAGGGCATGTTTGAATTTCGAGATGGGGACTAGGATGAGTGACAAGCAGGTCAATTATACATATGAACCTACAAAAACTAAACATCAAGTTGGTTAGTGCATAATTGTAACATTTTTGGTGCACAGATGAGTCATGGGCAAACATAGACTCACAAAACTCACCACGACCTAAACTTGGGGGAAGCCACCACCTTCCCCCTTGTAGTACTCTTTATGCGTGGCCATGAAACCAACACTCCAATGTCATTTTGTCCCAGGACTCCCAAGTTGGAATCCCAAAATTCCTTAAATTGGGACTCCTGTAACTTTGGAGGCCCATAACTTTGTATGTAGACCTTTGATTAAGGTGAGGTTGAAAGCAAAGTTGTAGCCCTCGTCAAGATCTTTTCAATAATATGTTGCACTCCACTTGCACACAACGAAATCAGGGCAATTCCTGACTTTTAATGGTCGGGAGTCAAATTGGCAATTTCATTCCCGACCCTTCTTTTGGCCATAACTTATGTTTTAAGTACCAAAATGGGTCATACGAGCCCATTTCAAACATTTACATTCCAAGAGCTTTCCAATGATATAAGGAATTTTTCAATTCAATTAGTTTTGACCTTTACAATCACCTTCTAAAAATTTGGGAGTCCATTAAGAGTCCAACTCCCAAAGTGGGAATTCACTTGGGAATGTGGGGATTCATTCCCTCACATTTTCCTACACTCTAAGGAACATGAAATGTTATTCCCAAGGTTCATTCTTGGCTCGCACCTTTGCAAGCCCTTACTTTGGTCGCGAACCCAAGGTTAGGTTTGTGACATATTGGGTTATTTTAGACATGGCATGCCTAAAACATGAACCAACAAATGGGCATGCCAATTAAAAGAGAGAACAAAAAATCACATTTGTCAATGCATTTGTTAAGGTATTTAAGTTAAATCCTTCATCTTTCACATAAGCAATGACTTTGTTAAATAAACCAAAAGAATCTAATAATACCTTGACATAATTTGCCATTGTTGCACATGTAATATTTTGAACCCCAAATATCCCCATAATGACATGATTGGGCTCCCAATAATCATTAAAGAAATTCACAACCATAACAAAAGTATCATGTCCAACATGTGACATCTAAAGATCAAATGATGTTGTGCATGTAGTGCATGAAGGAAAAACAAGTAGAACATACCTCTCCTTGGTTGTCTCCATAACATTTGGCAACATTTCATTAATAAGTTGGTGCCAAATTAGAAAAATAACTCAACCACATTGGTGCAAAATTAAGCGTTTCAACCATGGGTTTTCAACAAAAAACAATGGTCGATAACCTTTTGCAATGGACAATACCAAATCTTCCAAAAATGTTTGTTGTGCATGATCAAATTTGTTGTAAGATCATTGACTATCAAAAAAGTTTGTGATTTGAAAAGGAGGGATTGTCTTTCATTTCTTTGAAACTTATCTTTGATTTCCACCATTTTAAAACTTTTGCACCACCAATAGACCCCATCTCCTATACTCTTTTACATGTTTATCAGTAACATGTTTTTTCAAAGCACTTGTCCCATACCATGTGTTGTAACTTACAAGCCCTTTATTCTTCCCATTGGAATTCACATTCATGGCAGTAGGGTGACAAAGAATACACCTCATAACTTGAAGATTGATGGAATTGATCTTTGCACTATCATTGACAACAAAAAAGGCCCAATAATTTGAAACATTGTGGAAAGGGTATCACATTGATCGATTTATTAGGAATTATGGAATGAGAAGGGCCCAAGTCGCATCTAGATCAAGATTGGATGCCACTTGTGATCTAATTGCTTCAATCTCAAATATGAATTCAATGTCATCATCATTTTCAACCTCATTTGCCAAAGGCGAAGTGGTAGTTATTGATGTCATCCTTAATTACATCCATATTTGACATACAATCACATTTGAGCATCAAAACCAAAACCTAGATCTTTTAAACACCAATCACGCAAACACATAAACACAAATATGACATTTATTTACATGCAAGTAAAAATAAGAAGATGTAACCTAGTTTTTATACTTTTCATAGTTCTTTCATACAAATTTATGCAAGTACATGGAAATAATTATTTCAAGTTTCCTAGTAATCACAACAAAAGACCTTACTTAAAAAGATTTGTAATCATAACATAATTGTTTACAATGATGGGAGAAAGCAAGTTCAATTCCTTTTTGTTCAATTGTGCAAAATACATCAAACCATAAGTTGTGTTAGTTTCTAAGTAACTTACTCATCATACAAAACCTAACATCTCCAACATTGCTAGTAGCATTCCTAGCAAACAATTTACATTTCGAACCAAAATGTAACTACAACCAAAGTAGAATCTAACTACATGACATCGTACATGAATAAATCATTTGTTTCCAAACGAATTGAACTCACATAAGGATGATAGGATGTATTTGCCTTCAAAACAATTGCAATGCAATGTAAAGACTACATAATGGGGCATCATGTTATTCATCCCAAGGTTGTAAAGATCACCTAGAAATTCATGTAAGTTTTTTAAAGGTGCAACCTACAATAACCAAATCTAACAATAAAAATTTCATTTGTGGGTTTGAAAAATTTATAATAAACTCCTTATTAACAAGATCCTTCAAAATGTGTAATGTGTACCTAGGAAAAAATTACAAAAGATTTTTTATGAAGAATATAAAAAATGAATCAATGTAGTGTGCAAGAGTTGGAAGAGCAAAAGAAGAAAGAAAAAATACAATGAATCTTTGTAATTGAAATAAAGTTGTAGGAGAAGAAGAATTGAAAAATATTCTGAAAAGTTGCAAGACAAATAAATTGGAAGACTTATTTGAACCATATAAAAACATATTTTCACAAAAATAAATAAACACACTAACCTACAAACCAATAGTATCATGGATAGAAAAGAATACCTTGGTCGATAGCTCAAAGGTGACAAGGAAATTGATGAAGAGAAATGGACAGTCCAGGCCACAAACAAAACAAGTTGATGAAGAGGAGCCGACAACTCCACGGAGCAAAGAAAGAAAATGATAGAATTTTTTTTTTGAAAAGAACTTGGAAAAATCTGAAAGGGTGAGTGTAAGGAGGCGATGCACAATGAAAACCCTAAACAATCATATGAAGGAACCGGAATCCGGCAAAAGAGAGCTACTTAGGTTAGTGCCGGTTTTTACGTGAGTTAAGAAATTGTGCCCAGATGGAAGGATCTTGGTTCTAAGGCAGTTCTTAACATAAAGCGGTTCTCTGATCCGGTTCTACATCCGGATCTTATACTAAGCTCAGGTTCTGGGTTTTAGTACCCGGAACAGGAACCGACGGTTCTAACATCCGGATAACCGGCCAACACTGGTCTGGACCCTGAAGGCAGGTGATGCACAGTTGGTACGTACTGCGCACCCCACCGTCTGCTTCTCCGTCAGGTGCGAACAAATCGCGGAGTTTTGTGATGGGGCTTGCGGTGCGGCACAAGATGATGGTATCGGAGGAGGAGGGAGGAAGAGGAGGATAGACGAACACGAAGGATACAGAGATTATTTTCTTCTCTTTGATTTTTTTTTTTTGTGTTATTTTCTTTCTCTTTTTGCGTTTGCTTTGGTGAGGACGAGAGATGGGGAGTGAGAAGAAGAGGTTGTTTGATGGAAAAGTGGCGGTCATCACCGCATCCACACAAGGTATTGGTTTTGCCATCGCTCGTCGTCTTGCGCTGGAAGGAGCCTCGGTCGTTATTTCCTCCCGCAGGCAGGTCAGTCCAATTTTTCCCCTCTCGCGACAGACAGCAGACAGAGCCGAAACCTTTCCTCCTTTCTTTCTTATCTGAAAGAACTCTCCCTTCCTTCCTTGAGGAATTGATCGCGCAATCGTCCAGTATTGCAGTTGGATCCTCTTGCTGTTATTTTCCTTCTGTCCTCCTCTATGCATGTCATGCTTTCTTTTTCTTTGCTTTTTTGGTGCCTGCTCTTGTTGCTACAACAGAATTACCAGTCATAATCTCTATTTTTGAAGGAATTCTCTTGTTGTTTGCTCTTCTTTCAATCTGCCTGCCTCCCTGCCCTCCATCTCTAGTTCTTCAGTTCTGCTGAGGAGTAAATTGAAGAGCCATTAGGCTCAATTGCAATCTGGTATATTCAGAATCTGGTGACTCTTCTCTTCTGCTTGCTGCTATTTTCCCTCTCCCTCTGTGTCTCGTTGTGCAGTGCATTTGGAAGAAAGAAGTCAGAGTCTGTGCCTGTTGTAACTACACTCTTTTGTCATGTGTTAGGCAGCTGTACAGTGGTGTTTGATGTTTGGACTCATTTTGTTAGCGTTTGGTAGGGAATGCTTGGACAGTAGCAATTCTTCTGCTTGTACCCGAGGTTGCATATTGAAGGAATTTCCTCTTTGATGTGATATTATGCTCAATGTGGTTCAAGTGAAATTGATTGTTCTCTGTCAAGCTGGCTATAACTTGGTAAATGCTTATGTTGCGACAAGAACTGATGATATCTGCATATTAAACTCCTTGTTCTCCTGGAGACTAAATTGCCTAGCATGTGAGCTTTGCGATTTCTTTCTCTTTAGGTCAGACATAAGGTCTTGGTGTGATATTTCACTTAGATTAGCATGAGAATGAGCTGTGGTTCTTTGGAGAGTAATGTGGGGTTCTTCTTTGTCACTTCTTGCAGAACAATGTAGACGAGGCAGTGGCAAAGCTCAAAGCAGAGGGCCTTGATGTGTTTGGCCTGGCCTGCCATGTCTCTCTTGCAGACCAAAGGGCCAACCTGATAAAAAGCACCGTCGATGTGAGATTCTGAAATCTCCTGTTTCACTCTTTGCTTGCTTCTTCACCTTCTCATCACATTTCCAAAGAGATCATACAAGGTTGTCGGGCATATTGATTTAAGCAGATTCCACAGATTGCATTTCACTTTGAGACCTTGCTCTGCCTATCATTCTCCTCGGTTACATGCCAATAGTCAGCCTGCTACAAGAGCAGATCAAATGTGGCTTGCAGATTGTTGAATATTCAGTCACATGCCAATTCCCCTATGTGAAATCCTTGTCTCAAAGTAGAAGAGATGGAAGATGGAGGGGCAACAATGCTTTTGGCTGTGCAATAACTTGTAGCCATTAGTGGCTAGTTTTACACCTTGAGCCCCAACTGATCATACACATGACCTGATCTTGGAACCTGAACCATGAAGAGAATTCCTGTCAAGACATGATGAGTGAATTCAGATGCTCGAAAGAGGAGGAAGTACAAGGTAATGAAGAGACTTCTGTGGATCTTTGCAGAAATATGGGCAAATTGACATCCTCATATCAAATGCAGCAGTGAATCCGTCAGTTGACCCCATCTTGACCATGTCAGAAAAAGCACTTGACAAGCTCTGGGAAATTAATCTGAAGGCTTCTGTTCAGATTGTTCAGGTAAACTGAATGTTCATTGAAATAGTTGCTCATTTTGTAGTCCGTTCTGTTTGATACAAAAGCATTATATGTCATTAGCTGGGGATGTATGAAATTGGAAGTCCCTCAGAAAACTTTACTGTGGGAAAAAATGGAACTCATTTTTTGCAGGATGCAGCACCATTCTTGTCAGATAATTCATCAGTCATTTTTGTAACATCAATAACTGCATTCAACCCCATGGGCAGCTTGGCAATGTATGCTGTCATGAAAACTGCTCTTCTTGGTCTTACTAAGGTGTGTGATCCCTTCCCTGTTGCAAGAGTATTAGGAATAGGCATTGCCGCTCTGATTTGTTTCAAGGATGGTGACTATGCAATCAATCTTTCCATGTTTAGCAAGTTTATGGTCAAGTCAGTGTTGATTGTCTGGAGTTATATACCAGAGATGCATTTATTTGGCATTTGATACATGAAGGTTGGGAACTTATTAGAGTGGAATCCTGCCTTTTGGACCTCAATTGTGGAAACTAATGAGTGATTTTGGTGCCCTTATTCAAGCAAGAGATTAATTTGTCCAAATCAATGTCTCCATTAAAGCTGAAATATTTGACTGCTAGACCCACTATTCTAAACCAACCCAGCTATAGTTGAGGTCACTGGGTTAATATTTTACCATAAGGCATGTGGTACCTGGGTTTCAAACCCTTGGGCAGTGATGGAAAACCTTGTTGCCCACAGTAGGGCAGGCTGAAGGTGGTTGCCTCTGCTATGGAGGCAATGGGCCTATAGGATGAAGAGGCACTTAGGGATCCTTCGTTGACAAATTACTTGTCTCATTTGCTCTTTATCTTCCTTGATTATCCTTCCAACTTTGGTTTCTCAGTGGCTGATTTTTCCAAGTTGCTTCTAAATGGATAAATGTGGACAGGCATTAGCAGCAGAACTGGCACCCAAAACACGTGTCAATGGAATTGCACCAGGCTTTGTTCCCACCCGATTTGCTGATTTCATCACAAATGACTTGAAATTGGTGATCTCTCTACCTGACCCACTCTATTTCATTGGTCTTTTGTTTGCATGCCCAGCTTTGTGTACTTCCATGTGCATCACTTTTGAACTGGGGACTAGGCATTTGAAAAAAAAAATTCATAGTTCTGTGTCTCTGGATAATTTCTCCTTTGTTTCTGAGGTAGGACAGTCTTTGCAGTACACTCACAAATGTATTTTGGCATATTTGTTAGTGGTTGGAATTTGGTGTGGACTATTTTTAACGTGCATTCAGCTACATTGACATGTACTTCCATGAGTTGGATATTCAAATTGGATCCAAGGGTTGAGAAGTTAATGGTGTTTTGATATAAGAATTGGGGTTCAAGCTTGGAATTAACCTGTGTGCTTTTACTACAATGAGCCATGAGCTATGGCTTCTGCCATAACTAATAAGGTGTGATGCCTTGAGGATTGTGGATAATGATCTGACTGTTATGGTTCATGTAATGGCAGCGTGAGGAAATCGAGTCAAAAACACTGTTGAAAAGGTTAGGGACAACTGAGGATATGGCTGCAGCAGCAGCATTTTTGGCCTCAGATGATGCCTCTTACATCACAGGTGAAACTTTGGTAATTGGAGGGGGTGCACCATCAAGGCTCTAAATAGTAGCAATTCAACTGTGTCACCAAATTATACAGAAAGAACGGTTTTTGTTTGCAGTAAGTTTTCTGCAAAGAAAATTGCTATATGTAAAGGGTTTGTTTTGTTGAAGGTTGTTAGAAAGGTTCTCAATCGTTGATTTTTCTTTGTGAGTGAAATCTGGTGATGTTAAAGGAATGAACTCCTTTGATCTTCGTTAGCAGCACCACTATAGGTGAATTGAGAGAATGTTACCAATATGATCAGGTTGGTGTAATATCACACCAAAACTGCATGACATTCTATAGGGTCTCCACTCTTTTTGGCTTTTGTTGAGTTGCCCTTTTTGTGTAAAGTCACGTGAGGGAACAGCTTGCAAGGGAGCTCACTGATTCACAAGTTTCCCACATCTTGGAAGAAACTGCAGAAATGGATATCTTTCACTTTGATCCTCCATGTTGGGTGGGTGCTTGAGCAGTACAGATCTGGTTCCTGCTGGGACAATAATCATGGTGTGACAAAATGGGATGGAAGGTCCCACTCTCTTGCTTTTACCCAATATCCCTTTGGTTGAAAACAAGAGTGGGCATAGAGATGCCTTTCCAATAGCCTGCATGCAAAAGAGGTAACTAATTCCTGTACCTCAACTACTTGCAAAGACACTTTGGCTGGACCAGGGAGTTAGTTGGCTAGTAGCAATGAGTCCAAAAGTCATGGATTCTAGAGACTGTGTACTGTGACTTAAAAAAGCAAATGGAATTTGGTCCCACAGAATGTACACTCTCTAAGTATACAACACAAACATTTTTTTATCAAATTAAATTTGCAATTGAAAATCTGTTACAGGATTTCATGATTTCTAACAATTCAGTTTGAATAACCTTCTATAATAAAATGCCCAAAAAGCCATTGTACCATGAGCCCATTGATGTGTTGTTGTGACTTTGTAAAAAACCCTCAATTTTGAGGCAAATGTAGAATCAGTACCTGGGCACCAAAAGCCTTGGGCCTTTTTGGTAAATCATTCAGTGGAAGCAGTAGTATATATGCATATTCCAGTGTTGCATATACCAGTCTTGTCTGGTTCTTGACTTTTACAAAGAACCTCTACTTCTGGTTCTAAAAATTAGAATGGTTTCAGTTCTGGTTTCAGGTCCAGTTCTTTAAGAGAATTCTGGTTCTGGTTTCAGTTGTGAAAATCAGACCCAGTTCCAGGTAACCTACATTAGAACTGGTGGTTAGCTGTTACTTGACTTTCAATTAGCTCCCGGTATTTAGTCTTTTTTTTTCAAAATTTCCCCCAAAAATATCAGTTCCAGTTGGCTCCAGGTCTGGTTCTTCCACCAACGAAAAAAAAAAAACCACAAAAAACCAAAAAAAACCAAAAAATTTAATAAAAATAAATAAAAAATCCTCTGATTCTAAAACCAGTTCTAAAAATCAGATTTGGTTCTAATTCAGTTTTCACTAACTGGAATTGACATCAAAACCAGGACCCACCCAACACTGGTATATACCGAGGATAACAGAAAGCAGCCCATCAAAGCAAAGAACTGGATACTGTGTACTTCTCTCAGCTACCAAACAAAGACTCAAACCAACTGCAAAAGTCATCAAAAACCCACTGCAAAAAAAACCCTTTTACAGAACATAACAGACTGAACTGACACCTTTTTGAAGGAGAACAACAAGTATAACACACAGATCTGCACAGTCCACAGCTCTTGGAGCTCTGGTTGAGACTCTAGAATTCTCTAGATTATGTGACCAAAAGAACACCCACCAAATGCACCATCCAATGGAGTCATGTTATGGCTCTCTAGTTGTGGATGAATGACAAGGTTCCACCCGGGTAAACTATCCTGTAAACCCTACTACTCCACCCTCACACCACCTAATTTTGTAACTACCTATGAAAAAGGGTATCATCGCAATGGGTATCATCATAATGGGTATCATAGGTAAGGAATGGAAGTGGATATTATGTGGGTATGTCGATTGTAAGGCACTTGGTAGCTATTATGTAAGTAGATGATTTATGTACGGGTAATATGTAGCTTGCCATTGTGGTTAGCTATGGGACCAAAATGCAATGAAAATGTATTTCGTTTCCACACACCATCATCCATCCTGCATGGTGTGCTGGTTCACTTTGTGACCAGAATTTCCAAACTGTCGGTACTTTGACGTGTCTCCCCATGGGACCCTCAAGCACATGGCTGAATTTGAGACAAAACATTAAAAACGTCTATTTGTTGGGTCAAATAATGAGACAAAATATTATTAATATCTATCATTATACCATATGATATTCTAAATCAAATTTTTTTTCAAATTTTCAATCTTGAAACGACCACTTGTTAATTTTGAATTGAAAATAAAAATAAAAATAAATTAAATAATTATATAACTAATTTTAAACCTCTAAGATTCATTTAAGCATAATCACTACCTCTTGAACCATGCCCAAATTTATTGTGACAAAATCGATAAATGATAATTCAATGATGACATGAATATTATAGACATGCAAAGCTTCTTCTCCCGATCTAATTCTCAACTGAACCAAGATGCATAAAAAAATCCTTATTTTAGTTTTAAACTGGTCATATTATTATTTTCTAGACTCCTCTTATCAGTTATGGGTTGTTTCACTAAACAAACATTGCATGTGTGTGTTGTTTGCATCCCAGATTTGCTTCACTAAACAAACATTGCATGTGTGTGTTGTTTGCGTCCCAGATTTGTGAATATGGGTAAGGTAGGTTCAGCAAGCATGGGAGAGAGAGAGAGAGAGAGAGAGAGAGAGAGTGAGAGTCTCAAGAATTTGGTGGGTTTGGGTGAAACGAGATTTATGGGCAAGTTCTAACAATTTCTTGTTTATTCAAAGATTTGATTCTAAAATCTCTTGGGTGCCGATGATTCCATCACAAGATGCAACCCCAAAGGAATGCAGAATATATATCAGTCAACTCTTTGTACATTTATGGTAGCTTGTTGAACCCGTTGCAAAGAAACCAATTACTAAAGAAATGGGTGATTAGGTTTCCAATGCTTTCCAATGGAATCAAAGATGAATATAAAAGAGAGAAAACAATGTAATCCAATAGAGCATGTCATTCTTCCATCCAGTGTTGTTTCTGTTTTCGATGTGCTTGTGGTTGGCCATGTTTGTGGCCCACAAGATGCGGGGAAGTTTTGTACTTCTTAGAAGTCTTTTGGCCCCAAAGAAAAAAAGGTCAAGAATGCTTTTCTTTTGCCACAAGGAAGTTCCAGCTCAATAAATCTCTCTTTCCACATATCCTTTTGAAAACACATTGCATGAAACTCTTTTTTAAACACCTAGGGTTTACTACCATACCTAGTACCTAGGCTTGTTTGCTAGCAAGGTGCTTAATAATTTTGGTTTTTTTATAAAAATCATTTACTTTTGGGTGTAAAAATAATAATATTCTACAATTAGGCACTTATATTAAATTATGAAGCTATGTGCTTAAGAGTTTCTTTTTAAAAAATTGCTTCACATGGAGGTCTTTTTCAGATAAATCCAAAAAATTAATTAGTGCCTAATCAACCTAGATACTACCTTGGCTGTTTCATTAATAATAAACCTTCCCATTTTCTTTTTCTCTTTTGTTGTTCATTACATGCATAAATTCACATCCTATCCCATGAAATCAATAATAGGTAGGCATTGTTGTTGTGGATGGATGATACTTACACATAAATATTTACATATTATTATACATGTTTTTTTTAATGAAAGTTGCACTCTTGAGTTTTTTTTTAATTTTTGTTCTTAAAATATTGTAATACCTTTTCAGGTTCAGCACTTAGGTACCAAAATATTAGTCTGTTTTTCAAAATCCACTTTGGCAATCAAAAAAATGTTTTTTGAAATTTTGACAATGAATATAGCCAACTTCTTTGGCAAGTTCATGAAACTATGAACCTTTAACATAAAGAGACCTTTTACAAAGGTTTTCTTTTCCCAAAAGTAGGGAGGGATAAAGTTCAACCAAACTAAAGGGTAGAAAAATGTTGCCAATTATTAAAATGTACTCTACAATGGTAGATTAGCTTCACCCAAGAAGCTCTTGGTTTCCACCATTTTAATTTTTATTTTCCCTTGTAATTTTTAAAAAATTTCAACATTTCAAATAGATAATTTCTAAGAAATCTGACATTTCCAGAAAAATAATTTAAGTAAGATTGAACTCTAAAAGGTACTTTGATTGTTATTCTTAAAAATGTCAAATTTTCAAAAAAAATACTTCTCTCTAAAAGAAGGGGGAAAAAATCATGAATAATCTTTTAGAACATTTTGGAATATTTATTTTTTTCAAAATGGAATCTTCAAAATTAATTAATTGTTTGACAATGTTGAAGCCATCAAGGTAAGGTAGAAATGCTCCCTATCGAATAATCAAGTGTTAATCTAGTGCGAATTAGTGTCAATAAATAGTCACATGCATGTGAATCAATGTTCAAAAAGGCCCCATGGCAAAATGTTCAATCATGAAAATTTGCATTTGATTTTTTTTTGCATTTCCAAATGGAAGGTTTTTTTTGTGTGCAACTATGGGTGTGAGAAAAAACCGATATTAAAAAAAAATAGTCATTGTTATGTTTTAAAATGTTTGGTAATGAAAAAGGAACAACACATTTTCATGCATATAGTTGAAAACAAATGGTGGAAAATATTTTAATCAAGTTTTGAATGTTCAGTTATGGGTGCGTTTTGAAACATTTTTTTGAAAAATGAAAACAAGTTGAGGACTACAACAAATTGAATAGTTGAAAAAGTTATTGAGAAATGTGTTAGACCACACTTGTTGTAGCTTGAATTTCAACAACTATAAGGGAGGTCGGTGACAAATTTCACTAAAATTTTCCAATAAATTTGTGAGGAGATTTGCACAAGGGGTTGAATCTCAAATGCACAACATGATTTCAACAAGAGATTGAATAGCAAGTGCAAACTAGGCAATAAGCAAAAGGGTGTTGAGTAGTAAGGTTGTTACCTTCTAATGACGAAGTGCATTAAAAAAGCAAAATATAAAACCTCAAACAAAATAAAAGACAAATGCAACTAGGAAAGCTAGAAAACACAAGACCATCATAACTAGGACAAGCACAAAACCAAGGCGATTAAAAAAAACACAAAGTCACAATGACAAAGAGGACTATCAAAGGTATGACAATTAATTAGGAGGAACACTAAGATCACAATGACTATAAAAAACACAAAACCATGAAAATCCAAAGGAACATCAAAATCACAACAATCAAGAAAAACATTAGACTGCAACGATTGGAAGGAACACAAAACCACGAAAAACACAAAACCATGGGGATTAAGAAGAACATCAAGACCATGGTGACAAGAAAAACACAAGATAACAATGATCAAAAGGATAGAAGGCCACAACAACCAAGAAGAACATTAAACTACAACAATCACTAGGAACATAAGACCATGGGGACTTAGAAAAACATCAAGACCCTAATGACCAAGAGAAACCCAAGATCACAGCCATCAAAAGGAATAAAAGACCAAAGTGAATGGCTAAGAGGAACATCAAAATCATGATGATAAAAAAGAACATAAAACCGCAATGATCAAGAAAAACACAAGACCATAACGATCTAGAGGAACACCAAGATGATCTCACACTCATTATCAATGCTTTTCAAATCTGAAAATAAATCAGATTTCCAACCATATTTTAGAAATGAATGATTATTTTGACAACATTGATTATTGTTTTTTTTCATCCATCCCAATGAGAAGAGGAAGAGAATAGGTGAAGTTCATTAATTAGCAAATGACTATTTGATTTTAGGTGACAAGGTCAACTTTGGTGAGCTACTACCATATATATATATGAAAAGTTTTTTTCTCATTTTTGACCACTTTAATTTTAGAAGGAAATATTTTGTTCATTTTGAACAATGTAAAGGGTTGTGGGTGCACATTCTAATTCTTTACATTTTATTTTCAAACCCCCCCTTCTTCTTTTTTCAAAAGGAGGTGGACTAAAAGAAAGGGAGGGAGGCAACTGATACACTAAGTGTTCAACCACTAGTGACACTACTCTACTCTAGTAAAGACCCTGTAAAAATAAGTAACTTACTATAGTAAGTTTATTAGATATACATTTTTTTTGCTTGGAAGTTGCCCTTGAGCTTTCTCTTTCTCTCTCTCTCTCTCTCTCTCATTTCTTTCCATTTTCTTTTTCTTTTCTTTTCTTGGGGGGGGGGGGGGGGGGGGGGGGGGGGTGTGGGGATGGGAGAGGGGAGATTCTAAATAAGTTATTAGGTAGGGTAAAAGAAGACCCACCTACCCAACACAAAATCACATGAGAGCAGGGCGGCTTGAAATTCGGGGTTCCTGTGGACTACCCTTCGCCGCTGGCTGCTTGCTTGCCTCGCTTTGCTTTGCTTCCTCGCTCGCTCGCTCACTCGCTATGATGAGAACAAAAGAAGAAGAAAAATGTCTTGTTGCAGTAGACATTTGCGGCTTCCAGTATGACCCACATCCTCTCATCTTCCGCGACCGGCTCGTAATCGACAGATCGCGAATTGGGTGCTCGAATTCGAGACGAAAATATCATTCATGTTTTGTAAAAGCTTGAAAGATTCCGCCTTCACTCTGCAGAGTCTGGGTTTGGGTTTTTCCAATACTGGAAATAGTTGTAGTAAAGAGAGAGAGAGAGAGAGAGAGAGAGTGTGTGTGTGTGTGTGTCTGTGTGTGAGGGAATTGCTGAGAGTGGTGGACTCGTGTTGGAGAGATTTGGAGCATAATGGCAGCGTGGAATTCCAGCTCTGCTTTACAGCAGCTGCTGTTGCAGGGTCAGGTAGAGAAAGGAGTGAAGGATTTTTCCGGAAGCTTGGAAGAGTGTGTGCAAGGAGGAGTGGGAGAAGAGATGGTGAGCCTGGAAACGAAGAAGAAGAAGAAGCAGGGGCAAGTGGCAGTGAGGATGATGATGGAGGAGGAGGATGGGAGGAGATCATCATTTCCGGGGCCTCCCACTGACCCCATGGTCACTGCTTTGCTCACTGATATGTATCAGATCACCATGGCTTATGCTTACTGGAAAGCTGGCAAACACAATGACCGAGCTGTGTAAGGATCTTGTAAACCACCCATCTCTCTTTTTCCCTTCCTTCTCTTTCTGTCTCTTCCCCAATTGTACTGTATCTGTCTGCATGGAATTTCTGTTCCTGCAAGCGACATTAGTATGTAAGAATTGATCTCTATGATGGGTTCTCGTTGGCATTCTTCTTCTGCGCCTTTTGTAGTTTTTTTTTCTTGACCCTTTTGGTCTATGAATCTGTAATCCACCTTTGCCGTTGTTTCCTTTGATCATCTCCTCTTATCTGCGTTTGTTTTCTTTTATTGGATATATTTCTGATTGAAGCAAAGCATCCAACAAACAAACACTGAGTTGGAAGAAGTTTGTGTGTCTCTTTTTCTTTCTCAGTGCTTTGTGGTAGGCAGCCCTAATTCTGCACCAGTTTGTGTTGTGTTTGTTTCATTCATAAGTCAGCAAGTTTAGGGTGCTGAGAGATAAGTCTATCTTCCTTCTGTGAGGTTGTTTTTTTGGTGGAACCAGAAAATCACATGTTCACATTTCTGAAATGGGAAAGCTCATGGTGCTACCAATGTTTGGAAACTGCAACAAAAATAAATTCTGAATTAAAACCAATTTCTTCTAACTGTTGTGCTTTGAATTGAGGTTTGATGCTCAATTCACAAAGACCCGAAATTGCAAATTCCTTTCCAAAGGGTCAACAATATCTGTTCTGATACAGGGATCATACAAATTTCTGTTCCGATACAGAGGAGACCATACCAATTTTTGTTCTGATACAAAACAAGTGTGGAATATCTGTTCTGGGACCATGCTTTCAGGTCTCGGGGAATTGCAAAGACTTGAAGGATTTCATCAAAGGAGTTTTTTAATGGGTCGTGACATGTGCAGGTTTGACTTGTTACACCGCAAGAATCCATTTGGTGGAGAGTACACAGTCTTTGCTGGGCTAGAAGAGTGCATACGGTTTGCTGCAAATTTTCGGTTTAAGAAGGACGATATATCATTTCTTCGGACTGTTTTACCTCCCACTTGTGAGGTCAGTGGATATGTATCTTTTCTGCAATCTTATAGATTCATTTCATAAAACTTCTCTCTTCTTGCTTTTGGGAATAGCCAAGAGTCCCACCCACCCTTGAAGGAGAAATCCCTAGTATGAGACCCTGAGGTCATAGCAGGCTTTCCAGATCATGTCCACAGATTTTGGAGGGTAATGAAAAAGAAAACAACATATTACAGCTAGCTTCAACAATATGCCTTCCCTGTTCTTGTTCAAGGTTGCAGTTGTGATAAACTTACCATTCAACTCTTTGCTAGTTGTTTGAGTCAATGAAAGATTTTGGACTCAAAATTCTCAAGATGGACTTGCAATCATGGTTCCTTTGGAGTCATCTTGGACCTGAATTTCTGTGTCTTCTAGGATTGTCAGTTGCTAGAATGACCACACGCACATGAAGGGTGAAACTGATGCTTCTGTGATTTGTGTTGATGCGACAGTTTAACAACAATGACAGATGTACCAACTGTTGGGGTTTTGCAGGAGGGTTTCTTTTCATACTTGGCAAGTGTTGATTGCTCAGATGTTGAGATCTTGGCAATGCCAGAAGGCTCCGTAGTGTTCCCACGAGTTCCTTTGATAAGAGTGGAAGGCCCCCTTTTGGTAAGCATGGCACCGCTATCTTATTGCACAAGGTCCCCACATGCTTTGCACTCATTTAGGAGATGTCCCCATATAACCATACTCCTTAGTCTTCTTGACAGAACATTGGATGGGAGCTCATGCTTGGCCTTGGGATTCTGGAACTAGGCTTACTATATGAATGTCTTCATGGGTGTGACAGGTGGCACAGCTTTTGGAGACCACTTTTTTGACACTTGTCAATTATGCATCGTTGGTGGCAACTAATGCAGCAAGGCACCGCTGTGTGGCAGGAAAGGACAAAATGTTGCTTGAATTCGGGTTGCGTCGTGCCCAGGCAACTTTTTTTCTCCCTTCAACAATTCTTGTGTTTGGTACAGGCTAATTCATGTTGATGACTTTGAATATGGGTTCATAGCTCCAGCATCATGATTGATTGATGGTGTTGTGATGGGTTTTGTTTCTCTGTGCCAGTGCTTCTATGGTACTATCGGTTTCTGTGACCTTCTGTCACCATTCTGTTGATGTCTTTGTGGGTTTCAAGGCTGTTTTTAAGGTTTTATTGCTAACCAGACAAGATAACCATTCAGAGAAACAATATGAGAGAGTATATGGTGGCTGTCTGTGATACAGGGACCAGATGGAGGTATCAGTGCATCCAAATATTGCTACATAGGAGGATTTGATGCAACCAGGTAAAAGTGATCGTGTATGGTTCATTGTTCTTTACGCATTGTATACAAAAAAAAAATTGTGACAAAAAAATTCATTCTAGGAGATTGGGTGTTTGTGATTTTTGGGATTTCATGGCAGCAATGTGGAGGCAGGGAGACTCTTTGGAATTCCTGTTCGAGGAACACATTCTCATGCTTTTGTGAGCTCATTTATGGCAAGTATATAATGATCTCCTTCCCTTGTAGTTTGTTTCCACGCTGAGATTCTTGGCTTTCCCTTCTGTTTTCAGTGCTTACAGGACTGGATCTAGTGTTTAGTGGGATTCAGACCAAAAGTCAAGAGATGAAGGGGGCTATTGATAACATCCATCATTAAGTCTGGATGTTCATAACTCCTGTTGCCTGCACCTTGTGCAGGGTTTTGACGAGATCGTTAAAAGATCACTGCCACATGCAAAAGGAGGGAAAATATGTGAAGATTTTGTCCATCTTACACAACTCTGGCTCAGGCAGATGCAGGTATCTTTTCTTTTCTGAGGTGTAGTGTAACAGCAGATTATTTTGATCTCTGGATTCTGACATATGAAGGAGGTTCTTCATGATATTCTCTTTTTCAAGCCTATGCTCCTGAAGTTTCCAACCTTGTAAAGGCGATCTCAGTTGTCTGTTAATGTTCCAAGAACTGCAAACCCAAAAAATGGCAAATGTTTGCAGTCCCCTTATAGTCCCTGAAGGTGCCTAGCTTCTTGAAGTTCCAGACAATTCTAAAGTACCCATTGTTGTATATGGTGGTGGCATACATCAAGTGTTCAGGTTTTCAGAACTTTTCCAAGATCTCCTCCAGTCAGAGAGCTGAAACTCTTTTGCAGTTTTCAGCTGCCATTAGAAAGTGCACATGTTCTGTAGTGTACTTGACACTGCAGTTTTAACCATTTGTTGTGCTGCAGGACAAGCCATCACTAAGAAGTTACTTCCATGAGACCAATCCTAGTGAACTCGCTGCTTTTTCCTCCTATGCCCTTGCATTTCCTACAGCTTTCCAAGCTCTCGTTGACACTTATGATGTAAACCCTAAACCCTATTTGCTCTCACGCTCCTTCCCCTGTCTTGGCTTCTTGCACTAGGGTCACATTTGTGCTATGACCACATCACTGGTCTGAATGCCATCAGAATTCAGGAAGGCTTGAGATTTGAGATTTGCCGATTTTTGTTCTGGTTTGTACATGCTTACAGCAGCTACTCTTGTAACATAATCCATAAAGTATGGCCTTTTATTTCTGTCAGAGTCTCAGTGTGTGTAGGGAATAATGAGAAGTGTTATTACAGGTCTTGAGAAGCGGTCTTCCAAACTTTTGTGCTGTTGCTCTTGCTCTCCATGAACTTGGGTATGCATCTCACTCACAGGCTAGAAATGTGACAGGCTGCAGCACGTGATCAAACTAGACACGTATGTGAGGATTTATGTTTGTTACTTAGAATGTGACATCTGACTGACAATTTCATCTCTCTCAATGTCTGTGTGGAGTTTTGAGTTCTGACCCTTTTTCTTGTGGGGTTTGACAGGTACAAAGCGCTTGGGATTCGATTGGACTCAGGTGACCTTTCATATTTTTCTATAGAGACACGCAAGTTCTTCCGTTTGGTTGAAAAGGAGTTTGGTGTTGCGGGATTTGGGAAACTTGTTATTGTTGCTAGTAATGACATAAATGAAGCCACTCTGGATGCCCTCAATAAGCAGGTTAGTCCATACTAGTTCTCTCAACCCTTGTACTGCTTTCTCTGTATATTTTTACACAGTATAGAACCCCCAAATGTCATGCAATTGACAGAAGTGGTGTGGCAGATCATGTGTATGAGAAAGTGTATTTTTTCAATTCTCTCTTGTTCATATCAAGGCATGTGAAGATCTATTCTTTAGTACTCTTGGTTGCACCCACAAGATGTTTTTGTGGACCACATGTAACAGTTCTTAATTGTTTCTGGGGAGGTGATGTTTGGAGATGTAGGGACATGAGGTGGATGCATTTGGAATAGGCACCCATTTGGTCACATGTTTCTCTCAGCCTGCACTTGGCTGTGTGTACAAATTGGTGGAAATCAATGGGCATCCCCGAATAAAACTTTCAGAAGATGTGAATAAGGTTGTACCCAAGTCTTCATTCCTTGTTTTGTGGTATTTCTGCTTCATGCATTTCTTTATTTATTGGCATGAATCGTCCAATGCTGTTCTTGTCTGTTTCTATGGACAACTTCAACCTGTTCCATTTCTCAGATTATCTCAGCACGTAAACTTTGTTAAGCCATGTCTCTTCTTTCTTTCCCCCTTTCCTTTTCATGACTTCTTCCCCTTCTCTTCAGTTTTGGAAAGGTGCACTGCACAATGGTATAATAAACAGCAGGGAGGATGAAAGTAAAGGGAATGATGGAAGGGAGTGTGGGAATTTACAGGTGACAATACCATGCAAGAAAAATTGTTTTCGGCTGTATGGTAGAGAAGGTGTACCTTTGGTGGATCTCATGATTGGAGAAAATGAAGTGCAGCCCCAGGTAATTCTTGTAAACCTTCATGTGTCATTCAAATGATTGTAGTTTGATTGCCATCAACAGTTTCTGGTGCATTACTAGGTAATTGATGCTCTTTTGTAGTACCCAAAACTCTTGATCTTTGTTGTGATATAATCAAAGAAGAAAAGGGATTGCCTATTCAGACCAACTCTCACTCTGACATGTTTTCAGACTTGGATCGAAATTGCTGTCTTCAGCTTGGTTACTTACTTTAGCAGTCTGTTTGTGGCAATAAAGCTGTAGTGCGGCTGCACTTTCTGAGTTGAGTCTGTTGGAAAAAAATTGTGGGTACACATTGAAGTAGCCAGGAGAGCGGATTTTGTGTCATCATCCATTTGTTGAGTCCAAGAGAGCATATGTGGTTCCTACCCGTGTGGAGCCTCTTTATAAATGCTATTGGGCAGCAAAACCTGGTGAGCTTTTCCATCTGTGGATTCTTGTACAAACAGAATTGAATTTTCTCAACATAGGTGGTGCCTTCGACTGACATTTGAAATCATGCATTTTTTGTTTATGTGGTAATACAGAAAAAACTCATTGCATCCAGATCATGCATTTCAATTTTGATCAGAGTGCAACCATTGGGCTGTCCATGTCAGGTCTTAGTGCAGTGTGGAGATGCAGAAAGAGGGGAATAGGGGATTAAACTTTGTGTTGAGCTGTTTTGTTGATTTGATGTGAGCAACTCTCAATGTCCCCTTGCAAGTGTTTCTCATGAGTGAGGATAAATGGCAGTGCGGAGGGAGAAACTGCCAAGTCTAGAAGAGGTGAAAAAGCATTGCATGGAACAAATTTCTGCAATGCGCTCCGACCACTTGCGTGCCCTAAACCCCACCCCTTTCAAGGTCTCTAACTCATGCCACTATTATCGGAGACTGGTAGTCTGTTTTGATGCTCCTTGTACCTGGTTTAATTTTCTGAATCAGTTTAGTAGGTTTCTTGTGACAGTCTAGTGGCTGGTAATCAGAAATCCAAGATCAAAATTTTCATGGGTCTTTTCAGTTTCTGAGGTTGCAATTGGGTTTATGGGCTTTCCTGAACGGTTGAAGGTCAGCAGTTCCAAGTATGTACACGTATGCCTCATGTGTTGTGTTTTTTTTCTTTCTGTGTTGAATTGGGATAACAGGTGAGCGTAAGTGGAAACCTATATGATTTCATCCATCATCTATGGCTCAGCGAAGCACCTGTTGGAGAGCTGCAGTGATGAAATCACTCATTTCTTGACTTGCTCCCATATGAGGCAATTTCAAGTATGTTTGGAGATTTGGACCTTTCAGGGTTGAATTTCTTATCCATGGTTTCTGTTGAAACTAGATGGTTACTTCTTGCTAGTGGGCTCCTTTTCCCAGAAACTTTGAATCTGTTTTTCAATCATTGAAACTCTAGGCATAGTCATTGTAGCCCTTTATGTCAGGTGCTTCTTTAGGGGCCACCATATTGTTTGGGTCCTGCCCAGATTGAGCCAGATGCCTCTGCATTTGCGCTCTCACACAGATTTCACATATGTGCAGGACAAACATGACATGTATGTCATGGTCACGTGCATTTTTGCAATGAAGGTAAATTGCAAAGTTTTAAAAATCTTTCCACAGTTTTAGGGAAGTCTATCTAAGGAAATTACCAACCGAGCTTTCCTCTGTACCAAAGGTTTAGTAAGAAAGCTAGGTGTAATTTCCGTTGATACCTCTGTACATTCTACAATGTGTTGGGTACTGAGCTTTCTTATTATATGCCTACCTTGTAAGGTTGATTTTAAGCTAGTATTCAATTTGTGCTCTGTATCAAGTCGCAATTGGTTGAATAGAATAAAGACAGCTTTCGTGAGATTTGTTCCAATTGTTGTTGAGTTCTGTTGTCTCTTGACTATTGTGTGTTTTGTCATTGAATGATTGATAAATGACAATCCTTCGAATCTTGCTGCAACCAGTCTAAAGTGGAAACCCTCTAAGCATCTCATTGAGGTACCTCTTTCAAAAACCACTATTTCATCTTCCCCCAAAACTCCCCAATTATCTATACATAAGCTTGCACCTTGCCATTGCCTGTATTGTATTGCTGAAATGCTTCTCAACTTTCTCCTTGTGATCATGATTTATTCGGAGTCTTTCAATTCTAAGACTTTGAAGATGTTTCACATTTTCCTTGCCTCTCTTTTACTGGTTCTAACTTCCCATGTGAGAAGATGTATTTATTTATGAAGTTCAACTCTTTATAGTTGAAACAATGCTCCAATGTTTTAAGGTGTGCATGGGACATTGAATACAGGAGGTCCCACTTCCTGAATTTCGAAGGTAAGCAACTTGGGCTGAAAATAAAGAACTTGAGATGGATGGGTGGCCAACTTGGAATCTGAATTCCCCAGCCAACATAAATAGTAAGCCTTTAATATGGTTGGAATCTCTTTTGTAATGCTTGGGAGGAACCCTTGCAATCCTTTTGATTAAAGTCTTCTTATACCAAAAGAATTTTTCCAGAGAAGCACTAAATGATCAGAGTATTTTGGCCTTGGAACACCAAATCTCATTTGTGATCAATAGCTCATCATTGGGTTCACATGGTGCAAACTAGTTGAAATTACAGCCATAGCCCACATGAGGGGTTACAATAGAGGATAGACAAGAATAAACAATTGAGATAATGCAGTTTACTCTTTGGAGATTTAACCAGCTTGTTGTTGACACAAATTGCAAATAGTTGGCAATTCACAAGTCATATCCACTGCCAACACTTCTATAGCATCTCAAACCACAGCAGACACTTGGCACTACACCTATATACCATGTACCTGAGAATACTGTACCTACAGGAACTGCACTAACCACTGATGTTCTTGCCTCACCTTAGAGACAAGCAAGTCGGCGAACCATTCTTCCTTTATAAGTGGTTGTCAGCAGCAAATGAATCATTAATCCAAGTCTAAAACTGTGACCAAAAACCATCTCTATGTCATAGAGACAATAAAGAAGCAAAAAGGTCCTAGTCGCGCTCACTGATGGCTGTTAGATGCTCATCAATCTCCTCCGTTGTCAGAACACGGAAGTGTGGATTGCCCTTACTGACTATTCCAACCTGCCACACCACATGCACATTACACCCACCAATAAATTAGTCCAAGGATGCAACTCTGGCCAGTGCCACAATATATATACAAGGAATTTGAAGCAATGATGCCATTTCCAGACGGATCTTATGGAAAATTCCTCACTCTATTGCACTGAAGTTCATTCAGCTGACTAGAAAGGAAGTCCTCTACACAATGTTCTAACAGCAGTTTGACCTCTAGCCTTGCCGTCAGGATATGGCATGCAATACATTTTGTGGTACTCCAGTATACCAGCTTCAAATATCCTCCAACAGAGCTCACATGACAGGCCCAGGATCCCTTATTTTGCATAGGTCTGCCTCCCTAGCTATGAAGGGATCATAACTTACTTTGCAGAGCAACTTTCTTAGGTGAACATGTTTGAATGGATGTTAATTGCAGAACCGACATACTGTGGCAGGTGGCTCTCTAGTATACAAGAAGCATTGTCTAGATTGGCTTGCTATCACGTTGTGCCAACTAAAACAGGACCAAAACCAGAGTTGGATATCTTAAGAGTTGAGTTCTTTATGCACAAGTTCCTTCCTTCCAAAACCATCTGCAGGTTTCAGGCATTGGGTGGGTAGCTTAGTTGCAGTGGAAGCCAACTAGAGTTCAGATTTATCACAGCTTCTTTACCTCAATTTCAGTGGGCTTGAAGTCCTCCAACAGAATTGACTGCAGAGCTGAGATGGCAGTCTGTTGCACATGTGTGTCAAAAAAAGGAGAATAAAATTAGCAATCTCTCCAACATGATAAACATAAAACTCCTCTCCTAATCTTAATTCTCTCCATCTCTCTTGACTCTTCTCCAAACTGGGCATGGTCTTTATGGCCACAACAAGGTCACAGCACACACAGTTCTCTTAAAAGCTTCCCATTGTCCCTCCACAACCCTGCTCAACATTCATAAGACTCAAGTTCTCTTCCCACTTATATCACAGCTTGACAGCAAATAAAAATCTTCAACTTGGACCTGATCTAACCCCTGAATGACTTAGATAGGGGGGGCAGCAGCCTACTTGCACTGTTCTATCCTATGGACCCTATCAAACCTGTGGGTGATAGCTTACTTGCACTGTCTCATCCTGAGAGAGTTGAGGGTCATTCTTTATTTTCTTCTCAAGGAAGTTCACAGCTTCCTGTTCCTTTGAGCCTGAACTGGTTGCCTGCAGAAGATTGATTTACACACTTCTTTAGATTCCTTCATGAAATTCAAATACAATGGAAATTGAACATTGACTGGCCAAATTTCTCAAGAGCATAACCACTAAACAAGAAGCTCAACAGTGTCATCCCTCCCACATAGAAGAGACTGCAAGACACAGCAGAAAGAAATTCATGAGAAAGAGATACCTTGTAACCAACAAAGTGGCCAGCTGGGTCACACTTATACAGCTGAGGTCCCAATTCATCATCAATGCCAATAAGCATTGCGGCTGCATCAAAAGCACAAATAACAGTTTACAGGTGCTAGCTATAACCCACAACCCTAAAACTTCAAGTTCACAGGCCATCTGTCTGGTAGTTCATGAAGCTCCAAGTGTACAAACCTCCATAAATTACAGTTTCACTCACTAGTGATTATCCCTGTGGATGAGATTCTCAAAGTTCCATGCCCAAATTGAAAACTACTGTTGGCTGTCCCTCACAATAGTTAGACAAAAATACCATCTCAAAAAACTGGGAAAGCTCAAATCAGAGCCTGCACTCAACCTGTCTTGCATAACGAGAGGAAAAAGAAACTCACCAACTCCAAGAGGCCGCATGTAGGCATGCTGAGTATATACTTGTGACCGATCAGCAAGCCTGCTCCCATTGGCAATTCCCCACCACAAAGATGAGCATTATAAGTGTCCATCCAACTTGATCAAACTGTCGTAGCATATACACACACTGAAATCCACAGATTCAAAATGGAATGAATGACCAAATTGTCCATGACAGATGTTACCAGATGAATGAACAGCTTACCGCTTTGCAAGGTAGTCAACAGGGATCTCATAACCTAGTTTGAACTTGAACTCAGCTGCCTCACTGCGTGCATGTGACACCAATGACTTTGCATCCGCTGCATTCCAATGCATGCACACACAGACAGCAAATATGAAGCACATGTAAAGAACAATGGCCTCTTATTTATGAACAATTCACCTCAAGAAGATGATGCCCAATTTGATGAAGTAAAAAGAAAGAACAACACCTCTTATGGTGCGTAGTGAGCTGTATACATAATTTTACTCACCAGTCATGCCAGTGGCAAGAAGGCCAATATATTTTGTGATGGCAAAGAGATGGCTCACACTTGATTGATCAAGCAATTTGTCCTGCCACATCCACACTCGCACCAACCATTGGGTTAGGTCCAAATTCTGTGCGTCTTGCAAAAGGAAGGAGAAACTGAAATAGGTACCCAAGTACCCACTGTTTGCAAACATACCGGGACTTTCTTCTGAGTCACAAAGCATACTGAGTCTGTGCCACGGACACCGATCGAGGTTATTCCTGCTGCCTTCACTGCCTTGAAGGCATATTCTGAAACCCACCCCCGCCCAAAAAAAACCCACAGAACCAAGCAGTCAGGCGGAAGCTCGAGAAAGAGAGAGATCCAGCAGGCACACAGACAGACAGAGATGGGCAAGAGAATAACAAACACATACCCACTTGGTACAACCGACCCTCTGGCGAGAAGATGGTGATGTGACGATCATATCCAGCTCCAGATCCCCTGCTCATGGTTTCCAAGCTTCCGATGCTGCTGTCTCTTCTCTTCTCTTCTCTATTCTTCTTCTTCTGCTTCTTCTTCTCGTGTTGTTCGTGTGCTCTTCTCGCAGCTACTTTCAAACAAAACAGTGTCTCGAAACCCTAATTCCTAGGCACCACACCCCGAGGCCACAAAACTGGCCCCACTGTGGTCCATGTTCGCTTTGTCCGCTTTCTACTGAGAAGGACATGACTCAGGTTATGTCGTCATGCGTGTTTTGTACTGCTTGCATGACTCCTACTATCGTGACTCATGCTCAAAACGAACGATCACCACCACCACCACCCACAAAACAGCAATCCTGTTCTCCTCCTCTTCTTTCTTCACAGACCTTGGTGTTGCAGAAGCGTGGGAACTCACTACAGGAAAGCGCCATGTCTACCACTCCAGTGAGAGAAACTCGCAGTCCTCACAGTGGGTAAGCTCACTACAATCCCCACCTCTCCCCCCCTCTCTCAGTTCCTCCTGTTTCAGCTCCAAATTCTCATGTTTTCAGCTCTCTGTCCATTGAGGGGAGCATGGATTTGCCCAATTTTCTGCAATGGGTCCTTTCTGAAAGAGAAGATCTGATTTAGTTAATGCGCACAGAGACAGAGACATAGAGAAAGAAAAAGACATGGGCTTTGTGCTCTTCTTCAACTTGCGATTGGAGAGTGATAAGAGTCATGCAATGATTTTTGTTGTTGAGCAGAGATAGACATGGGCATTGTGCTCTTCTTCAACTTGCTGTTGGAGAGGATAAGAGTCATGCATGGTACAAGACTGACAGTTTGGTGCTTTTTTTTGTATTGTGTTTTGTTATGTTTTGTTTCCTCTCTCTCTCTCAGCTATCACTTCGATGGTAGTAGCCGTGAGTTTTTTGAAGGCTGGTACTTCAAAGTCTCAATACCAGAGGTGAAACAAAGCTTTGCATGGATGTATGTAAGTGAGAATGCTGGAACTGCTGCTGGTTCCAGCGAAAGGGAAGGAGGAGCACGTGGTCCCTCCAGTGCTGCTCAGATTATGGGTGCCAATGATGAATACCTATTTCAAGATCAACCTTCTGTCAAATCCTTCTGGGGACGTAAGTGCATTCTTCTTCTATATTGCAACCTGGAATGATTTTCTATGAAGGTATGGTGGAATAGAAATCTTCTGAAGATCAATCTGTAAACCTCTGCCTCATTGCTTGCAAAGAAGCTGCTATTGCACCTGTGGACGTAACCTAGAGTGAAGAAGATGCAACAAGGAGAGACTCAATGCCATGTCAGTTACAGATGGGCATCTGTGCTAAAACAATTCTCATCCGCTTTCTTTTTTCTTCTTTGTTTGATGTAGACCGCCATGAACTTGCATTGGGTAACACATTTCGTGCCAAAAGTGGGGCATTGCCTCCAGTGTCAGAGACCTCTCCTACGGTATGTGTCCAAATTTTGTATCTTACTTTTGGGCACACATTTCTCAGGTGGGTGGATGGCAGGTTACTGAATTGTTTGTGTGATCCAAAGAGGCTGTAATTCTACTTGATAGAAATAGGATGAATCTCATAGAACCTCAAGAATCTTTATTCTAGTTCCTGGTCGCACCATCTGTCTCATAATCTGTATTATTCTACTTTGTGCACTATCTGTCTCTACTACTCTTGTGGTGATGATGAACTTCAATTGATACCAAGTGTATGTATATGATACTTGGACATTGTAAGAATGAAGTGTTAGGTTGCTGATGATAGAAAGGTTAAGGGCAGGAATTTTGGGAGCTGGTTGAAGAAGGGTATCAAGCGACACCTACATTGCACCAGGGCATTTTATTTGACAATGGCGGGTAATATTTTTAATGCATAGCAATTTTTTGAGGATACACATGGAAGGAAGTCGAGTTCAACCTCTAATTTCCAGTTATATAAGCTTTTTTTCCTAAGTTTCTTTGTCAGTTTGGTTTGTGAAACATGCTAGAACACAGCTCTCTATTAAAAGTGTGGGTCAGTACATACCATTGCAACTTCATAGCGTATTCTTTAAGCATTCCAGGTTTTTTAAGTTTTGTTGAATCTCTTCTTGCTTCAAGTATTAGGATTAGAAGCTGCATGAGGTGTTTGAGGAGATAGCAAAGAGGTTGGGAGTAAGAAGGGCATTTTCACTTACAGGACTGATTTTGCAAAAACTGTGCAACATGCAAAGTGGGAGTATACTACTGTTCCTGTTTATGGATGGGGAGATAAAGGAGGGACCCAAAAAGCCACTGCTGGTTGGCTAGCAGCTTTACCTGTCTTTGAGCCCCATTGGCAGATTTGCATGGCAGCTGGCCTCTCTACTGGTACCTCTAATTTCCTTGACAAAATCTTACCTTTCATGACAGCAATGATGTATGTTCCCCCAGGTTCACTGTTGTTAGTAGTTGGCTGCATTTTTTGATCTTCAAGTTATGGACATAGACACAATGTAAGATCTCATAATCGGAAGCACAATAAGGGCATTTTGTCAATGTACCACATTCTAGTGCCCAAGATGTCTCTTTAAAATGAGAATGTGTCATGCTTCAACTGCTAATTATGGAATATGTCAACTACCTTGAAAGGGTGGATTGAATGGGGTGATCAGCGTTTTGAGTTCAAGGATGCGCCCTCATACTGTGAGAAGAATTGGGGCGGCTCTTTCCCCAAGAAATGGTTTTGGGTATGCTTCTTTCGTAGCTTTTTTACACTTCAGGAATTTTGGACCACAATGTTCTAGTATATATTCATGGTGATTTACAACAGCCCAAAAGGAGCAAAGAAAAGCACAAACATTTTGTGAATCAAGCATGTGTGAACTTTTTGGGCTAAGAACTAATGCAATGTGAACTGGGTTGGGTGAGTCCATAGGTGCAATGCAATGTATTTGAAGGTACTTTCAAGGATGTAGCTTTGACAGCTGGTGGAGGGAGGAGAGGGCTTCCTTTTTTCAAGAATGCTTTTGAAGATGTTGCCCTGGTTAGTCTGCCTACTGTTACCCAAGTTTGCACACAAGATTCTTTAGTCAATGAATCAGTGGATGGATGAACTTGACAGTGTGCAGCCAGTGCCTAGTTTAGAGCATGTGAAGATGTGAGCAAATCAAGCAACGGTTCAAAAGTTCTGAAAACTTGGGAAGACAAAAGTTCTGTTGACTCTCGTCAAATGGGTGTTCTTGGAAGTCTATTGTTGTAACAGCTTCAATTCTGTGTTAAGAGGTAGAAAGTTGTGAATGATCCATCTCTAGGTGAGTCTGTCTAATAGCTATGACCTTGTGTACAAGGTGATGATTGCATTTCTTGGTTTCAGGTCTGTGTCCACTTTGAAGGGAAGTTCTATGAATTTGTCCCATGGAAAGGCAGTGTAGACTGGGAGATGGCTCCTTGGGGATCATGGAAAATGTCTGCATCAACAAAGACCCATGAGGTATGTATGTAATAAATAGCCTTGCTTGTGATAATTCGGTGGCATGCATCAGTGGAGGTTCTGGATGCTTTGTGTGCCAGTCAATGAATTCAGGTTTATTTCTTACTCTTTGGGTGCATGAATAACAGGTGAAGTTGGAAGCTACATCAAGTGAACCAGGTTGCACTTTGCGGGCACCTGCTGCCAATGTTGGAATGGTGCCTTTATGTAAGGACACATTTTTTGGGAAGCTACGGCTCCAAATGTGGGAGCGCACTGAAAAGGGAGATCAGGGCAGGGTATGCTTCCCTTTTCTTCTTGTTATATCTGTATCACAACCCGATCACTATTTTATTTTGCTTGTATGTATCCTGGAGGGAGTAATTTGTCCAGTTTAGACGTGCTTTGGATTCAGATAATCAGAATGTTTATGTAAATAATAAACCCAAGGTGATCTGCACACAATTCTTACTTTCAGAATAGCTTTCCCAACAGGAAAGTGAGTCTACATGGTGGGTTATTGGTTTGTTTGCATGTGCAGATGATTTTGGACACTACGAGTGATATGTGCGCATTGGAGATAGGAGGGAGTCCATGGGAGTCTATGTGGGAAGGGAAGGCATGTATGAAACAACCCCTGAAAGGCCTTCTGCAACTTCCAATTAACCCAGAGAAAATCTTTTCATATGCTCCCTATTTTAAACCGCCTGGACTTTAGAATTCCTGTCCTTACAGAAGCTTTGTGCTTTTGTGATCAACGCAATCTACATAACATTAATTTGCCATTTCCTTGGCTGCACAAAATTTGAAGTAATTTTTTTTAATATGCTATAGGTTTGTCAAAGACAATTGTGATGTTGAAACGCGACAAGCCAAAGCTAGTCATCACCCAACTAGTAGTATGATCCGTATTAGATAACTATGGTATGATCAAGAGGAATTTTGTTTAAGTACACGACATATAACCCTCGTCAATGAAGCTCCCAGCAATATCATGTATAGTCTTAGGTAGCATGACGAGTATCATTTTCTTTAGTGAAGTCCAATTGTTTTGTCACAAAGTAATTTTGGGATGAGTCATCAAACTTCAAGATTTGGGATGACTTCAGCCTCGAGAGGCTAAGAGAACCTGAACTATTTATTTTGCTTCCCAATAGTCATTTGCTCGACTTTTGAGCCTTCATATTGATCTATATCATTCGTACTCTTACAATAGAAATACTTTGACTTCCTTCTTTGGATGCCTCTCACAGATGATGATGGCTTCTACCTCAATAACTGGGTACCCAAGACTCTGGATTCACCTCTTAGTACTAATTGTCAAGACAATTATTTCGAGTTCCATTTTTTTGTTTCTGAAAGATACAATCAATCTCTTCTAGCACTTCTAAGCTCTCACTCACTCTTTTTCCCTATTGTTGATTTTCCCGTTGTTTTCCTTTTGTTATTTTTAGTGTCATAAGTTGAACTATAAAAGATGATAATTAGTTTGGAGACCCTTTGAATTTTCAATGAGAATATAGATTGAAAATAATATTTATTGTATAATAATAATAATTTAACATATTAATTATATCAAATATTAGTTGACAAATTTATTGATAATGTGTTAGGCATACATTCAAATTTCAAATAATTGTACTACCCTTTAATTGGATGAGTTGTTTTCATTAGTGTAAAGGTATATTGATGACCATTAGATTTTTGTTGGTAATGAGATTGAATTTTATTTTCATTATTATTTTTATATTTCTAAGTGAAATTTTTCCCTCTTGAGTTTAGACTTTTTATTCATTCAAAGTTGGGAGTATATGTCAATATATGTTGACATTAAATGTGCACCTAGAGTCCAATTGTAGCTTTTTTCAATAATTCACCCTTTCAATATGCTTTGAAGGTTAAAATGGTTTTTTTTTTTTTTTTCAATACTAATTTGATAAAATATATTAATCCTTTTTTCTTCTTTTTTTCAACTCTCTATACTATATAATTTTATGCATGTCCCATGTAGTTATTATTTGTTAATTTTAACACCTTGTGTGTTTAACTCATGCCAAATCTTTTTTTTACTAAGATTTATCTTAATGAAAAATATATTGAATCGAACATGCTTCAAACCCAAAATCTACATACTATGGGACCAAGGAAAGTTGTCATGGTCAAACAAGTTGGATTTCAATTGACACCATTTACACTCAAGTTGTTGATTCTTACAATCGATAATACTTTAAGTAGAAAACACAAAGATGTTGAACTCCCTTGTGAAGATCTAATTGCAACAAGGGCAAATTCTTGAACATCCCTCTTGATTATGTGGTTGAACTTGAACTAGATTGAAACTACATGTTTTATAATCATTAATGACATTGTCATAATCATGGTGCTCATGGTTGATCAACATCATGTAACACCGCTTGCAAAATTGACTTTCGCAACTAAATGCTTGGATCCATCTTTAAATTGTGTTGCCTTATTTTTAAAATAATATTCATGGGTTCATTTTTTGATAAGTTGTGACAAATTGCGTACGTTTACATGTGACATTCCCATGGAATGATGTAATGTTTCTAAAAATTGACATCACATTCCCATCTGATAATGCAAAGTTCTTATTTCATACAATCATGACAAAGTAACACCATTTCATGTCATGTCATGCCACAAAAATGCCATGGTAGAGCCTTGACATATCAATGCCAATGTATGACATGTCATCCACCATCATGGTAGCTATCATATAAAAAATTATTACTAATAATTAGAAATCACATTATTATTAATGCATTTAATATAATGTAACAAAATATAAGAACGTATGATAATTTTATGCATTTAACATTCACACAAATAATAAACAATATGGAAACCAACAAATCATTGTAAACATTATTACAAATGTAAAATATATGTAAATATCCCCAAAAAATTGTTGGTGGAAACAAAAAAAATACAAAATGATTTATCAAAAATTGAAGAACTGATTTAAAATGACCATTTTGCATGTGCAAGCTATTATGAATAATGGATGAATAATTTTCAGAATTTAAAATGTTTATAACCTTTCATATAATAATGTGAAAGATTAATATTTTCTAACAAAACTCCAAACAAGAGGGATGATCATGATTCAAGATCATAGATTATGATGTTTAGTAAATGTTGCACAGTTTAAATAAAGAATGATTTACACAACATCCAAACACATCAACATATAGACATATATGCAAAAATATTGTCAAAAAATTGACAATTTCATTTTGCAAAACTTTCATTAAATATAAACAAAGTAATGTTAACTTTCGAAAAACATTGTATACTTCAATTTTATGAAGTTGTCATTTAAATTTCCAGTATGTTAATCATGTATGGGATTCGGTGAAACTTTTCTTTCTATTTTTTTAATTTAGATTTGCAACTACATTTATTTAAATTCAACTTTGAATTGTACAATATATATATTGCTTTGTAAACGCGAGTAAAAAGACATCTAGATAAATGTATTTAACATATATGCAAGACCTTTATGAAAAGAAAATATAAGCACACAAATTATTTTGCATCCACACAATGTTGCAAGCTATTGCATTTTTCATTTGACAAAATTTGACAATTATGTAACATAATATATTGTATCTATATTAAATAGATGTAAATGTGATAAAAGAGAGGCATATAGATTTTAGAAAATGCAATTATTGGGAAGAAATGTAATTTGACCTTTTTGTCATTTAAGGTTTTCACCAAAACAATTATTTGAAAAATAGTTTTGAATTCAATGATTGTTAGAATTATATTGGATTAGAAAATATTGGATTAACCAAGAAAGAAAGATATAGATACTCAATGCAACTTTTTTGTATATTTCATTATTTCAACTTTTTTTCATATATTAATATACAACACATGAACGCTTCTATGTTAGGCAAGCCCATGCACTTTTGATGGTTTAACTTTCATTCCATTTTTTCATCATTGGTTTATAGTTTTTGATACAAACAATATGGAGTCCATTTTCATAATTAATGGACTAACTAGCTAGGACACCACAAATATTAAAACAACATTCTAATTTAGCATGTTTATTGTGATTTGTCTCTAAATCAAAAGTAGATTAAGATTTCTCTTGTTGGTTGCACATTTTCACACTATTTATTTATTTATTTTGGATTGGATTTGCAACAAAATAAAATTGGATGGAACAACCAACTCACCCAATCATAAACAAAAGGAAACACATGTTTTGGCATTAATTAAACATGGTTCATTGCGTGACTATTGGCCTTATACCTAGTTGAATAATATGTAAATCCATAATGTTCAATATGGCTTGCAATATGAGCAATTTATTTCTTTCATGACCTTATTTAAATCTCCATTACTTACACCAAGTTAGATGTGTTGAGGTTGCATTCCTTTATGCAATTGTGCATGTCCTCTCCTATGTATTTGGTAATTTTTCAAGCACAAATTGATCAATATGGAACAACCATCAAAACTTTTTAAAAACCCAATTTGCTAGTTAGTTGATTGAAAAGTTCATAATGTTGCAAGAAAGGTGGTAATTAAGTCAAATGACTTGTTCATAGCCTTATGGTGATGACACAATAGGAACTTCTATTGTTAAGAAGCAATGTGGGTTTGTATATGTTTTATTTTTAAGGAGAAATCATGTGCGACAAAATCATGTGGTGTTTTTGAATTGTTAGTGGAATTTTTTTAGCTTTCACAAAACTTGGCAAATCCAATGCAATGTGATGTTACTACTAAATGGTTTTGTCTGGTTTATGACACAAGTATTCATGTTTGAATTTGAGAACATGTTCATTTTGGGTGGCATTTGGAATTCTTTTTGTCTTGTATTTTCTCTCAAATAATTTACATCATGTTGTTGTTGGTTGATATCACACGGCTACTACATTATGCATGAATAATTAGCAATATATGAATGTTACACATTTGGTTTCCTTCTTATACTTGATTTTCACTAACTACAAAGTTGCAAACCCTTTAGTTGGCCATAAATTTCATATGTTGCATCACCTTGAACCCCCATTACTAAACAAAAAAATACACTTCACTAATCACAATGGGGGGGGGGGGGGGGGGTTTCTAAATGCCATTTCTAAAGGTTGGTTGTTTTGCATCCATTCTTGAACACTTAATCTCCCAAATGTGATAATTTGTATTCCTAAATTTCTTTAACAAAATAATTATGGCCAAATGTTTAATCATGGGTAGCCTTTTAAATGATCATCAGCATACAACATAATTGTTGCCAATATTTCATTTTATTAAATTCTGATTTACTCATAGGCCAAAGATCAATGTTGGGAAATTCTACCATAATAATTATTGTAAAATGGACTCGTTAGTTTAGGTTTTAAAATATTTTTAAAAACTAAAACATGTTGGTTTCAATGTCAATTCCAATTGTTTAGATTTTTGGTTGCTTGAGATTCAACAATTATAGGCTTTATGAAGCATGTTGGTTATGGGTTCAAAATTGGGTCAATTTCAAACCCTCGTTTGGGATAGTTTTGAGGTTGAGTTCTAGATCAAACTCAATTTCAAGCCTTTGATTAAATGATTTGCATACAAATCATGTGTCAAACCTTGTACATAAAAATGTATTTTTTTGCCACTAGTCACCACCATTGCAACATCATCAATATGAAATACAAAGAACAAAGGAAACATGTGCCACTAGAGACTATTATTTTCAATTATTTATTTGAAAATTGAAAAACTTGGTAAATGTATTTTTCAAGATAATGAAGTAAATGCACTAGCATTTTTGGAAGAGAAAATATCTCAACATGTTGGATCCCTTTCAATTTCACTTCTAATTGTCATTCTTTATGGTTTCATTATCCTTCAAATTATTAAATTCCAATAAATTAATTGGTTTACAATCTTCATAATAAAACTCACAAGGAATGAGAAATGAGGGAAAGAAAAAACTCACTAGAAGGGAGTGCCAAATGAAAATGAAAAAAATAATAATAAAATTCATAAACCTTATATATTTATGCTTAAAACCTAACCATAGACACAAACACCCTAAGACCCATTATACTAAGTTTTTTCACACCAAGGCAAGCCTTATGATGGGTCTTCCTTCATCAGACCCATTGGATTGGGTGCCTTGACCTTGATTCAAGTTGAAAATCCAAGCCTAGCCAATAATGATTTGCATTTCTTTTTTTCTTTTTTTTGAAGTACCTATATATCTGTATGTCAATGACTTACCTAAGATTTCAAGAGAGTTCAACTATGAAATTAATTTTTTTTTATGAAATTTGATTTCAAACTAGACAACACAATCTAGTTTTCAAGGCTTGAAAATTCAAATTCAAGGCTTCAAGTTGCATTCAAAGGTGGTTCAAATAACATTTACATAAAAAATTTAAGATTGGAGAAGGAATTTTTAAAGACTAATCTCAAGTGTGACATAATTATATCTATATACTTTTCAAAATTAGACTACCACAAAGTCTTCGATTAAGTTTGGCAAGTAAATGTCAAATAATACCTTGCCTTGTGAATTTTTAAGAATGTGGAGTTTTTAGCATGTAATAAATATATAATACAATTAAATGTTTTTGGGGAATAATAAAACAAATGAGTAGAAAATGATTGTTATTTAAATAAGTGTGGCTCCAACACCATGAAATGCCTTGAAAATGATTTGAACCCATCATTCCTTAAACTTTCTTATGTTAACCCTTTAGTTAAACTCATTGTCCTTATTATGAATTGACACTTCCCCATTGCTTGTATGAAGCTGACATGAAGGGTTTCAAGGTTTTTGTTGTTACATTTTGTTAAGTTTGAAGGGTTTTAGGTTTTCCTTTTTTTTTCTTCCTTCCCACTGGCAAGGCTAATAGGCGGTCCTTTTTCTTTGGTTCTAATTTCAAAATGACTTTGTCCTTTAAAAAAGTTTTAAAAGCTAGGCCCCAAGTCCATATTCAAGGAAACAAAATTGGACGCAAGGTTTTATAAAATCAAGACATTCAATGGAAAAAATGTTCAAGATATAAGAAATAATTGAAGAAATGCAACAACACATAAGGAAATGGAACTTTTTTTTTGCTTGAAGTAAAGGAAAAATTAGTGGAGCATTGTTTTGCAATCGCAAGGGGCTACTAATGAAAGATGTTGTGACATTACATAACTCCTTGTTGGGGAGAAACTTACTTAAGCAAGTGCTAAAACAAGAGATTAACTTCCATTCCCAACACACGGTCATTGTGAATTCATCAAAAACAAAGTTTTGCAAAACCATATCATGGATTGGGTGGCCTTTCTTGATAAACAAATTAAAGTTGGGGTGATCCATTTCAAATTTGAAATGGGTCATGGTTTCTATTACTTGATAGCATCAATTTTTGTAGCAATTAAACATCTATTTACATTTATTCCTCAAAAAACACGACATGGATATTTATATACCAAAAGTGGGTTCCATTATTCATCGTTAATATGCCAATTGGTTTCAAGTTTCTATTTTGGATCACATTTTGATGCATGTTACTTATCAAACCAAGACCCTTAATGATGAAGATGGTGAAGTAGATTGGTAGGGTCTTTGGGTTTGATGCAAACAATGAATTTAGATGAAATATTCCTTTTTTACAATGTGATGGATTCAGAGAAAAGATGGTTGGTGCATATCTACATCATGGGGAACAAAATTACTTTATTTCCAATTCAAGTCAATTATGAAAGGTTTCCAATTTGTTTCCATTTTTGCAATGATTTGTTTCATTTAAAAACAATTTGCCCAATTCTAATGTAGTGATGCCACTTTATCACATTAAATAGTAGGGGTGACAACTTAAAGGATTCCACTCAAAAGGATGTTAAAGACAAAGTAGGTGAACAATCCATGAACCAAATTACCCAAGTTAACAAGGTAAGGAATGTTGCTTTCACTTCAACCAAAAGAATGGGAGTTGGCACTGCAAGCTTGCATTCCTTACACATAAGGTGACTACAAACAAACATAGCCCACAAATTGCTAACAAATACAATAGGCAAGAAATTGTTCATTTCAAATTTTCAAATGCATCCCCATTGTAAGAATCAATGGGTGTGGTTGTTTAAACAAGGTAATACCCCAAATAAAAGAAGATGTGGCCGCAACCTTAATAACCTATTGAAACAACTAAATGAATTCCAATGGTGTGATCACTTAAGATGTTGGAAGAAAATAAACAAGACACAACATAGATGGAAATTTCAAAAAGTGAATTAGAGGATGTTGTAGCTTGGGAAAAGAACCTATGATTGAAGCAATCCCAAACTTTAAAATGCAGTAAAGATTCGACTACTTGGGCAAACATGTGAGAAATCAAAGTTCAACAATGGAACATTTGGACATTGATCGAAAAACTATTAGTGAGAACAACACAACTCCCCCCACATGCATCAAAAGAATGTGTTAATGAGTATTCAATAATGACACCTACCCCTTCACGTGAATTACAAAATAAAAAAACCAAGAACTAGATCCCAAGCAAATTGCCTATGGGTTTTTTAGGCTATGAAATAAATCAGTGACAAGGAGTCATAATCACATCCAACTCCCTTGGAAGTTTACCTAATTGGAGCAAGAGACAAAGGTTTACATGCCATGCTAATACACAGAGGACAACATTTTGTGGGATATTGGAATGGTAGAAGAGGAAAAGGAGAATTTGAAAATGCATAACAAGCCCAACTATCCCTTGTGCAACTATCTTTTGCAACTTGTCTTATGCGACTAAAAGTGTCAAATGCAACTATTTTTTAGTTACATATGACACCTTTAATTGCATAAAACAAGTTGCAAAAGATAGTTTTGATTCTAGTCATGTTTTGCCTCTAATATGAATCATAAACTAGGTCCCCTCAAGTTCAAAGATTTGAATGGGAGGAGAGATCTAAATATAAGGGTCATTACATATAAGAATTTAAACCTAACACCTTTTAATATTGTTTTCCTTCTTGAAGATATAGAAATAATAATAATAAACATGTATTCAAAGTGAAAACTAAAGGTAATTTTGTTAAGACCCCAATTAGGCACACAACTTTAAACAAACCACCATTAGTCTATGCCTTGTGGGGGTTCAAGGAAACAACAAGGCATCAAATTTAACATGGGAAGTTAAGGAAAATATCTCCCATAACAAGGTAAGTTGTCATGAAACCTCAACGTTCAATAAAAAGTTGTAGTTATTTGGAGGAAATTGGATAGGGTTGAAAAAATCAAAGCATTTAGTTGTAGGATCTAAGTATGAATCAAATGGAAATTTTTAAAAATAAAAATGTAAAGGTTTTTTTTTTAAAAATTAGGGAAAACCCAAAAAATCTTTGATCATTATGTTCAAAATGAAAAGGGACAAATGATTGTTGAAGAGAAAGCTTTGAAATGAATGTACATGAAGTTTTACAATAAAATATATAAGGCATTGGTGAAAACGCATTAAATAAATAAATCCAAGACCAACTTGTTATGCCCAATTTTGGTTGCAAAGTTCATTAACTATATGGAGGTACTAGTTGCACCCATCACAGTAATAGAAAATGAAATAACATAAAAAAGTGTTGGCCAAGGAAAAGGCCCTAGGCCTAAATGGAATCCTTTTTAGATTTTACATATGATTGTGGTAAATAATTGGTCAAAAATTCCACAAGATGTTATTCATACCAATGGAAGAACAAAAATTACCAAATGGGATCAACTTTGGTTCATGATTACCCTAATTTTCAAATCTAGGGACTGAAAAAAATAGTGAACTTGAGACTAACTTTGTCACTCAATGTAACTTATAAAATCTTCACCAAATCCCTACAACTAAAATTGTAACCTCAATTGATGGAGACCGTTGGGTGCAATCAAATAACCTTTCTAATGTGTGGTTCATTTTGGACAATGTGTTTGTAGTCCATGAAACCATTGATTGGGCTATGAAATCTACCCAACCCAACTTGAGTGTTTTTCAAGTTAGACTTTGTTAAGGCCTATGATAAGATTAGTTGGGTGTTTTTTGTTTAAGGCCATGAAAAAGTTAAGCATGCCAAGTGAGTTCTTAAACCTAATCAACTTGTTGAGACAAAAGGCAAAGGTACCAATATGCTTCAATGGAAACATTACATCATCCTTCAAGATACATAAGGGAATTAGGCAAGGTTGCCCTTTGGCACCTTACTTTTTTTTTTTAATCGTTGGAAAGATATTCAACCTTATGTTTAAAGAAGTTATGAAATTAAGTAACGTAAAAAAGATTTGGCTTCTAGAATCAAGAAAGCCAACAAACCCTTACCCAATCTATTATATAATTACAACATGGTGTGTGTGTGTGTGTGTCCGTCTTTTACTTATCTTTTACTTATTTCTTTTTCTCTGACGGGGCGGGGGGGGGGGGGGGGGGGGGGCACGGGCCGGCCGGGGGGGCACGGGCGGGGAAGGACCGGGCGGGGCAGGGCAGGGCAGGGCAGGGGGGGGACCTGTATCTAATCAAACAAATTTTTTTTAAAAAAATTATTTTCATTATAGAACATATTAAAAAAACTATAATCTTTTTAAAAAGAAAAAATAAATAAATACATAAAAACAAAAAAAATGAAGATAGACAAAATAAAAATAGAAAAAATAAAAACATGAAACAAATAAAAAACTATAAAAAAGGAATGGAAACAAATGAAACAAGGAAAGGGAAATACAATAAAATAATTTCAAAAGAAAAAAATTCCAAAATGAAAAAACCAAATAAAGAGTGAAAAATAAGAAAAGCCCTACTTGAAAAAAAATGAGGTGTGTCTTCTTTCTCCAAACTTCAAACTTGCATCCAAATAAATATATATGTAAAACAATAATAAAAATAATAAATACATAAAAATAAAAATAAAAAAGTTAAAAGTTTCTAAAACATGAACCAAGGTGGCCGAAGGCCACGGGCACCCACTAGTATGTAAATGACACAACATTCACAATACTAGGAGAATTTGCACAAGGTGGTGGACATTTTGAGTGAATTCCTTGCAATATTTGGATTGGAATTCTATTGGAATAAGACCATTGCCATTTGGTGTGATAAAAAACAACTCAAACCAAGTTTAGTTGATAGATTCATGTGGAAGTGGGCTATAGATAAAGACCTATCAAAACTATCGAACATTATCTTTCAATGAACATGATATTAAGGATGTGGATGAATTTTTTATTGAAAGACTTAGGAAAAAACTCAAGTGCTGGTCTTTTATCCACCTACCTTTAGCAAAAATAACTTCATGGTGATTTTTTATAACATCATGTCTGTGGCTCTTCATAAGTGTATGGGGTCGGTCTAAAAAGGTTATTAAAACATGTAAAATACCAATGAGGAACTTTTTATAGGGAGGTGGTGAATTCAACAAGGGCCAAGGTGTGTTGGGAGGATGTTTGTGTGCCTAGGAAGGTCAAGGGTTTAAGCATCATGAACACAAAAAAAGCCTTGATTGCCTTGTTCTATAAATGAATGCATTTGAACTCGAAATGAAATTTGAAATCATTACTTCACAACAAGTAAAAACATAACCTACCTTCAAAGCACAAGAGCTAGGCACCAAATATTTGATGGATTTTTGTTCACAATCACATTTTAGTAGGTTGCTTGAAAGTCTAGGGCAAAATTATGAAGATTTAGAAGGTGATGGTTAGGAAATTAACCTTCTTCCCTCTATCTTCAATATACTCAATTATGAAAATCAACATTTGGTGGTTTATATTGTTTAAAGGAGGCGATAATTTGGGATTTCAATTCTATAAGCACATGAACTTCACAAGAATGGATTAAAAAATATAGTTGACATTTGGGACTCCTTTAGCAAGGTGTTTATTTGATGGGAAACAACAAGAAATAGATTTGGTTTCAATGGTGATGAAAAATGCATTTGACAAAGGAAGATAGATAATATTTTTCATTTTTAGGTTGTAAAGTTCCAACAACCAAAGAGACACACTAACCTATATGAATGGTTAAGAGTATATGAAGATGCTTCCAATGGTCAATCATAAGTGACATTTCATACCACACAAAATTTCACACCCATTTGTTAAGAACACATATAAAACTTGGACTTTTTAAACTAGGTTTCAATTTGTGTAAGGTTGGAAAGATTTCAAAGGTCCTACATCGTGACCCAACATGCATAGGGATCCAAAACATGATTTGTACATGTATCGGTGGTAGATGTAAAAAAAGACCCCAATAGATTGCCGTTTCTACTTTTCTATGGTAACCTAGTTCACCTTGAATTTGACCCAAAATATTGGGAGGGAAGCTCAAGGGACATTTATGAAATACATTACAAAAAATTGTAAAGAATTGATTAGAAATCAGCCAACCTTGACCAAAACAATACATGAGAAATGGGAACCATTCCTTCATAGAGATTTCAAGCTCAAGTGGGATGATGTGTGGTTTTATTTGGCACAAAACGATCATAGTTAATATGTGGAGAACAAAAGTGAACTTGGAGATTGAGGTTAATGCTATTCATGTAATCTCAATACTTTAAAAAACCATCTTGCATAGAGTTTGGGAGTGTGAAAGGGCTCATGAAACATGGACTTGGGTGTTGAGCTTTTTGCATCAATTAAGGTTCCTTCCCAATGTGAAGAGGCAATGGAAAGGCCTCCAAATGGTGCACCACCTTTTTTATAAAAGGTTGCCCAAGAATTTTTTAAAAAATCAGCTCAATTATATGGACCCTACTACATGGGGTTAGGGTTTGAAATATTTCATTGGAAAAGAATGATCTAAATTTCAACAATTGTCAATGACTAGATAGGACTTGCTAGATGTATTTTGGAATGCTTGGGTGATTATGGCATACTTGAGTGTGATAGGACCATGAAAGTGATTGACAAGGCACATGTTGAGTAGGCACTCCTCAAGGATTTTGACAAGACATGGTGCTTACACCATATTTTTAATGCTAGGGATGACATAAATGTGAAATGGTCTTAGCATATACCTAGTAAATGTAGTCTTCATTGGTTGTGACATGGGTTTCCTTTTGAGGGTGACTTTCCCTTGGTTGTATTCATGTTTTTCTTTTACCTTTGTAATAGATTCCTTCCATTTTCCCCAAATTTTAAAATGTTGTTTTGTACATGTGTAGTAGTTGTCCAATTGATTTATCAAGTGTCACTATTAAGTACTTGAACCTATAGAGTTGGGTTCAAATCTAATGATAACCTATTCAAGTGCAATAAATGCAAGTACCTTAGATTGCCATTGAAGAGTGCATGAGTTTAGTTTTGGTTAGTTTTTTGAAATTTTTGCTAGAATGGATTGACAATTTTCCCAAAAACATTTCATGCCAAAGTTGTTAATGTGCACCATAATAAACACCAGTACCCTAATGAAACCACAAAAGAAATGGTAGCTACTTTTTAATTGGCCCATTTTTATTCATCAATCAAAATATACATCGCATGGTCCTTCAAATTTGATTCAATGAATGCATGGTCAATTAAATGTGTTTCATGAGTAACACATAAGGTTCATTCATGTTAAAGGGGTAAACCAAAAAGAAGAAGAAGGACCGACCCCCATTTAATCACAATCCTAGCAAAGGATTAAAATAAACTCAAAAATGAATTGGCAAGTAATGTGTCATTGAGACTAATGAGAAGTTAAATGGATGCTTAAACAGATTTTATGTCTAAGAATAAAATATCGATCAATTTTTCTAGATTTGATTTCAATTTACAATGAGACAAATAGCTTAGTTCGATCCCTCAAATTTCACCTTTCAAAGGATCAAATTCTCCCCCTCATGTTCCCAAGAAGCTAGTTATGTTCTTGCCAACAAACCATCTCTCTCATCCCAAATATATAATATTGAATCTAAGCTATATTCAAACCCAACCTTCATCTCTTCTTGTTCAATGCAAAATTTTATTTGTTGTGTTAGAGAAGTCGCAAGTGTGTATAATGTAATGCCTAGATAGAAATCATTACATTGATCACATGCTATAAATTTTAAATAACAAGATGCAAATTTAAAAAAGTTTTACATAACCTTGTTTATTTGTACTCTTTCAAATTTCTTGATGTGGTTTCATCAAGCAGCAAGAGCTAAAGAAGCACCTACATTTGCAATCCTTTGACATGGCCACATATGTATCTAGCACAACTCTTGGCCAAAGAACAACATTGCAATTCTACTATGGTTAATTCTTAATAGAGGATTACAAATGGGTTTTCAATTTGCCAGTATGGTAAAATTAACCCCACATATTGTTTTATATATACCCTTTACAAGTTAATTTGTTCCACAAAATATAATGATTTAGATATCCATTTTTTAATTTGTGGATTTCTTTAATGAAAAAATCCACTTGAAAAGTATGATATTGACACATCAAAGGATTTTTGTGAAAAATTGGCCCTAATTCCCCATATTTCAAAAAAAATTTAATCGCTAGATTTCTACAATAGATTCAAGTGCTAGCAAAAATATGTAAGGATTATTATTTTAAATTATTTTCATATTTGGTCTAGAGCTAAATTTGGCTAAATCTTCATGTGGATGATTACTAGTTTGGCACTATCATAAAATTGGAAAATCAAACCATGCCCAACACCAAGAAAGGGTTAACCGTCAAAACAACATACTTTCTTTTCCTGTTCCTTGGTGTGAACCCAAACCTATAATGAATTCTTTTTAACTATATCAACTAATTTTGGCCAATTTCAGTGGCTTTTTATTTCTTAATTACTTTCCAAATGCATTTTTTAATTCTATTATAATAATACCTATAGATAGGATACCTAACAATATAGGTAAATAGCATGTCCCTTTTGATTGCCAAATCATAAAATATAGTTAGGGTACCTAGTTATTTATTATAAATAACCCTAACTAGTATAAGTAATGGCAAGTTTTTTTTTAATTGCAAATTATAGAACATAGCTAGGGTACTTATATAATATAGATAACGATATGTCATTTTTGACTAAGCCCTTGAAAATTTTGGTCAAGGATGTTAATTTTTAATTCATCTTGAGTAGATGTTTCATTTGATACATAGTCAATTATGTCATTTTTGTCAAATTGACTATTCAAATATTACATGTGCCATTCATGCTATGAGCCTTTAGTCAAAAAATAATTTTCTTCTAATAAAGAAAAAACACCCCAATCAACATTAACCTTTTAAAAAGTTATAATTTGTTGTAGTGATAAAAAAAAGGTTCCATTTCACAAATGATGTTAATTCAATAGTCGAGGGTTCAATGCACATCTCTTGCCATGATACAAACATGATGCAAAGATAATCCTAGAAAATGCAATGGGCGTGTTTAGGGGATGGGGGTTAAGGTTGATTTCAATTGATTAGTTTTTAAAAATATTAACATTGATTTGAATCAATGTTGAAGTTGCAAACACAAGTTTGAACCCTCAATTTGTCCTTGAGTCCACAAGATATCACAATATCACTTTCAATGTTACTCTTCTCTACTTGGATGGACAAGGTGTATGGTAATATTTGAGACCTTGGGCTATACTAGTGTAAAGACTTGCTCTATTTTTAAATTTTTAAAATTTTTTTGTATTTTGTGATACACAATGGGTATTACAAGAAGAAACAAACAAAAGGGGGGCATTAAAAAATAGAGCAAACATTTTTTTTTTTTCCCAAATGCCCCTTAAACAACAAAGGAAAAAAGTCCAAGGGCAAGAGCAATGCATAGGTAAAGGGCATGGGAGATAAGGGTTGAACACAAGTTTGATTCATATAATATAATGTAATTTGTGACTACAAGCTTTACATGACATAAAAATTGATGCAATGAATGCAATTGAATCAAGAGAGGGGGGGGGGGCCTTCACATTTTACTTAAAAAGCTTGTTATGAAAATAGAATGCTTGTTGATGGGAAAAAGGAATAATTACACTCTATAATATAATGTGGCTTTTGCTTGTAGTAAAAAGTTTTGAAGAGTCTTTTTTTGGTTTTTACTTTTTGGCTAGTTTCAATTATTGGGTATTTAGACTACTACTAGTTCTAAATTTTGAGGAAAAACAAACAAACCCAAAAACCAAAACCAAAATTGAAATTGGCTTCATAACTTGAATAAAAAATTGGAATCAAGAATCGATCTCCAACTAAGATTGGCCCCAAAACCCAATTTTTTTAATACAAGTTTTGATTCTTCATTTTCATAATAAGAGCTTGTAAAAGTGAAATGGGAGGGGTTTTTTCAGGTTTTAGGGTTTAGGGTTTAGGGTTTTGTCTTCTTACCGACCTGTAACCGTTACAAGGTTGGCGAGGACGGGGTCAGTTTGCAAAGGAAAGGGACGGAGGGAGGGATGGAGAGAAGGAGAGAGAGGGAGCGAGGAACGGAAGAAGGAGCAAGTTTTTGTTTGTTTTTGGTGGTTTTGTCCTAAATTTCTTCCTTCCCACGAGCCTTTTGAATCTGGGTTTGTAAATTCTGTGTGGTTCGCTCCTGCTTTTTAGGCTTTAAGCTGTTGCTTTTCGACGGGGATGCCCGCTGCAATTTGAATGGCTTCTCAACATCCAATTCTTCCGTCGTGTCTAGAATTCTGCCTACATTAGTTGCAGCTTGGGGATTTGATGACTCGTCTCATGTCGTATTACATTGTTTTGGTATTTTCCTCCGATTTCTGGATGTTTGGTCGAAAACTTAGTCGCTCTTTCGGTGTCTGGTTCTCGTGTCCCAAGTGTTCTGTTTGGTTTCCTTCCTTCTGGCAATTCTGTTTCTGGTGCTTCTTCATCGAGTAATTTATTTGTGAAGCAAGATTTGTGAAGTCGAATATGACTTTTTACTGATTTAGGGTTTAATGCAGATCGGTCGCCAACAAGACTGAAATTCATATTCCCTGCATTTCTAGCGCAGAATTTTGCAACCATTTTTCCTGCATACTACGAGATACATCTATTGGAAAGAAAGCATTGAAGATTGTTCTTCATAATTCTGGTTTCAACAACAACAACCTAGCTTGCAGAACCTGGAAGAAGAATAAGAAGAGAACTGCGTGTTCATAACGTGAGATGTGAAAGCCTGCAAAGGATCAATGTCCCTCACAATCTTGCTTTTAGAGTTTCAAGACAAATTTTGATACTTATTTTCAAGGAGGACTTACATACTTGCCACGTCGAAGATTTCGATCTACACAATAAGAACAACCGTTTGGTGGTGGATTTGATCAACTTGTTCCAATCATGTTCAATCCAACACGCCCCACCATGGGGATAGGGAAGCATCTCTCTGAGGGAGAATTTGAAGAGTTCAACCAAGTCACGTACAAATTTCTATCCCTCTACTGCTCTGCTTTTCTTTGGCTACACTTTTGTCATATTTTCAGGGATTCAGGTAGTACCCAAATCCTTGCATATCATTGCACTCCATCATAACTACTTCATGTTTATGACCTTCACACATTCGGCTGGGATTTTTTAAATAGCTCCTCCATTTGTGGTCAACTTTCAGTCTCCTGTAACTGCCAAGCATATTCTAGAATTTTTCCATTCTGCTCGTCTGTAGTCTGTGGATCCATGTGAAGAATAGATGCATAAAAGTCCAAAAGTCCATGCTTATTCTTGGGATTCACACATCATGCTAAACTTTCCATTTTTTTGGTGTTGAATGTGAGCATGATGTTTGCACATTTTGTTTCAGGTATGACAAGATTCGAGCAATGAAAAGCATTCCAAAACTTCAGCGGCTTGAACAGTACATGAGGTAAACTTTCTTTGCCCTAATTATGGGTTCAGTATATCCATCATCTTATGAGGGCTTCAGAAATTGCAACATGGTAAGAATTAGGTGCACTATAAGATTGTAATCTTGCAGCATGTGATCTGATTGTTTTCTTGTTTTGCACTGAATGATTGTAGTTCTCTTCATTGCAGAAATTGCAACATTGGTAAGAATTAGGTGCACTATAAGATTGTAATCTTGCAGGATGTGATCTGATTGTTTTCTTGTTTTGAACTGAATGATTGTAGTTCTCTTCATTGCAGAAATTGCAACATTGGTAAGAATTAGGTGCACTATAAGATTGTAATCTTGCAGGATGTGATCTGATTGTTTTCTTGTTTTGCACTGAATGATTGTAGTTCTCTTCATTGCAGTGACCTAATTTCTCCTTTTTGCTTCTTGCAGGGAAGAGGGATTTACTCAAACAGCAGAACTGGCACGGAAAATGGTGATTGAGCTTGGTGGCCATGATAGCTGCCCAAATCAATCAGAGCCTCAGTAAGTCAGATATCGTTAGTGTTGGCGGCTATGTTATTATTGATGGTCGTTCTGGTATGCTGTGTTTTGGTCCAGAAAGAGTGAGTCCTGTTTTCAGTGATCCTGGTAAGAGGAGCAGGTCATATTTATGATGCTTGTGGACTTATGTTCTATCTGTGGATCAAGTGTCTGGAGATAAGGAAACCCAAATCCTGTCCTTAGAAGCTCCAAATGAAAGGATTTTGAAGCTGTCTCTGGTATGGAACCTATAAGGGATGATGATTCATGTGCCATACCTGACACCTGGAATAGTTATGTGTGTCATAAAAATATGTCACTTAATGCAGAATAGTTTTAGTTCTAGTCTGATCTCTATCCTAGTTTGCATCTCTGCTGCTCTTGATATATAAAAGTCTGATTCAAAAGCCTGGTGGGTAGATTTGCTGACATGGATGCTGAATTTGATGAGTTTCTGAAGAACTTTGATTCCTGGCAGGTACATCTGTTGATTGCTTCTTTCTCCATCTTTCTCTTGCTTTCACAAACCCCACATTGGCATGTAATGAACCACATTTAATATGAGCTGTTGGAACTTTCTCAACTCCTAAGTAGGAAAGACCTGGCTATTGGGTCTTCTCATGGTGAATCCACCAATCATGCAATTCCATGGTTTCTGATATTGTGTTTGCATTTTGGATTGAAAACTCTTCTTGTTCATCCATTGTTCCTGGTCTTCTCGCAATGGTTGTACTTATTGAGGACGGACAGCATGCTAGAAGTAAGATCTAGATGTCTCTTCACAAATGAGGGATATGGCTTGTCCAGATCTACCACATTAAACATGAAACCAAGTTGTTTTACTGCCCTTTATATCAGTCTCTTAACAAGGAACAGCGTTTCTTGGGGTACAAAATACATTATCTCAAATTCTTTTCCATGAGATTCATACTGAGCTGATTGCAGAGAGGTGTTCTGACGCCAGTATGTCAGTTATGACCATGTTGTAATTGATTCGTGCATATGACACAGGCAACAGTGAAGGGTGCTGATCACAACTTACGGGGACTTCAACAGTCGAAAGGAACTGATGGTTCGAACCTCCAATTCACCTATGAAAGTGTTATATGTTTCTCTCGATGTTGTGCTGTCACAACATAAGAGCTCTGAGAAAAAAGTAACTTGTTACCCTGAGAACGCTGTCTATTGAGTATGCAAAGATGTTGTCCAATTTGAAGAAGAAAATTGACTTTTGTTTTGATGTTGATTATTCTGTGCAAAAAATCCTTTAGCTTTTGTTCTGCATGCAGACATGAAAATTTCCTGGTTTTGTGATTGTGTGCAGGACAGCTGATTGACACAGTGCAAAGCACATTTCGTAAAGTGAATGGAGTGGCAGAGAATCCTCCTGCCTCACTGGAATCTCAAAAGATGACAAAAACATCACAAAAGAAGGATGTGCGTAGCGGGCGGTCTTATTATGAACAATGGGATAAATATGCGAAGGAGTGTGAGCAGGCAAGATGACATATGGTTCCAAATGCGTCTTTATGGTGTAATTGTTGTTCACTTTAGTCATCACTATGGTAACCAATGGTGTTTCTGAATTTCACAGGATATGGAAGAAGAAGACAAGAGGCAAGGAAGTCAATCACAGGGGAAGGCAACACCTGCAAGTAATGGTCATAGTAAAGATGCAGATAAAGACAAAAAGCAAACTTTGCAGCAACGGTAAAATTAGTTTTGTTTCTATTTGATGCACTTTGCTGTCCTGATTGTCCATTTGAGGCAACAGTAAATCTAGGCTAGGTAGTACTACCTTCATTCGATTGTTCTTCTCTGCTACATTCAGCTTTATGGGTGTTCTCTAAACTGCAGAAAATGGGTACATTTCCAGGTTACTGGCACTTGCAAAATCAAAGTCCATTACAGAGCGGGAGTGGTTTGCTGAACGAGAACGAGAGAAAGGAAATGACCTTTTTAAGGCAGAGTCATGAGATGACACCCCAGACCCCCTTCTTTGTTTATCTTTTTGCTTCAGTTTTCTTTTGCAAAATGCTTCAGCTCAATTCATTTCCAGTTTCTGGTTTGAGGGGCCTTAGCAATCCAGATTTATGAATTTGCAGGCAAGAGAGTATGGTGCAAGTTTGGATGCATACACACTTGCTATTGAACTCTTCCCAGGTTCTGCATTGGCCTATGGAAACCGTGCAGCTGCTAACATTAAGGTTTGCCTCCTCCATTTGAAGCTTTTCAGAGTTCAGAAGATGGTACATAGACCTGTTCCAAGTTTTTCTCCTACAAACACTCAGTGTTAGTGTAATTTGGCAAGTGGGTGTACTTGCCCTGCTTTCCAGGGTTTTGGGTGTGTTCTGTTCAGTTTTAGTGTACTAAAATCTGGATCCTAACTGTACTTGATAATTTCCAAGACCAGCTGAAGCGATGGGAAGAGGCATACAGTGACTGCAACAAAGCTCTTGCACTTGATCCTGCTTTTGTTAAGGTAATAAGGTCAACCAGTGCATGGACCTCCATATGACTAATCTACCCTAAGGTCCATCTGAAAGAATGATGTTAGGATAAGAGTGTCAGTAATCATAGTTGTTGATTGGTGGAATTGATTTCATTGGCAGGCTCTTATGCGTCGTGGCTTGGCTAGTCTGGAGATGGATAAACCTGAAGATGCCATGCAAGGTGCACTCACCTTCATTTGCCTTGAATTTTGGTGACTAGCTTGGACTAGGTCTTGGCCTGAAATCCCTAAGCTACATTGGCCACGAGAATACTGAACCTTTTAATCATGTTTCCAATATGTGATTGAGGAGAATGTCAGGTCCAGATTAGGTGATAGAGCTGATATTTCAGTCTGTTCCAGCTGTGGGAAATCCTTTGAATGCTTGTATATGTGGTGGCATGGTCAGATATAAAATGATATGAGCTTTAGAGCAAGTCAAGCACGTATTTACAAGATTCTTGTTGCAAATTCCAATATGGTTGCAGACCTACAAGCAGCATTAGCATTGGATCCTAGCAGTCAAGAGACAATTGCTTTAGTGAAACGTGCAGAGCCGATCTTGAAAAAGTTTCAGCAAAAGGAGGAGGAAGAACGAGAGATTGCAAGACAAAAAGCTGAGAAAGCCAATTCCACAACAACATGCTCAACCTGGTCAGTAAGGGGTGCCAAGAGAATGACAATAGAGGAAGTTGAAGAAGCCGTTTACAAGGTGGATGCAAAAGTTGACACAAATCCACTTTGTGATGGGCAGGTGGTCAAGGATGCTGAAGTTAGTCTCCCCATCAAGCAAATAGAGAAATCAAAGCCTACATACACTTGGCCTAGTAATCAACACAAAGGAAGATTGGAGACAACAATATCGCCATCAACCCCACCCAACAAAATCACAGCAAAGAAGGTAGGCAATAAAGTGAATTCGGATGTTGCAACAAAGGGGAACACGATAGCACCATCAGGTACTTCAAAGCCTGTGGAGGCACTAATTGAAACAGCTACTACCCCAATTGTATCTAACTCTTCCAAAGGAAAATGGACTGAAGAGAGCAAAGGGAAGGGGGGAAATGAGAAAGGAAACGATTTGAAAGATGTTGATCATGTGCAAATGGCAGCAAAAGAGTGTGGTGAAATTGTGTCAATATCAGAGAACCACCAAATGGGATCAGAACCAAGTAGTGCAAAGGAAGACAGTAACTATCCGAAAGAGATATGTGAAGCAATTGAGGCTCAAGAATCAATACCAGAGGGTCATATAGCTTTTGGGAAGCAACCTCAAAAGGTGACAGTAGGAGGCAGTGTTCATACGAAGCAAAAGGGCAGTCAAAATGATGGTGGGTCACATGTGGACAATAAGCCCCACTCTAATGAAATTGTGAGAGATGATGACAAAGGAGATCAAGTAAAAGATCAAGGTATGCTTGCAGATCAGTGGCGATTGACAGGGAACAGTTTTTATGCTCATGGAGATATAGAGAGAGCAGAAGAGTGCTACACAACTAGTCTAAACTATATTCCATTGAACCCAGCAACTCTCTCAAATAGAGCAATGTGTCGACTAAAGTTGAAGAGATACAAGGGTGCTGAAGAGGATGCATCAGAAGCTATCGCTATAGATAAGACATCCCATAAAGCATACTTCCGACGTGGTCTTGCCCGCCGTGCTCTGAAGAAGCTTGAAGCAGCACAGGCCGACTTTGAAGTAAGTGAGCCCTCATGTTTTCTAAGATTCCACAAGTGTTTCCCAAACTTTTCAAGGATCTTTTGACCTATTTTCTTTCCAGAGATTCTTTAGCCCATTTCATTAATGCCAATCTGAAGGGCCAAGAAGGAGCGACCCTTCCTTGGTGGGTGACCTTTCTTTGTTTCTGTTCTTCTTGTCTCTTTTTGGCACTGACATCATGACTACTGGTGTTTTCTCTTTAAGTAAACCCCATCTTAAGTGTTTATCATCCATTGGGTTGTTTTTTGTTACTAGGTTGTGCTGGTGGCAATGCCTGAAGATAAACATGTACTTGCTGAACTCAAGTCCTTGAGTTTGGAAATGGAGGAGGTGAATTATATTCCCATGCGAGTAGGGCCTATGACATTTGAAGAAATTAGGGATGCTGCAGAAAACAACACCACAAGCTCAAACAAGTCTGAATGCAACCAAACCCCTGCATCCCCTGGACAAACTCCAAAACCACCAGTTTATGTTTCTGAAGGACATGCATCTAAGCAAGCAAATGGAGGTAAACAGAAACCAAAATCCCAACAAAATGTTGTCAACAAGGACAAGTTGCCTCTCACCCATGGAAACAACAAAAAATCTGATAAAAGTGCTGCAGTTAAGGCGCCTGCACTGGTTTCAGATCCACAACCTGTGCATGGATTGAAAGACACTATTCAGTGTTCACAACTTGGAGCATGGGGATCAGAAGCTGATGATGCACACAGATCTGGACATGATGGTGCAGCAGTAGAAAAGCCCAAGCCAATGCCAGAAGTTGGAAACAAAACAAATGCTCAGTCTTTTGAAGCTAGTCTCCAAAGCTCACAAGTGGTGTTGGTAAGCTCAGAACATGAAATTCAAGGTTCACAAGTCGCTTTACAACAGTCCCAAAATGACAAACAAAATTCAGGTGATGATGCTCCTGTAGGCAATGTGCAAAAGGTGGGTAGTGTCAATGGGAGCCTATTGCCAGAAAAACTATGCAGGACGAATGGGAATGATGAGGAGAGGTCAAATGAGGAGAGAGAGGAATTAGTGAGACAAGCAGAAGCAGAGAAGGACAAGGGAAACAGGTGCTTTAAGAAGGGTGAATACACACTGGCTGTGGAGTGCTATAGCCGGAGTTTAGAAATTTGTACCATTGGAGCAGCAGTTCTGGCCAACCGTTCTCTTTGTTACATACAGGTGCAACCTGTTTTCCATAAACCCTAAAACCCTAAACCCTATTATATCTTTTTCTTGAGTATGTCACTGGAGCCAGTGTACATCAGTTTCAAATTTCTGTTTGTGGGGTGATGCAGTTAGGGGAGTTTAGAAAAGCTGTTGAGGATAGCTCAGAAGCAATCAGACTAGCACCTGGCTACACAAAAGCCTATCACAGACGTGGGACAGCCCTGTCAAAACTTGGTGACCTTGAAGGTGCTCTACATGACTATCAGGTTAGTAGTAAAGAGAAGAGCTTAAAAGTTGATTTGTTTTTTGAAGTTCATAAAGATCTTTGCTAATATCCTTTCTTGTTTTGCCTCATAGTTTGGATTTTTCTGTCTCATGGTTTTGAAAGATTTGTTGTCTTTGTTTTATTGTGAAGTTGGTTGCCACATTCTCACCAAATGATAAGAAACTTGTAAAAGACATTGAAGACCTGGAGAAAGCAATTGCTTTAAAGGAACGCAATGCAGGAGCAAGTGCCACAAGACCCAAAAATCAGCCAATCCTCATTACTGAGCCTTCTGACCAAGACACACTTTTGAAGCCACTGAAGACAACCATTTTCAAAACACGTAAGAGAGAAACACCATCACCAAGTCGAAGTAAGCCTTGTGGAGAAGAGTCAATCATGACATCTCTGGCAACTGAGGCAGTGAAGGAGGTTCCTTCTGCAGTCAGTGGGAACAATCCACCAGTCGTTTCCAACAGCAAATCTAAACAACGTGCAAACATGGTTCAAGTGGCACTGCATCAGCCTCTCACAGCATTGGAATTTGAGAGGGTATGTACATCATTGAAGCAGGAGGTCAACAGGCTACGGGACTATGTCAAGTCTATTGAGATTGACAGATACCCAGCACTCTTTAAGGAATCACTCAGTACAGGAATCTTGCAGACTCTTGTTGAAGTTTTGCGAAAAGGATTCATGCCTAATGATGCCGAGGTATGTTTTTTCCTCAATGATGGTTTCATAGCTTCAGAGTAATCAATTGTTGCTCAATCAACTTTTGCATATGCTATTTACCTGGCTACCGCAAAGATATATGTATATACATGTGGCATATATACGTATAGCAATAGTTTTGTGTCCGCTGGTGCTGGACATTGATAAAGGTAAATTGACCGGCTTAGTGATGAAAAACTTCTGATGTTCTAGATGGGTCTGGAATTTTGCAGGGGGCTCTGAACATTCTTGAAGGTCTAACAAAAGTGAAGAGATTTACTCTGACTTTGATGCTTATGTCACGCACTGAGAAGCAAGGACTGGAAACCCTTTTCTATTGGCTTGAGTACTCGAGTGATATAGCTTCCCACAAGGTCTTGAAACTGCGATCAATATACCAACCTGCTTAGAGAAGCAAAGTGGAAAAGAACAGCTTGGGTTCATTCTCCTTTTGTCATTAGTTCGCAGAAAAGAGATTACAATAATTAACAAGAAGCAAACAATAGTTTTTTGTAGATTGCTTTTAATAGGAGAAAGAAACAATTTTGTTACCACTGGAGAAGAGGGAGCTACATCGATTCATCAATCACGGAGGAGTTCAATAAAGTAAATTTCTTCAGTTCTCTGTTTCTTTGAGCCATCAGACAGGCAAAACTCGCAGAGATGAATTCTGACACAAGTTTTAGAGCTCTTGCAAAACAAGGTCAAAGTCTCCTCAACCCCCACCCAGCTGCTATTTCTATGAGGAATATTCAACTGTCCTGTTGTTTGTGTTGTGTTTTTAGACTTCATCACAACTGGAAAAAGCACAAAATGAGAAAACCCCATACAATAATATGGGAAACAATACTCAAGATAGAGTGTTGTTTGCAACAATTTATCAAAGAATAGATGTCTCAACATTTATGCCTTAAGATGATTCTAACTGTAGTAGTTCAAAAGACTGCAAGGAAAGAATCATCCTACACTACATGCTTATGGCTCAAATGATTGTCATATTCTGGCCATTTGAGTGAAAATTGCACTCAGGTAAAAGAATGAATCTAACTGCCTCAAAGATTTTACCAGTTCAATATCTGAAACTCAATAGAGCTCCACTTTCAAAGTACCTGAAAAATCCTTGGCCAAATTCTTTTCTATCCATTGGGTGGTATCCATGAGGAAAGTGTTTATCTGTTTAGACACTGAAGACTGTTGGAACCAAGTGATTAGGAATCTCCCTGTGGTTGACCAAGCCCACTGACTCACTTCAGCCATGCCACAGCATCAATCTCATCACGAGCAGCTCTGTAAAGCTCAAGCCTCTTAGCAATTTGAGTTCTGCGCTCCATGAGAGCTGGATCTTCATCCAACATTTGAGACAGTTGCTTCCCCTGCATAGTACACAGCTTCAATCAATCAGTGTGCTGCATTGCACCTTCAGTAAAATCATGTCTTGCAAGTTATCTATATGCCTCTGTCTCAAAGTCTAGGTCAATCCCCTCAGAAGCACAGCAATCCACAAATCACCAAGAGACAAAACATGAGCAAATTCAAAGATGAGGCAGACCTCCATGAGGATAGAAAACAATCTTCAGAATGAGGAACCACACAAAGTCAAAGGGAGACAACAAGTTTGCCATCTTGAGTGGGTGTCATTGAGGGGGTCTTCACCCCATTTTGGGCTACTGCATTGTTTTCAGAGAGGTGGTTGGTTTTGGAACTACAGGAAGAAATTGAAAAAGGAAGGATGTCTACCTCACGCTTCCCAACTTGGGCATAGAAATGGTCAAGTAGAGACCGCTTCGCCTCACGAACTTGACAGTGTACAACAGCTTTTGGAAGAGAGTTCCTCAGAAGCTCACAGACCATATTCACATATGCAGACACATTTGAACCTGCCAGAATATCCAAGCAACTACCTTTTCAGCACAATAGGGGACTAGACTTTGCTGTTAGTGACAAGGCACCACTTGCCTTCACATCAAGAAATGAACTCTGCAGACCTTCATGAAATGGGAAGGGATCAAGCTTACCAATTCGCCGCAAATGACCATCAGTATACCGATCCATTGTGGAGGCACCTGGATTTCCTCCCTTCTCAACTTCTTGGGGAAGCTTCCGGAAGAAGTCGACAGTTAAATAACTTGACTCCATGTCTACCAGCCTGAGAGATGTCTTTCGACTTTCATCCCTCATTCTTTCCAAGGCCTCTATTGCTGCTTGGGCAAGCTCTGCTTGAAGGGTGGGGAACCGCCTCAATTCCTGCAAAAATTCCAGAGAATGGCAATGCAGTCATTGAACAGATGTATCTAGAGAAAAAAGAAACAGGAAATACTCTTTCTGTCATTTGCTCAGCATATATCTTCAAGATAAATAAAGAACTAAGGTTCATTTGAAGGAACTGGACTGAAATTTAAAGAGATGGAATAGTGAAACATACCTTGCACTCACCAATTGATTTCCGCACAAGGTCCCTGAGGATGAAATGTGTCTGAAGAAAACAATGTGAATGTTTAGAATGATGTAGATGTACTTGAGAGGTAACCAATAATGACAGAACAAATAATAAAGCAGCAGAGGATGAAGACATACTGCATCAACTACTGCTTCTGCTGGTCCACGGAAGAGGACAAGGGAACTCTCAATCAGGCGCCTGTAGCCTTGCTCAGGGGCTATAAGGTGGGGCTGGTACCCATCAGCTTCTGACACAATTTTCCGCACATTTTGAGTTGAGAGATGCTTGTCGAATGGCAGCTTCTTTAGTGCAGCTGGTAGTTGGTTATCAAACACAGAGTAAATCTTTTCACCTCCGGGTCGTCTGCAATAAAATAGTCTCTGATGCAATTTAGCTTTCCAGGAATGATATTTGTTGTAAAGACACAAGACTCTCAAATTTACAACCAGGTTGAATGGAGTTTCTGACACTACGGGAATCAATTGCCCAGTGATAAAATTTGACCCACCAGTGTAAAGCTGGTCTCCTCCAAGACATTGTGCTGTTGCTATTTTGTTGCCAAATCATTAAGCTGCGTTTAGACAAATTTTTACCTCCAATGATCTACCTCTATTTCATAACTTATCTGCCTAATGTGCAGGAAGCTCCTGCATGACTGCATATATTATCGTCAAGAACAATTCATGAGGGAGAAAAAGGACTTACATTCCATCAAGATGATCTTTGAAAATATGGTCAAATGTCCTACAAAGCTCCAAAATGGAGTACAGCTGAGCCTGCAAAAGAAATGCGTTTCTGTATCAACACCTGAAAAATAGCAGTGGTTTCATTGACCAAAAGCTGCCACATAATGTGTTGTAACCAAGTTGTGTTGCATGCCAAATTTTCTCAGTTTCCTCATTTACAGCACAATAGTTTGGCTTCAACTAGCACTGATGGCAATTTCCTTCCTACCAGGAACAATATAGGATGAGGGAAGAGAAGTGTACCCCTGCATCATTTGCCAAAGGCCTGCCAATTTGGTTCAGTTCAGATTCAAGTTCATCAATCTGCTTGTTGATCATGGCCTGGATACTAGGAATTCGTGCCTTGATAAAAGCCTCCAAATGCTGCAGACAAGTAAAATGGTTGGGATCACTTACGGACATTAATAACACCAACAGTTTCTGCAATTTCCATTTGGGACCCCTGACACTATATTCTAAGAGGTACACCACATATCATGCAACTTCCTTCTGTGCCCTTCATTTTAAGCACCATAAAGAGGCTACATTCTCCACATACTAACTCCTTCATCATCCTGCATCCTATAGAGATTAAAAATTGCTTATAAAAGATACTACTGCATACATGGGGAAAAGAAATATCCCCAAAATCTGATGGCACTACAGAACAATATGTGGTACCTTTGACAAGAGTTTTCCCAAGTATTCCGAACCCATTCTGCTTGAAAGGTGACCATAATCTGCACTCTGATGGAAATAATCACGCTCCCTGCGCCTGGCAGCTATCATGTCTACATTCTTGTTGATATCTTGCTGTGAACGATTCACAACTCCTACCCATGGATGCTGCAGCCTGTAGGAGCGCCCCTCCAACACCTGCTCAAAGAGATGGAGTTATGCATGCATCACATGTGTATCATATATACGTAGCTTCTATTGTTCTCTTCAGAGAATTATGTTGCAACTAATTCCTTTCTCATAGAGGATTGCACCAATATTACCACCATTGGGTAGCTAGCTTATGACAACCCAAGATCTAAACATTCCACACGACAGATAATTTGGGCTGCATTTCACATTTTTAGCAGATTAGCTCTCTACGCAGCCCAAACAACCTCAAGTTGTCATCACCATTTATACTTTAAAATATGCCCACCAGCCATAGAAAGAACTGTCCCAGTACTCATGTCAGGGTTCTCTTTGCAAATAGTGTGGGATGTCAGCAATTGGAGCTGAAATGAACAACACATGATATGTATTTGTGGTTGCCAAAATACAGATGTATATCAAATTTGGCAAGAGGTTGATGAGGCAAGAAGGCTCACATCGAGAGCATTTGTACCCTTATCCATAAGATCCAGCTTTGTCAACACTCCGAAAGTGCGTTCCCCTGAGAACACAAGCATGCAGAGGATGCCACATCAGATGATGGATGTAATTTGTTGAGATGTTTCATCACATGTTCTATATGTGACATTCATTCATGTCATGAAGCAAATTTAGGAGTTTAGATTACAATGTAGCTTATGGCAATACGGTTTAGGGTTGGCACTGTTGCACTTACCCTCTAGCAAGCATAACATAATGTTGGGCATAACTCCCAAATGTGATAATACAACCTCTAATCTACAACTAAATCTCAAAAGAGCCAAGCACAAACCAGAACCTCAGACAAGGAGATGAACCTAATGGAGAAACAAACAGAGATAAGGAAAGCATCAAGAGGAAACCTTGATCCAAGGATGAGTGGAAGAGCAACCCAGCAACCTAGATGCTAAGTGCACTGTGGAAACAACAAACAAGATAATGTTCCAAAAATAGACCCTAACTACATTTTGTATGGAACTAACATAAATTTGAAGACAGACACTCACAGCACACTATTTAGACATATATAACAAGGCCAGAAACAAGAGTCACTCTTCAAGCAGCACTAACCTTGTGGATCAACCTCTCTGGCAATCTTAATCGCATCAGATGTAGCAATATCCTGATTGGCAGGAGAGACAGCCAGGATGATAGAATTTGGCTGCAAAGAAAACACTACCTGATTAAGCTTAACCCCACTTGCTACTGTTCTGCCTAGATCTCTGTGAATCCAACATTTCAACACATTTCATTATTCAGCACAGTAGATTGAAGGAGACCAGTCTACTAAGATTAAAAATCAGATTACCTTTTCAATGTAAGATCGGACCATGTTCTCTATATCTCCAACAATGCTATCAGATTGCCCATCTGCAAAAAGAAGCTGATCATGCTCAAAATGTTTCCAGAGAAGGCAACTATTTACAAATCTGGAAATTGAGAGAAATATCAGCTATTCAGCCACTGTTGAAAACTCGGCCTGGAATCTAGTCTAGGAACAACACAAATGAAAACCTGCTGAACAGACTGCATATTATGACTTACCAACAGCAATTTTTGTAAGACCAGGAAGATCAATGAGAGTGAGATTCACCACTGCAACAGCAAAAAATTGTCAGATTCCCTAGGATAGATCTGTCCAGATTCCTAGTTTGGTTGTGTTATTCAACAAGAGACAAGAAATGTGCAGCTAAAAGATGAAGTGTTTGATTTAGGAAGTTTCCAATTACAAGTAATGCTAATGGTCAGTTGAATGACAGCTAAAAATAGGTCGAACAAATATCGCCTTCACTGTCCAATCATTCCTTCTGGCAATTGCATATTAAGGGCCATAAGATAGGTAACCGCACTCTTGAAAAAGTGTTCAACAAATGACAGGTGCGCATTATAAGAATACATCCTGAGCAACCTTATACTCTGATTTCAAAGTTTTTAACTTACCATTTGAAGAGTAAACACTTAGATGAATTGGGACATTGGAAATTTGTTTTGTTCGGCCTGTGATTCTGTCTGTCTCATCAGAAATCTCTTTCCTGACCGCAGCTGCATAAAAGCAGGTACTTCAATTTGACATTTGACCAGGAAACAAACCACAATTGCATCTGCATGCCATAGGTACTGGATACTTAAGAACATGGCAGGTCAGCAACAAAAGGCTGCAGTGTCCAGCTGAAATGGGAGATACATTTGGAAATCACATCTGGTACACTTACCAAAGTCAGTGAACCTTTTCTTGGGCATGTGTAAAAACTCAGCATACTCAGACCTTTCATCAGTCTTATGCAATTGCAGCACCAGTGGTCGCCTTGTAACAATACCTGCGACATCAGAAGTTGATCCCCAGGTCATCTCACACCTATGAGTTTGTAGAGAACCTTGCACTACAACATTTAGAAGGTAACTGTTACCTCCTGTACAATCACTTAATCCAAGGAATGTGGGATCCCTCAATGACTGGCATCAACAAGAGACTGACAAGTGAAAAGAAGAACACTATAGAAAACTCATTTGTCTGCTCATGGCTCAGATCATGTTCACAAAGCTCCTAGTAACAAGCCTGCAGTTGTCAAACCTAGAATGAAATCTGATGTAGTACTGAACAAATAGAATGTGATGATCCAAAACTTATTCAGTGAAGTACTCCTAAGTTGGACCCACAAGAATGATTGCATTGGGGTGGATACATGAACTTCTCTTCATTACACAAACCTAAAAATGAGGCAACTTGGAGGAAACCATGTGTCTTGCTGCAAATAACAAACTAGGTCAAAACTGTTAATTATGTCCATGGTGCCACTGTGTATAAAATAGACTGATCACCTGAACCACGAGGAAGGAAATCTCGCCCAACAATGCTCTCCAGCACAGAGGACTTTCCAGAGCTCTGTAAGATGTCAATGCAGACAAAAAGATCAATCCAGAGCTGCCATTTGAACTCATAAAACAATGATGCCCAGCCTAATGTTGCAAACAGTGAAGGCAATCTAGAAAAGAGATAGAAATACATGCAAGATGGATAATACACCACTCATAATAATTCCATAGCCACAGCTGGCAGCTCTCTGTCTCTTGCTTTGTGCACTTGAAGCTCAAAGAGCTTCCAAGTTACAAGAGCTCATTGTCTATGATGTTCTGTAGTGTCAGAACAAGTATTATTACTTTGGCTTGCGATTGTACACATCATTGGTCCTTCTTGGAAGATCCTCTCTGTCTCTTCATATGTAAGGCCGCCTTAAAGCAAGGCACTGGAAAGGTTGCCGTAGAGACAACCACATCTAACAAGCTTTGCATAAGGGAATGGCGACACGTGCAAACCCGATCGGGAGTTGTCCGCTCACAGTCTGTGGCAGCTAAATACTAAAGGGCCGCGTGGCTGCTATTCCAGCATGCAGGAGATCAACACGACATCTACAGTGTGTCGCCATTGCCGCTGGAATGCACGCGTTCTTGTAATGTTCCTTTCACTCGATCAGCAGCAATATACTGCAGATCCATGCGTACATAATGTATGCAGACGGAACAGGGAGCATTGACGACCATGAAACCGGCTTTCGTTTGTGATAACGCCCTGATACATACAACATGACATTGCTCTATGAAAAACAGAAGGTATAACAACGTCAGGCCTCCTTCACATACCTGCCCTCCCACGACAACGACCGATGGCAGAGACTCCCAGAGACTTTGGACGGCTCCTTCTCCTCCATGATCACCGAGCGCTGTGCACGCCCGCTGGATCCTGTTCACCAGACCGATCAAGTTATCCATCCCGCCGTCTCTCCCGCGAGGGAGGAAAACACAAAAAGAAAAATAAATAAATAAGAAAATAATATGAGGAACTCCTTGAGAAACCTTCCGGATCAAACACAAAGCAAAGCTATTGACAGTAGTTAGTAACTCCGCTTTCACGATCCAGGAAGCAAAACTATGAGAGATCTGGGCCTTTTCCGGCCCAAATGCAGCGATGACAAACTCTCTGAGAAGGGGGGGAAAAAAAATAAAAACTATTAGTGGCTCTGCCAGATGCACTATTGACGGGAAACGCGAGCAAAAGGCCTAAAACGCAAAGCGATTGCTGCGACGCGCAGACCGAAGCAAACTTTGCAACAAGAAAGAAGAAATCGCAGGCGTGCAGAGAAGCTGCAGGGAGACGACGACGAACCCCCTTGGTGGATGAATAGACGGAGGATGAAATATAGGGATGAAGGGAAATATATCATGGATGAGAAATGATGGCACTGAAAAAGCAATCATTCTATATAGTTCATAGGTAGTTGATTTCTTTTCTTTCCCCCTTTTTTTTAAAACAAAAAATAAAAATAAAAGGGGCCTCTGGAGTCTAAAGTGTGCACCTTTTGATATTTAAAAAAAAAATCATTATTCATTATTATTGGAGAGGTCTATGATTGAAGACAACGTTTATTTGACCCTCCTTTTTTACTAAAGGAAAGTATTAAAATTTCAATAAAATATTTATATATCAGATTATAATTGACTTTCCTAATTAATGTTTGTGCTCATTAGGAAATTTGCACGTTATATAGTATAAAATTTAGATATTTTGCTTCTAATAATTTAATAATTATTATATCAAATAATGTTTTAAGTGTTGGAATTAAGAGTGTTTTTTTTCTCTCTCTCTATTTTAAAGAAAGTGGTTTGAAGATATCTAAGAAAATAATTGATTTAAAAGTCACTAAGTAATTATTGTATATTTATCCCTATAAAATAAGGTAATATAAAAATTGAAATTAAAAAAACCATTGAATTTCAACAACTCAAAAAAATTGGCAAAGAACCATAGGTTTGTGGGTAGTTTTTTCATATTTTTAAATTATTTTTTAAATCTATACACATTAATTAACTCATAGATCCATATATGTACATTAATGTGACCCCTACAAGAGAATGTGGTTTTTTTTTTTTTTTTTTCAAAAAAAAATATATTGCAACTAATAACATGAGTGAAGTAAACTTTGTGGTTTCATTCATTATTACCATGTAATTATTATACGTGATGTTTATTGTGACATATGCTACATTTAAATGGCAATTTGACACTAAAGTTTTTATATGTTAGGTGAAACTTCACTTGCCAAGGGGCATTATTGGAATTGGGTTGTGTTCAATTCGTTTCCAATAATGGCCCTTTGCCTTCAAACTTTACATGTTTTCAAACTTTATAATCTTCCCAAAAAAAAATCAAAGAGATTTTTTTTTGGAAGATTATAAAGTTTGAAACCAAAATCCTTCAAGATATTATAACTAGTCTATATCTTCGGAAGCAAATTCGAAAGATTGGACACAAATCCATGCAAGATGCAATGCTACATTGTGGATTCTAGAATGTGATCAAGGTACATGATTTGATCATGAAGTTCTTCTGCAGTTCTGGGAGATGAGAGAGAGAAATTGTGCTGGGAGTTCTTATGATGGGATCACAGATGAGAGAAGGTGACTGAAACATCCATCAATGATCCTGTCAGAGTTCAAGTGTCAATGGAGCCATCGCTCTTCTTATTGGTGTTAATCTGTTTGCTTGCTTTTCTGCTGCGGTCTAGAATTTTTGGCAGAAATTCTTTCCAGACCTTTTGCACTGGTCAGATCTTAGTAGTAGGTTGGACAATGTAACTATATGCAATTTGCTGATGAAGAATTCTCTGTTCTTATGATAGCATTTATGCCTGGGATGTGGAGAATACATGGCTGATGATTATCAGCTTCATCTGGATTTCTGGTTGCAGGTATATGAAAGGTACCCAGATTTCAAACACAAGAAAACACAGGAAGCACTCTGGCTTGAGGATCGATTGAAACCTGCCGTGGGTGGTAGCTGAGATGGCTACAATGGCACCGGGCACAGTGCAGTTGAGCATTTTTGCATGGAACTAGAAGCTTACAAAATATTTGAAGGATGGGCATCCTGAGAAGGCAATGATGCAGCTTTTCCAACAAATGCAACAAGGAGGGAGTCCTGACAAATTCACTTTTGTTCAGGTAATTAATGCATGTGGTGGTTTAGGCACACTTGAAGAGGGCAGTTGTGTTCATCACCAGATGATTCAAAGTGGTTTGGAGTCGGATGACTTTGTTGGGAGTAGCTTGGTTGACATGAATGCAAAATGTGGAAGCATTGAGGATGCTTGGAGAGTGTTCAACAAGATGTCATCTCAAAATGTGGTCACTTGGAATGCAATGATATTGGGACATGTGAAACGCGGGCAAGGCCAGAAGGCCCTGGAACTATTTCGACAAATGCAACAGGAAGGTGTGTGGCCAGACTCTATTACTTTTGTGGGGGTACTTAATGCATATGCCAGTGTCGTTGCACTTGAAAGGGGCAGGTGCGACCATCACCAGATCATTCAAAATGGTTTGAAGTTAGATGTCTTTGTGGGGAATAGCTTGGTTGACGTGTAGGCAAAATGTGGGAGCATGGAGGATGCTTGGAAAATGTTCCACAAGATGCCATCTGAAGATGTGGTCACTTGGACAGCCATACTTGGAGGATGTGCCATGGATGGGCATGATAATGAAGCTCTCCAACATTTTGAATGGATGTGTGAAGAAAGTGTACAGCCAGATGATATCACTTTTGTTTGTTTTCTGTCAGCTTGTAGCCATGCAGGTTTGGTGGCTGAGGGCATGCGCTGTTATGCTTCAATGATCAAAGACTAAATGATTTCTGCAAAATTGGAACATTTCACGCAATATAAAACCCATTTGATAAACCTCACTGAAACAAGTCTCTTGTGGCATTGCATTGCATGTAACAAGAATGTGCATCTCATGAATGTGTTCTTACACTAAGTACCTGCCTTAAGAAAATTTCAAAATGTATGTCTATAAAAGTGTGTGTATATGATGTTGGTCCAAAAAGATATGACCCAGCTAACTACTCCTCACCTTTTTTTCTGTGGTGCCAAAATTCCTCAACTGAACAAAAGATCGTACATACAAAAATTTTAGCATTGTTGAAAACAGCCATGTTTGGGGGAAAAAAAAAGTTGGCTATTTTCTGTGTGCTCTGTGTCCTAACTACATAGCAAGTATGTGAAAAATCCCATTTTAGGAGCAACAAGAAAGTGGTAGGTTATAAGATGCGGTCTGATTGTGACGGCAAACGCTTGAAGAAATTAAATGGCACAGCAGGCAAAGGATCACGAAACCGAGGATGTCGTAATATATACACACCCAATAGGATTGCCACCACTTGGAAAGGTGTCACATACAGAAGAATTGCAGTCACCAAGCAGAAGGATATGAAGATTGCAGTCGCCCTGTTAAACCCATAACCCAAAACAAGCAAACACAAATAAAATAAAATAATAAATTACTGTATTGTACCACAGATTGATGAGATGAGGATGTGAGGATTCTTGAAAGACTTTGGACCAAAAGAAAAAAAAGCAGCAGTGGTAATTCCAAAAGGATTTCATCCATCTGCTATACAATAACCCATTTGAGAATGGAGAATAGAAAGGCAGAAAATCATTACCTGGGATCTCGCCAATTAAGAAGAGAATGTACCCGTTCTCCCATGGTGGCAAGTTCACCGAGCGCATTTTGAATTCGACCAGCGACACCTCGCAACCTCTCATACCTGTGCTTCAGCACCTGCAACATGTTTGAAAAGAGATGGATTGTTGTTTTCTGACTTTGATTTTTGTTCTTCAAGAAATGGAAACACAAAAATTTGCAAAATTTGTTTAAGAAGTTTACATCAGAAGAGCATTCACAAAACCCACGTTTTTTTTTAGTTTGGGTTGTGCTTGTTGTTTGCAGCACACAGAGAGAGTACATTTTTTTTATACTTGGTGGTTGTTCTTGTTGTTGCAGCACACAGAGGGAGAGAGAGAGAGAGAGAGAGAGATGAACCTCTTGGGCACGGTTAGCAGGGACAACATTGAACTCCTCTTCGAGCTCATCAAGATCACCAATATGTTCCCCTTGTGAGAGTTTAGCATCCATGAAAGGAGGTGTTCGAGATCGGAAGCGGTAGTTCCAGGCGCCAATCAGAAACATGTAAAGGAAGACTGTGGGTAACAGAAGCTCTGGGTACCATACAAGTATTAAAAGCAGGATGTGAACAAGCACTGTTGTCACTGGACTTTTCCAGCTACAAATACCTGAAAACCAGTTCATCACAGCCAACACACCACCAAGCACAGCCTGCACACAGACACACAGAAAAACCAAAAGACTTAAGAGATAGAGCTAATGTCAGAAATGATGAAGCTCATCCCATAATTCAATCTTGTGTCAGTTTGTCTCTAGAACAATTTAAGTCTGGAAATGGCAGCAACTCCCCCAAAATTCATTCTGGAGATTAGATAAATTTCATAGGATTTAAAAAACTGTTATTACCATGATGCGGTAATAGTTGGCTTTGCTCCTCCGCATGCTCCAGCGCTCAGCTTCTGTGTCAAGCATAAACTGGACCACTTCTTGCCTCATTGGAGGTTCTGCTCGCATCAGATGGAGGGCAACAATGTTCATGGCTGCAACTCGCAAGATTTCCAAATGCTTTGGATCCAAAGGATAAAAGAAATGCATGCGTGGTAACTGTGGTTGGAGGTAAGCATGCATCAAGTTGAGGGTGGAGGCACATGACAACCGCACTGCCAGTTCTAGTTCCCCCATTTTCTTTACTCCATGTGGTGTGACAACCAGCAATGGGTATGAGCTGGTATACACACGATCGCTCTCCAGTGTTGAAAGGCGAATCCGAACTTTCCCAATCGGAAGATCCTTTGCAGTGGCCATCTTGTCCCCAGGAAGAGCATGTGCATGGCTACATTATTCAAGTCACAAATTTCATCAGAAACTTACAGTTCATAGACTAGATCTTTCTACTTTGGAGACAAAGGATATACTGAGTTGCATTGGATCACATCTTTCACAGAAAGAATGTGGAATGGGATGAGAAAGGACATAAGAAATGAGGACTAACCGGTTGTCAAACACACCGATTGTGACAACAGTACAAGGATCAAAGACCTCCCATGTGTATTGCTCATTCCAGCGAGGATTGAAGCTCTCAAAGATGGTTCTTGTTCGGATCCACTTTGGTCCATATTTTACAATGCAGTAAGCATCTGTGCTTCCACGATTATCTCGGGTCGTCTTCATGGGAAGTAGGTTGTTGGCACCATGGATACCCAGCTCCAGAACACCGACTGGAGGTTTCCACAGCTGCTTTGCTGTGGGACGGGTGCAACTTATATAGTTAGCTGATTCATCCATTACATGGTAGCCTCCATCAAACGAAAGTCGCAAATGAATTCGCCCCAGAAATCCTCCTCCTCCTTTTCCACCACCGTCCTTCTCCAAAATATACCATCTAATAATATTTTCTCCAAAACCCACAAAACAATTTGAGCACCGACAGTAGTACTCTCATTCCAAGGGGGTAATAGGCAGCACACCTACAACACTGACATGGATTCCATGCAAGCCAAACTTAGAAAGCAAACACATTATGCACATTACACTATTAGCCACATAAATAGAGCCCATCACCTTGATGCTACTGGGCGACCATCAATGCGGCGCTCTACAGTCCTGAGAGGAATCCGGATTTGTCCCAAAATCTCCTCCTGCAAGACATCTTCAAATCCCCTCTAAGCATTGCTGGAATTGAATATAGCATTGAAAATGCACAATGGTTTTTGAAGATAGATATTGAAAGACACGATTGTTGTTATTATTGTTGCGGGTTCTTTGTTTGTTTACTCACTTTGTTACCAACTCTGTCTTGGACAATCAGGTGCAACAGATCATCAAATGGCTCTGCTGCAACAAACAGTAAGTCTTCATTCCAAAATGGACTTGCACTCCTGACTGACGCTATTCTTGAGCGCAGCATTTGGTAAGGACCCACATGTGCCCTGATGTACTGTAAAAAGGAAAAAGAAAAAGAAAAACCCAACAGCCAACAACCAAGTTAGAATGCAGAAAATTATGACTTAGATCATCTTCTTCTTTTCCCCAGGCCACCATTGTCTGACCTTGAAAACAAATGGCAAAATGACATGACCCAAAAGAAATGATGGCAGCATTTGTTCTATGGAGAAATTGTTTTTCATCAAACCTTTCCATAAAGAGACTACCATATCATACAAAGAAAAGTTTTTTTAAAAAACTCATGAAAGATTTTAAGAAGGGAGATAGATGGTTACTGAGATACGCAACTGGCTCTAGTAATCGGCCCTTGTCATTTGCAGTTAGATCCTGGGCTTCAATGATGTTCACTCGCAAATACCAGAGCTTTGGTGACAAGTAAACCTTGGACCGAAACAGTGCATGGGCACCAGTATCAGATTGCCATGCCTCAGGAAAAGCCTCATCCGCTTGAGTACCCCACCAGATTGCTACCATAATCTCTCCTGGAGGGAATACTCCAAGCAATCCAAAAAACATTTTTCGTGAGTACAGCAAGACTCTGCAGATCCAAAGGGGTAGGTACTTCCCAAAGGGGTTTTACAAAGCTCTAATCTTCTGCAGTTTGAATCTTTAGACTTCAATTTGAGTGTATGTTTTGCTGCTGGTCATGCAAAAGGTCCAGGAACTTCAGAAAAAAACCCCAAAAAGAAAAAAAAGAATCCCAGGGTTTTTCTACCTTGAACTCTACCCTTTCCAGTTTTGGATTCCAACCGATACCACTGTGGGATGAGTGGACTTTCAGGGGGTTTTCGTTGTGGGACCTCAGCCAAATCAAACATACAACCACCGAGAAAATCATCTTTCGATGTCTTGTCCTGGTTCACCAACATCATCATCATCAACAACAACCTGCATTAATAATAATAATTGTTGCTAGTGCACTTGAGAACTTTCTATCGAAGATTTATATATATCCTCTTGAGAATGCATTGGGCAATAAATGCAACAAGAGAGCAATTTTGTAGAGAGAGAGAAAGAGAGAGTTGTGTTACTTACTGCGTCCCATACAGAGAGCTCAAGAGTTCCTCCTTGAATTTTATCTTTACCCACAGCAAAGATCTGATTCCACTCTGGGTTGAGTTCATTCTTGATGATTTTGCTTTCTATTTTCACAGCTCCCACTGTCAATCTTACATACTGTTGTTGCCACAAAAACACATGCCCCACAAACAAACACCAACAACCCATCTGTCAGTAATTCTCTAACAGTTTGATAACACACGACAACAAAAATCCCCTGAGGAATTATCTCATAGAAGCCGTTTCATTTGAAAGCACTGGTTTCTGAATCATCATAGTTTGCTAAAACAGAGAATGATTGGATCTGATGCATATTGTATACATATGTATGTGTGACGGAATGGTTATGAGCTAGAATACTACTTCAAGCTCAGAAAGGAAAAAAAACACATATACTTACAGGATCACTCTTTACACCCTCATCCTTTCCCATAAGACCTCGTGCTCTGACCACACGGACAAACATATAGCTCATCTGCTCGACGAGATCATAATGTTGTTTGTAGTCCACTGCTTTCCCCAAATCAGGATTTGTTTCCTTGACTGTGAAGTCAGCTTCTGGAACAGTCATGAGGTTGGGTCTTGGAGGAGGTTCCGGTTGCTTGTCTGCCTTTGCTTCCTTCTTGTGTTCCTTGGTTGGTTTTTCATCAAGCCCTTCATTGTAGTCACCTTTCATGGGCTTTTCAGCTCCTCCTCCCTCTTGTGCCCCTGCTTGTCCACCTCCCTCCTTTCCTTCTCGTTTTTCATCTCTCTTCTCATCCTTGGCCTTTGAGGATCCTTGTTGATCTACTGTAATCCATGCCCTGAGTCTGCAACACAAAAATGGTTATGTCTGTAGCAAGCAAGGATTTTTTGAAATCTGCAACTTGCAATTTGCACTTGTTGTTTTTAGTGTTTTTTTTTGGGAGGGGGCAGTCTGAAAGGGGGAAGAACGACCAACCAAGAGAAGAGGTAGTAAAACAAGCAAAGAGGAAGATGATCAGAAAAGCTTGTGCTCATTCACTTACCCTAAGTCACCTTTGATGTGCGAGAACAGACCTCGTTTCTGCAAAGGATACCATCTCACTGCCTCCGGTTGATTGGGAATGCTGCTCATGGGGACAACTACTCTTCCTAGAAAACTGCTTCTTCTGCCAGTGCCACTATTCCTCTCATTCTGAATATTGATCTCCAAGTCCCCTGGCAACATGGAAGCTTCAGGGACAACAAATTCAAACTGCACACAGCAACCAACCGAACAATCAACCAAAGATTGAGAAGTTTTGGATTTCAGTCAATTTCCAACGGAACCACCTCCTGTCTTTGGTGTCCTTCAGAATTGCCATCAAAGTTGACGAAACTCTTGTAGCTCAGCTGGTGCACTATTCTCCTCCTCCTCCTCCTCTTCCTCTTCTTGTGAGGAGAGTAGCTCAGGAGCTTCATAAGATCATCGGAAGAGTGTTTTTGTGGGACTCGGGTGGATGGGTCAGTCAATCAGTCAAACTGAGAGGAAATTTTCAGAAGCTCAGTAGTTGAGAAAGAGAGCTCTCACCTTCTCATTCCAAGTTGGGTCCAGGTCTTTGGTCTTGACCTTTGTCCTCTTCCGCTGGCCGTCATAGTCCAGCTGCAACAAACATTGTCCATTGCAATAAGGACACGACAAGACTACAACCCAAAAAAAAAAAAAAACTTCATTTTGATTTCTTCGTCTTCTTCTTCTCCTCCTCTTTGGGTTCAGCGGATTGTTTTGTGATGCCACTCTCTCTCTCTCTCTCTCTCTCTCTCTCTCTCTCTCCATCGAAGTTTGTATTTTTTCCAAACAATTACGCAACTATTTCTTTCTTTCCGACGAAAGAAAAACTGATGCGCCAATGGATACTCCTGAGTCTCGATACACCAAACGAACTAAACCCAAAACACGTACGTCACTGAAGCAAGTGCGGAGCTAAAGCAAAAAGACCAGAGAGCCATATGAAATGAGCTCCCCAAGTTTGCACTCTCACCACACAATAAGCATTGGAGGAGCCTTGTCCATCCTTGGGCATCAGACCTCGAGCCGAAATCACCTCCACCACCATCTTCCGAGCTACTGCCGGCCCCATTACACCCCAAAAAAAAAAAAAAAAAAAAAAAACCAAACCCCCAAACAACCAACCCAAACGCCCAAAAAAAAATACAAACAAACAAACCAGCACACCTCAAACACCCACACAACTACTCACCGACTCCTCGAAGTTCTTCTCCCTCCTCCCCCAACTTCTCCTCCTCCTTCTCGGATGATTCTAAAGATCAATAGAACACTGACAATTTGTTTGGCATTTGCTAAATACGATGCCAAAATCCTTTCAAGAAAAATAACAACAACAACAACAACAACAACAGCAGCAGCAGCGTGATTGTTAGACTCCTGAGCAGTATGGTTGCGTGCTTGGTAATGTTGTTGCTTTTGTTGTGTGTGTAGCTTAGGCGCTTCTGTTGTTTCTTCTTCTTGTTCTTGTTGTTCTTCTTCTTCTTCCTACGTGAAGTGAGAATTTTGAAGTTGACAGACACAGTGTATTCTTTGCTCTGGCACCAACAAAACCCAGTTACGTCGTCGTGTCGTCCCCTTGAGTTTGAAATTGTGGTTTGGCGGACCAACAAACAGACAAAGAAAGAAACAAAAAAACAAAGAAAGAAAGCAACGATTTGGCTGGCGTGCTGCAACGCTGCCAATTTGGTTGCTCATTGGCTGGCTTGCTGTCATAGCCACATAGCATGAGCGTGGCGGGTACCTACGTACCTATACCCACACGCTCATGGACTGACTAGTTATTTGGTGTCATAAGCAAAGCTACCAAACAACTTGTTAGCTACCTACCTCCTTTCTTCTTTCTTTCATTTAAACACCAAATTTAAAGAGAAAACCAACCAACCAACCCCCAAAGAAAATTAAAAAATAAAAAATTATATATATATATAAGTGTATTTGGAGGTTATAATCTTACAAAGTGAAATTTTTCATTTGAAAATTATTATTATTATTATTATTATTATATAAATATTATAAAATATTCATTCGCAATTCATAAGCATTTTGCACCTCGTCCTCTTTTTTTTTTTTAATTAATTCTTGTGATACCCAATAGATATCAAGGATTTTTATTTTATTTTCAAAAAACAATTCTCATAGGTGTTTATGCCAGTTAAATACCCTCTTTGGTGGGGGTGTTCCTGAAATAAACGTCCCCCACCTTGGCTCAGGTTTGGCCGAGTGCTTGTTTTGGCCAAAAAACGCCCCATTCCTGGGGCATTACCCATTACCCCTACAAGGTTCTCTTCTCTTTTTTTCATTCATTTTCTCTTTTTTCTTTGGTTTTTGGTATTTTTTGGCCCCGCGGGGGCGGGGGGGGTGGGGGGGTGTATCCACTACCTAGGCAGCGGTAGCCCCCATTTGCGTTGCTTGTTTATACATTTCTTGTGTCCGTTTGCACTATAAATACACAATAGATTTTCCTAAAAGAGGAACGAGTGACTCCCCTACCCCACCCCACCCTACCCTGGCGCGCATAGGTGTTCCCATTTTTTCCTAATGAGGCCCACTGACCCCACTTTTTCCTTTTTTTTTTTTTTAAAAACAGCTGCTTATTTGGGTATTAATTACCGTGTGCAAACAAAATCTTCCCAGGTAGATTAGGTCAGATGATTTTGATCCCAACATAGCAGGAGGCCACCATACCACCCCCCCCCCCCCCCCAAGGCCAAAAAACAAAAACAAAAACAAAACAAAACAAAATTGAAAGCAATTTTGGGTGTTTTCAATTGCCATAATTCTTAAATTTTAACAATTATCTCCATATTTTAACAATTTTACTCCAGGAGATAGCAATAAATGAACAAGGATGCTTCCTCCTCTTTTTTTTTCTTTTTTTTTATAATAAAAAACTTTCATATCTTGTTTATAGCCAACAACTTTGGCTAAATCAAAATCTTCCTCGCCAGTTTGGCTGCACACTGCACAGGCACTAAATTTGACCCCAAAACATGGTCAGACGGCGGGCAATGCCCCAAAAAAAAAAAAGGGAAGTTGGCAGAGTAGCAAGTACTGCACCAAAATTCCAGGCTACTGTTACTGCAATTAAGAGTTTTGAATTGGTTTGAATGAAAGGACAGTATTAATACCCGGGAGTTGGAGTTTTCATCCATCCAAACCCCCCTCTCCCCCCCCCCCCAATGATAATAATAACTAATGAACAATTATGACACTCTTAATACCCGGGAGTGGGAGGTTCTCAGTTAATTTACCTACCCCAGTTCCAGCCATGATGTTATCATAGTAATAATAAATAATCATTGGACAAAATGTAATACCCGGGAGCTGGCATTTTCAATGCCCAACCCACTGCAATTAACTATAATCAAAATGCCAGTGGTGATACCCGGGAGGTCCGGGTTTACAGCACTAATAACTGTGGTATAATAATTTAAATGGGTATTAAAATGGGTCCTCATAATGCAGCAGAGCAAGCACCGTTGCAGTGAAGCTTTGAAGACAAAGAGAGAGAGAGAGAAGTCCAAGTCCCTCAATAATGCAATGCAAGCAAGCAATCAAGCAAACTTCCATTTGAAATTATGTGCAATTTGGGTAAGACTTTGAATGCAAATTGGTTTTGTTTCTTCCTCTATGGCATTCAAGAAGATGTCAATCAATGCTGCTTCTCCCTTGTACTTTAATGTGTGCAAAATACACTAAAAAGTTTCAAACCCAAGCAATTTGCTCTTTGAGTCACGAATGTAATTCTTCTTCATCAATTCTCTTCTAAAATTCTTCATAATCTCTAACACTCTGTTCAACAATCTTTTGTAATTCTTCTAGTTGCATCAATTATTTCCTCTCTTCCACAAACTTGATGGTTCTAATTTGTTTGAGGTAAGGGAAAGCTTCCATGAGAGGAGCATTCTCAAGATAAATGGCCTAGGATGAGGTTGTATTTGGCCCCATATTTTGGGAATGTTTTTAACTTGTGGGCTTTACCCATCATAAATTGTGAGGCAAATGTTATTATGAAGATCCCAAGGTGTAGGAGAGGGAGGGTTTCTTGCAACTACTTGTGGATTGTGGCAATGAAAAAAATGGATCATTCATAGATAACCAGCACATTGTGTACAAAGGTGAATAAAAACAAAACAATCTAGCAATTTAAATATAGAACATTGACCTCTTAAGGACAAGAATAAATAATGGAGATCACAGTTAACGGTCCCAGTTTCTTGAAGTGTTCACTAAATATTACTTCATGAAGAAAAGATAAACTAGGAAAATATTAGAAGTTGGGAACAATAATTACTTTAGTTGAATTTAAAATTTAATTTCTAACACGGGCTTTCTTATTCCTAGTTTAACAATTTAAACTAAATGAAGTTTGCAAAAAAAGACTCCGTGATTTCCTAATTTGAGTTAGGAGAAACTGACAAATAAAAAAATTGCTTATATTAAGCAATGATCTTAATTTCAAAATCAAACATGACATTGCTAATTCGCAAAGTTTCAAATTTAATAATCATTAATGGCTTGTGAAAATATCAACTTGTTAAATGGTGGGAATGTAGGTAATTCAACCTTCTTTGCATGCATTTTTTAATATATTAAACTAAATTGTTCACAAGCTCGATGTTATTTTAGTTGTCACAATGCAATTGTGTTGGTCTATCTTCAAAGATTGTAACTCTCTAAATCAAAAGAAAATAAATGTCTTTCCAACACCATTTGATAAAGATCTATAAAACTATAGACAAATCAATTATATGTTAAAGTTTATTGGTTTGGAACAATGGGTTGTGTCCAAATTTGAAAAACATCTCAATGGTGGATCTTCAATTATTAAAATCATGTGCCCATTCAAGATCCACCCATCATATGAAGATGGTATTATCCTCATGAAAAAAAAAAATTCCAAACTAAAAGGTGCTTATAACGTATTAAAGGATGTATAAATTGGTTGTTTTGAAGTGAGCATATTAAGGTTGTTCATAAACACATTGACATTAACATTCATTAGATATGCAAAATCTAGGTGTGTGTGTGTGTAAGTGAGAAAAAAATGAGACTTTTTCACAAGTTATTAATAAGAATTTACATTCATGTAATTTCAAAATAATATTTGTATGTCATTAAGTTAATCCACTCATAGTCATAGATGCATAGGTTGGCATTCACTCATACCAAATTTGCAAAATAGTTTCCAAGTGTAATTCTTTTTTATGAAAATTTAAATGGGTGTTTTTTAAAAAATAAACATAATCCAATGAAGATAGCAATGACCATTTTATACAACCAAAAATCCACTGCAGTGGTTGATGTTTGAAGGAACTTGATTTTATTGTGCACTACCTTTACCATCAAAAGAAAAACTTTAATTTGCACAATAATTTGATCTAATAATGGGTGTTGTCATTTACTTCAAGGGCACCATTTAAGATAAGGAAATAATATTATGGCCAAATGGAATAACAATTTTTTAATATAAGTATTTTGTGATCCCAAGTGGTAAAATGAATTTTCATTTGTCAGATATCATATCCTTGGTGATGAAATTTTTCTTAATTGTCATAACATTGATAAACCTTGGATTGAATGTTCTGGCTAGTATTTGCTAATATGACCATTTAACTTATTCCTATGAATTTTGGGCATGAAAATGTAGGCCTAACAATCATACAAGTTTAAGTTGTCAACATTGGGCTTCATCCCAATATTTTGAAATTTTAATAATAGTTTTTTGATGGACCTATGCAAGTGTATGATCATGAGAAATGTGGCAATGTTGATTGTTTCAATCCATAATGAAACATTTTAATTCAATGACATGTTTATAATATTGTTAGAAAAATAGTTATATTTTTATGTTCAATTATTCCATTTTGGTGAAGAATGTCCATGGTCGAAAGGTGTCATGCAATGTCACCTTGTTCCCAAAATTGGGTGAATGATTTTGACATCTATTCACTTCTTCAATGTGTGCATGATATTTTGATTTTAAAATCCTTCAAAATTTTAATTAATGATCAAAATGTTGATTTGGTCTAATTGCATGTAATTGTTTTAGTTGTTTAAGTTGTTCCACTTTCCAACCATGCACACCTCACAAATTGCCTTTTTTAAAATGATAGTTTTAACATCCTACTTATAATTTTTATAAACAACTCATGCAAGCATTGATGATTTAAATGCCCAACTATTTAATGCCACAATGTTTTTGGGAACTCCTTTTCAATAAGGGTGATTATATTCCATTGTGGTTGGAAATTGTAAAATTCATTACCATCATCCTTGTTTTCAATACTAACACCTTTATTGGATCTTTCAAGTTGATGATTGAACATTACATAAAGCCAAATACAATGTAATAGGATTTTATTAATAATACATTCAATTGAAAGGAGATTTTTATTGTGATGTTTAGTAAATAAAGAACTTCTAAAACTTGATTTAGGTTATCATCAAGTTCAAGAAATTACCCTTTCAATTTTTTTCCATTATGTGAATGTGCCACCCAACTATTTGAGCCTTGATGGATCAAAATCCTTCTTTCCAACTTTGTTAATATGTAAAGATCATGTTCAACTTGTTGGGAGGTGCATGAGTCTAGATATTAGTTTTGGTCTTGATTTAGATGAATAATTAGAAATGACAAGTCATTTTAATGTGGTCTCTTGTGTTGACCTTAGTGGTACTAATAATGCAATCATCCATTGATTAATGCCACACCATATGTGCCTGAACATGTACATATGGTTGGGCAACATATTCATCTTTTTTTAAATTGGTTTTGCTTCCATTTTGTTGATAGATTGTTCGTGTAACTTCTTGCTTGTGTAGCCTTTCAAATGAAAACACTTTCTTTCCTAGTGCATGGAGTTTTCACAATTGTAACTATATCATCCATGCTTTGAATTTTCCCCTTATGTTGAAATAATGTTGTTTTCAACATTGGTGTATGTATGAAGATTACAAATTCATTGAGAATTCCAAAAAATCAAACAATGATTCAAAATATGTAGTCAAACATATTGCACTACCCTTTCTTTAGTCAATGACCATATGTTTTAATACCATGAAGAAAGTGAATTTCTCATAGATAGCAAACACAATTATATAAAAAGGTGAAAAAATCACAAACAACCTAACAATGTAGATATATAACAATGAACCCATAAATAACATGGTTGTGACAATGGGCATTGGAGATCACAATCAATGGTAACCAAAAAACATTTCATACAATGTTTACCAAAATGAAAATGTTCCCTAAAATGCTCATTGAATAAGATTTCATACAAAATAAAGTAAGAAATTATAACAATTTGTAAGAAGTTTCATTAAATGATTGGAGGTTAGGAATAATTTTTTATAGGGTTATATTTACATATATATGTAAAGTAGGTATAATTTCCCTCCCATTCTTAAAAAATATGCATAAGACCCAACCTCTTTTCCAAGAAGGATATTCATAGATGTAACATGCCTTCAAAATAAACTAAAAAAATGCTTTGAATGTTTTATGTCTTATGATTTGTATGCTTACAAAAAGGTGACACATAAGAATGTTTAAATATTGATAATACACATATTCCTATTTTTGTACATTACATTAGATTTTTTGCGTGCTTGTGACTCTTCAAGCTTCATGAATTGATTTAATGTGTGATATGATAATGAAGAATTTGAAGTCGGATGCAAATGATGGCATTGTCTATAAACCAAATTCTTTGTACAAAAGTTCATTTTGGCATAAGATGACACTTCCCACTTTTAAGGAATAGATGTCATATTCCTCATTTACTTTAAGATATTTTCTAGGGGGATATTCATCAAAATGATAAAATGTTCTTCAAATACCCTTGGAGAAATTTCATGTTTCTTCCAACAAATAAATAAATAAATCCCAAAACATTCCCTTAAATTGTTATAATATTTTATTCCCTTGGTTACTAATCACATGTGCTTAACTTATGAAACCTTTTGAAAACACCAAGGTGTGTTTTTAAAAATATCATCCAAAACAATCCAACATTAGGTATTAATGTAAAGAGTTAGTATAAATATTTTAAGTATATGTGGAAGATGTCTTACCATTGTTTTTCTTTCTCAATTTTGTGATGTATCAAAGGTGGTAATCATCAATTAGTCAAATTAGTCAAATTAGAATCATTTCAAATTCTACCAACCTTTATGCCAAGTAAAACCAATGTTAGGGAATTTTTTGGAATGTTGGGTGATACTTGGTAATTATAAATAAGAGTAACAGGAACTTAAACATGACTTAACTTGTGCTTCAATGACCAAATATAAACCTTACCCTAGGATCTTCCTTTTTATAGGATTTTGGTTTAAATCCGAAACCAATGTTTCCAAGTTTTTGTGCCTAAAACTACCACCAATGATTGTCAATTCTTCCAACAAGTTCAAGTTCTTTCGGTTTAAAGGTTTGTTGCTTTCCATCGCCTTCATTGGTTTTTGTTTTTTCCATCATTACTAACTTTTCCATTGCCCTTAACATTCCATTGTCTTTGAACTTCCCATTACTAAGATTTGTGAAGGTGTTTATCATCCTTAAGATTCTTGTGGGTGCTTTCATGTTCAAAATAAAGTGGTTTTTGGGGGGCTTATCTTGTATTCCATCACCTTCAAGCTCTACAACCTTATCTTCATTGCAATGGTTGCAAGTTTGACATCATTGCAATGGTTGTTGCAAGGTTTTCATTTTTGAGAAAAATTAATTTTTTATATTCCTTTTATTTATGTATATGGTTTTTTTTGCTTTCCATTATCCCTCAATGTTGTAGTATTCATCTTCATTGCAATGGTTTGCAAATAGTAGGTTGACATTGTCATGGTGATTTTTGGTTGTGTTCATTATTGTCACGATGTTGTTGCCTAAAGCTTTGTTTCAAATATGGTTGTTATTGGGCTATTTTCAACCTATTTTGACATGGTGTTAATTCATGCACCAAATTTTGTGTCATGTGCCTTAAAACTTAGTGGCATTATCATTACAATCATGCTTTTACTTTGTTAACCAATTAAATGCATTGACGACTTGTGGTTGTATTTGTTGGTAGGAATTTGGGATTTAGAATATCATTATCATCTATTGGATTTATAAGACCACATCTCTTTAAGTGGCTATGATACCTAATCAATTTGGTATTCAAAATCAATCCTAACATTAAAAATAATAATAATAACATTTTATTACAAAAAAAAAATGGGCTTTTGATTAGGCATATTCCTAACATGTAAATTGTGAACCTTTCTGTTACCTTTAACCAAATAATTTCCTTTATAACCTTTCAAAATTCACCCTAATTTATTTGAAAACATTTCATGTTTATGTTACTTGTTTATGTGATTTATTTGTTGGGACATTCTTTTAATCTAAAAAACAATTCGAATTATTTTTCATCATAAGTTGAACCTTTGTCTCCTTTTGTTGTCCATCATGATTTTCTCTACTTGTCCTTTTTGTCATGATGGTAGTTGTGTTGAGAAAAAATTAAATTATCAACTTGTATCTAGTCCTAATTAAGATTTTATATAACCTTGTTTGGTAGTTGTTTGTAAAACTCTTAGATTTTTTTTGTAAAACATAAATTCCAATTTCAAGATAAACAAGTTCTCCAATAATAATTCTAAGAACAATAATAACATTATTTAAGATAATGCAATCTCTTATCAACAACTACAAAGCTCACAATGGTAAACTCCAAAAACAATTACACAATTTTACATGTGAAGCAAGAGGGCTCCCAATTGAATTGAATTGGATATTAAAATCCCCTCCATGGAAATGCTTAACCATCCTACTTATCTTCTAACATGGTTTGATTTCTATGCTCTTTCATAAATCTTTTTATGGGAAATGCGTAGTGGTCATTTTTACCTTCTACCATGATTTAGTCTATATGGCCTTTTTTTGGTGTTCAATGAATTTAAACGGTGAATATTCCAAATGGATGCATTATAATACTTCATGCCTATTGTTAGTACTTATACATGTTCTTCAATTTGGGATGTATTCATATGTTTGAATTTGTGATAACGATTATAATCAATTTCCCCATGAAACATTTTGCCTTGTCTATTGAAATGGCAATTTTTTTTTTAAAAAATTCATGTATGACATTATTAATGTTTAAAGGTTAATCGTTAACCAAACATCATGCCCCCTTGCCGAAGTTGGGTTAGTTATTAATGTATTTTATATGAATCCACCATTGGGAGGTAATGAAATTAGTGGGTAATAATTAACTTATCATTATTATTCAAATGACAAAGGTTATGGTCTAACACTTTGTCAAAAGGTTAAGATTACACCCATTGTTATATCACAAAACGTTGTGCATGTTTTTTTGAAATTTCATAGCTATGTTTTTTGTTTCATGGAGTTTCTTAAGGTGAATTATCTATAATAATAAAACTAATTTTGTAATTCTATTACAAGGCATTGTTGTTCATTTTAACCATAAACAACAATCCCATTGAAACCAAAGAGATAATCCTTAACAACAAAACATAATTTCCTCTTTATTATCAATAGGATCATCTTATGGGAATGTTGTGCCTAGGTGAATTTTTTTTGTTATAATGTTTCAAACAACCACTATGATGTTATGTGCATGTCAATCTTTAACTTTGTTAGATTTTAGATAAGCTTACAAGACCTATCTATCACAAGATCCAATAAAACTTGTTATGATCTAACAAAACTTTATATTATCAAGTAAAGTTTTGAAATCTTTTGTTTTTATTGTTTATTTGTTGTTTGTTGTTTCCTTTCTTCAACCTTCAAGCCTAATCTTTCATGTTTACTAGTGGGTGCCCGTGACCTTCGGCCACTATGAAGTCCCCCGGTTTCTTTAAACTTAGTTCATGTTTTAGTTTTTTTTAGAAACTTTTAACTATTTTATTTTTTTATTTTTATGTGTTTATTATTATTATTATTATTTTGTATAATAAAAATAAAGGGTTTCTTTTTCACTTTTATATATATATATTTATTTGGATGCAAGTTTGAAGTTTAGAGAAAGAAGACACACCTCATTCTTTTTCAAGTAGGGTTTTTCTTCAATATTTATAAGTTTTATTTTTTCTTATTTTTTACTCTTTATTTGGTTTCTTCAAATTAGTGGGTACCCATGACCTTTGGGCATAGTGAAGTCGATTTGTTTTTTGTTTTTTCCTCTGGAATTTTGGGGGAAACAAAACCAAACAAAAGCGCTAAAGTCGCCATATTTACAAAATTCATTCTTGGAGATCGCCAAAAAAAAACAAAGCAAGATTTTATGAAATTTCTATTTTCCTGTCTCGCCTTCGGCCAATTTTCACCAAGCTATGATTTTCTTTTCTTCTCTTTCCTTTTTCTTTCCTCCAAGGATTTTTATTTTTTATTTTTTCTTCTTTCCTCTAACAGATTCAAGCCAAAAATCCTAAATAAATAAACTTTAGAAAGGAAAGACATAAACCTCATAATATTGACTCTTCCATTTTTTTATTTCGAAATACACCAAAAGAAAAAAATCAAGAAAAAGAAGCTATATATACATATATTGAAACACGTTTATGAAGGGCGTGCTAACCCTAACCCCCCTACCCCCAAGGCAGACGGCCGGATGGACAGACACCTAAGATATTATGATGTTGCAGCAGCAGCGCTTTGAAATTTTGCTTGGACAACAACGAAGATAGAATTGTAGAAACAATGTCAAACTGGCTAAATTTACAGCAATCTTCTGTCCATCAGAAGTGCTTTCCAATTTGTAATTCAAGAAATTTTTTCAATGCACCTTGGTTGCAATGAGCTCACATCGCGTCCCCTTTCCAGAAGCCGGAACTCCAGAAATCATAATCCTGTTAAAAGATTGATCAATATCAATCAATCCTTGGTTGAATTTTGGGGGCAGGTTTTCAGGAAATTGAGGATGATGCGGTTATATTCCTTGAGATTCTCAATTTGAGGTATGTGCCCACAATTCTTCATCACAACCAACTTTGTTTTGCTTGTACCTAAGTGTCTACACAATTAATGCTTAAGTTAATGCCCTGGTCGCAAGGGCATTCCTGAAATATGTGCCTTTCCTTGGCTGTGTGCAGAATATCAAAAGGGCCATACTGGTACATGACTCCAACCTCAAGCCAAATGGTTAAAAAATGTTTCAACCATAGGCCGAAGTGCTCAAAAAATTCTAATCCTAGGCCAAAGTGTCCAAAAAAGATTTGAACTTTAAGCCACATTCTCTAAATATATTCCAACCTTGAGCTAATATGCATATGCAAAATTTGGTTTTGTCTTGGGGTAAACTTTCTTGACATGAAGTCTAACAATAAGCCAATATACGCGTATTAGTATTATTTTAAATGTGTATTGCATCAAATACACAAAAAAATTTAGTCCAATGGCTTGGGGCTATTACAATTTGACCCAAGGTCATTGTCTTAAGGGCATAGGGCAATTGTTTTAAGGGTGTAGGACATTTACCTTAAGGGCGTGGGACATTTGTTTTGAGAATAGATGACATTTGGCTTAAGAGAGCAAGACAATTGTCCTAGGGGTGTGAAACATTTGTCTTAAGGGTGCCAAGACATTTGTCCTAATGTTGGTCTACCCAATATACTGACTTTCATGTGAGAAGAGCACCCGGGATGGTGGGCAGTGACAAAAAAATGTTTTTTCACCTTCATAATTTGCTCAAATTTATTGGACAAAAATAATTCTCAAACTGCCAAAAATTTCCAAAGCATGGGAAGATTTTCAAAATGCCCCAAAAATTTGGGCATAAATGAAAACTATCTTCAACATTTATAAGGTGCCGGTTATTCTTGAGCAAAATGAGAATTCCCAAAATGCCAATAAATTTCAAGCATCCAGATTTTTCAGAGTGCCCAACATATTTTGGGCAGAACTGATAAAAATCAGCATTTATAACTTTCCCAAGCAAGCTAAAATTTCCAAATTTGCATGAAATGTTTTCAAGCATCTTAGAAAAAAAATCTCATGAATATTTCCGAGCATAGGATTTGTTGATTTCCCAAATTCTTTAGCAAAAATGAAAAAAAATCAACCTATATAATCTACCCAAAATATATTGGGCAAAATAAAGATTCTCAAACTAATGAATATTTTTAAAGCATTTTGAGAAATGTTTTTTAGGAATTTTTTATAATGCCCAATTTTAAACCTAATTGTAAGCCTCAGTGCTAAATTTTTTAAAAATCTTAAGTCAAAATAATAAAAAGATTCTAACCCAAGCCAAGATGGCAATTTTTTAAAATCCTAAGTCAAAATAATAAAAAGATTTTAATCCCTGGGCCTAAATAGATTTTAACCTTTACGCCCAAATAGATTTATCTTTAGGCCTAAAAAGATTTTAAACTTAAGCCAAATATTAAAAACCTTCTAACCTTAAGCTTAACTATTAAAAGAATTCCTACCTTAGGCTTAAACATTAAGAATATTTTTGACTTAGTATTGATAAATTTTTTAATTATAGGTTGAATTATTTTTTAAATAATTAACCTTAAGTCATAATTTTCACAGGAGTAGGGCAAGCCTTTTCGGCTGGAGTGATCCTCTCTCGGCACTCTTGTTTTCAATTTTAGTGAAACTTTTAGGGTTTAAAATAGCTTCCAAGTTTCTCTACACATCCTGTCATTGTGGATTCTTCTTTTTCACACAAATTCTTGTATAGGAGTGGTATGTTGTTTTCTTAGGATTACAAAAATGAAAAAAAATAAAAATCCTGATGTACATGATGATGATGACTCTAGGAAAGTTCAAAGTCTTGAAACAACCAATTTTCTCAATTGGATTTTTCATGTTTGTGATCATGGATGATGATGAGTTAAACTCACTTGGAGCATATCGTGAAGAATGAAATTCAAGAGCCACATTGCTTTGTATGTCACATTCGAAAGGAAGACCTTCATTCCCTTGACTGAAGATGGCAACATGAGCTCCGATATGCTGGACAGATTGTTCCTGGCAAGAAGCTCATCCAAGCTAATCGACACGAAACCCACCCTTGAGTTGGAAATCATCACTTTTTTCACAAAATTTGGAGACATCTTTGCCATCCGAAATGCCACCGTGCCACCATAGTTGGTTTTCACTAATTGTATCTGGTTTTGAAAACCAATTTCACCAGAGGAAAAAAGAAAGAAAAACCAATAAGTCAAAATAGAGCATGAATAATTAATGACATGTTATTATGATGTTGCAGCAGCAACAACGTTTTGAAATTCTGCCCGGACATCAACAAACGAACTACTCTGGTTATTATTCCATCAACGTCAACTAAGGAGAAGAGACAAAAAGGAAGCCACCTTACTTGCGCCAGTGGAACTCGTTTCTCCTTGCATCCTTGCTGGTGAGGAAAACGTAGCACTGAGAAGGATAAGAAGAAGAAGAAGAGAAAGTGGAAATTGCCTTTTTTGGGAAGTTTGCAATAATTGATTTTACCTAAAGTTGGCGATGCAAGTCCTATGACTCCTGCAATGCTCCCTTTAACTCAAACTCCAGACTTTCACACCTGCTTGTTTCCAGCTTTGCCCTTTCTTCGCTCTGCACATCATGCTAACATCATGATGATCAGTTTCTAGTGACGCACTCCCAACTCCTTAAAGGACTCAAATGTGAGTCCAAGTGAAAGACAGCGGAAGAGGGAGGAGTCGGGATGCGCTCCCTAGCTCTCAACACTTGGAGGGGTAGAGGGGTGTGTTGGAGCTCCGGGATGGGATTAGGAAGAATTGACAAGCTTATTCACTCACACGGGCTTGCACACAACCCACACCAAGTGGTTAGTGCAAAGTTAGAGCACCTTTGGTGCTAGGACAGCCACGGGCAACACGGACACACAAGACTCACCACGCCCCGGACTTGGGGGAAGCCACCACCTTCCCCCTTATAGTATACTCTGTGACTCTCCACGGGGCCCACATCCAAATGGCTTTTCTCTCCCGGGACTCCCGGGACTCCCGCGCAGGAGTCCCGAAATCCCGCCTAGCGGGACTTTTGGGATTTTGAAGCCTCATAACTTTGCGAGCAGACCTTGGATCGAAGTGCGGTCTAAAGCAAAGTTGTAACTCTCGTCGAGACCTTTCCAACGGTATGTCGCATGTTATCTGCAGCCAAGTATTTCGGGTCGATTCTTGACTTTTCGTGGTCGGGAGTCAAAACTGGCAGACTCCCGGGAATTCGACTCCCGGGAATTCGACTCCCGGTCCTTCTTTTGGTCGTAACTTCCGTTTCAGATGTCCAAATGAGCAATGCGAGCCCATTTTAAACATCTACGCTTTAAGAGCTTTCCATTGATATAAAGAGCGCCACGAGCCATTGAGATTTGACCCCTCAAATTGGTCTCTGAAGTTTTGGGAGTCCTTTTGGGACTCCAACTCTCACCAACTCCCAACATGGGAGTTCACTTGGGAGTGTGAGGGTTCACTCCCTCACACTTTCTTGCACTCCCGGGAGTCTATGATGTGACTCCCGGGCCTCCTCTTGGCCCGCACCCTTGCAACCCCTTTTGCCTTGGTCGCGAGCCCAAAGCTAGGGTTGTGACATCTAGATTTTCCCAACTCCACAGGGATACCAATACTACTAATCCAACTTATAAATTGGATGTCATGTTTTTGCCATGTTGATGGACAGGCGTAACTCTATTTTACCTGCTGGAGTTCTAGCTTGAGGTCTGCAATAAGTCGAGCATTCTGCCTCTATTCCTCTACTACAACAACAACCTGAGCAGTCAAGTTCAGATCCACTTCCTTCGCACATGCCTCTGATTTCAGTTCTTCAACTACACCTTGTAGCTCACCCACCTGCCTGCTCAATGACCGCATGCACATGACCCACAATTTAGTATTTTCACTGTATAAGCGCCCATTTTTTTCTTTATTATCTACAAAAGGAAACAGGAAGAAGAGTCGCAAAAAAGTTTGTACCTTTCCAATGCAACTTGGGACTGGAGACATGACGTGAGCTTACTCTGACACTCATCCAGCTCGGAGTGGTATCTGTCGACCTGCTCAAAATTGAGAAAAAGAAAATTCTCTCAGAAAAATTCCACAATTTATACTACTATCAGTCGAATGACCCATTAAGCACAGGCTAAAGAATGTTTCTTCTTATTGCTCTAGTTGTCACCAACAACAGAATCCCACTGCAAAGTTCGTTGGCCAAGGCGTTTTTAACAACGCGGTGCTAGCTGGATCGATGCAGTATGCGAGCGTAAACATCAGATAGTGGCAGGTAATGGCCGTGGTTCGCCTCTTCATCAGCTTGCAAGGCGGTCGCGCGATCTGACCTTGGTGCACCAGCAGAAGAAGAAGGATGGGAGATGTTGCTGAACAACCAGTAGGAAATGCAAAAGCCACCTTTAGCTCCGACGCCGGAAGTTAGGGTCAGCAGACTACTCGTGGAGCAAAATAAAAATAAAAAATGGAGAAAAGATGTCTCCCCTCTTCGGCAGCTTCGGACTGGTACCTTTCTTCTCCGTGCCTCCATTTGGTTTCTGTTGTTGCTGGCCCTCCATGGCTCGCTCTGCAAAATTCCTGCAGACCACACAAAAACAATTTCGCAGTGCTCAAACAAACTGCGCTAACAAGATCACATGATCATGTGGATAAACTGTAGTCGCTGCCATGAGTCATCGTCGTCCTCCCGTTCCATCATCATCTTCATCCAGGGATGAGGAACTTGGATGACGAGACGGATGACGGGACGGATGGATGGAAAGGACAACCTTCAACGGACAAAACCAAGTCTATTATATAAGAAGATATATAAACTCCACAAGGAACGGGCGGTGACTGGAAAAATCTTTCAGGCACTGCCGAATTTTTGTCCACACAAACAGACACCATGTTTGCTTTAATATATAAGATTGTAAATATTTACTAACATACCATATTTTATTAATGCTATTAACAAATGCCACACAATTTACAATAATAATTTGTGATGAAATGTTAGTATAACCTTGATTTGTGTTTCATATTGAAGTTGAATTTGGAAACATCCAATGTCTCAACAACACATTTTGGGTTTTATAATTAGCCTTTATAATTACATATTAGTTAAAAAGGACATATGCAATTAGTGATTAATGAATTTTTAAACCCATGTTGTTTCACCCATTTAGTTATAAAGGACATTTAGTTGCAAAACCTAATCATTATAATGATTATGATTTTTGAAAAAATTACAATAATGATATTTCATGTCATCATTAACATTTGTATGATGTTTAAAATGCATGTCATTTCAACTTAGTTGTTTTATTCAATTAAATGTTACAAAAGATGCCTTGATAGATGGATGACATGTATCAAAAATTTATAAACACGTTATGAGTCATTGCACATGACCAAAATTCAACCTAACATAACCTAACCTAATTCACTTAACCAAAAATCAACCTAATTTAACCTAGTTAGGCTAGTTACTTATATCAAGCAACCTAGGTTACTTAATTTAAACTACGTGACGTAGATTAAAAATAGTTAAATTCCTAGCTTAAGAAGCCTAAACTAGGTTACTTAACCTAAGCCAAGTGCCCTCACTACTACAAAATGCGTCCTAATTCATTGTAGGTTTCATTAGATTTTGAGTGAATTTAGATATTTTTACTTAATGAAATTGTTTAACCCCCTAGTGAACAGGGATTAGTTGTTACGAAAAATGAATTGTTTCATAAATACCTAATGAAACAAGGTTACTCTAAAGTGGAATACATATTTTACTAATCCATTCACTTGTTAGTTAATTGACCAACCACTATGGAAATCAATTAAATTTTAATTATTTAATATATAATATTAATGATACTTTCATGAATTTTTAAACTTATGATTTATTGACACGTCTCACTACCTAGGTTAGGTTAAAAACCTAGCTTAGGTAGGTACGCCACGTAATCAACCTAAACACATATTCTAAGAATTCAATATGAGAATATTCGGTCAACATATCATTGTTGACCACACACAACACCACTCATGAGGTTTGATCCCTTCACCTTTGAAATGGAGACAAACACCAATATCATTAAGCCACCCCACTTGTTGTGCTAGTATATTACATTACAATTTATTTATCAAATATTTTATTTTAAACATTATAAAAACATAAAATCTGAAAATTCATATCTTATGGACATTTTGTTTAAATGAAATGATTTGAATTTTTAAAAAAAAAAACAATAATGCACATAATTACATTTATTTCATTTTGAAAATTTAAAATCAATTGAACAAAAAAAAGTTGAATATCAATATTTAACAACATTACAATGACCATTCTTTTGAAAAAAAAAAAAATTTAATAAATGGTTTTCTTTGTTAATATAATAATATTACGTATGTTAAACTACTTTCAATTATTATATGACTATTTTTTATTAATTTAAATTATTTCACCCTACATTATTTATAATTATTTATGGTTATTTTTAATTATTTATGGTTTCTTATTGTTATTTCACCCTAGGTTACTTTTGGTTATTATAAGTTACTTTTGGTTATTTTAACTTATTTAACCTTAAGTTATTTTCAGCTATTATAAGTTTTTTTGGCTATCATTTAAAAAATATATATTATAAATTATTTTAGTTAGGCTACTTGTAGTTATTATAAATTACTTTTGGCTATTGAAAGCTACTTCACTTTATGTTATTATTTGCAATTCTAGGTTATTATAAGTTATTTCACCTTAATATATTTTTTTCTATTATAAATTATGTCACCCTAAATTATTTTTGACAAACCTAAATAATTTTAATGTATGGATATTAGTTGTTCTTTTATTAGGGCTATTGGTGGTTATTAATGGCTATTAGTTTATATTGTATTGTTGGTTATTAATGTATATTAGTGGTTATTTTATTAATAATTATTGATGGTTATTCTATTAATGGCCATTAATAGTTATTTTATTGGTGGCTATTGGTGGCTATTCTATCAATGGTTATTAGTGTTTATTATCGGTTATTTTATTAATAGTTTTTAGTTATTATTATATTAGTGGCTATTATATTAATGGTATTTGTGATTATTTTATTAATGGTTATTAGTGGTTATTCTATTGATGGCTATTAATAATTATTCTATTGATGGTTATTAATAGTTATTCTATTAATGGCTATTGGTTGTTATTTTATTAACAATTATTGATGGTTATTTGATTAATGACTATTAGTGGTTATTTTATAAATGATTATTAGTGGTTATTTTATTAATGACTATGGGTGGTTATTCTATCAATGACTATCGGTGGTCATTTTATTAATGACTATCGGTGGTTATTTTTATTAATGACTATTGGTGTTTATTAATGGCTATTGGTGCTTATTTCATTGTAAATCATTGGTGGTTATTTTATTAGTGATTATTGATGGTTATTTTATTAATGGTTATTAACGTTTAATGTATTATAAGTTATTGTTTGTTATATTACAACTATTAATTATTATTATATTATAAATTATTGTTGGATAATATATGTTATAATATCATAAGCTATTGGTAGTTATTATATTGCAGGGTATTTAAAATTATTTTTCATAGGTTATTATCGTCTATTCTAAGTTATTTTTACTTTAGGTCATTCTATTATATTTTAGATTATTTTAAGTTATTATACTTAAAATAAAATAATTTATAATAACATAAAGTAGAATGACCTTGAATAATTCAAAATATAATTTGAAATAACATATGTTAATTTAAATTAAAATAACCTAAGGTATAACCTAAAATTAGGGGAATAATTTAATTTATAATAAATTAAAAACTTATGATGAACTAGTTAAGATACCTTAAGGCAAAATAACATATAATAGTTTAGGGTATAATAATTTATAATAACATATAATAACATAAAATATATGTTAGAATAATTAGAGTAGTTTAAAATAATATTGGGTATGTCATAAAGTAGCATAAATAAAATACGTTTTAAAACATAAAAATAAACATATTTACTATAATAAATTATGATAGTGAATTATGTTAATTAGTGATGAAACATGATGTCTACATAATGATATTATAGTGAAATAATTTTCATTGAGGTTAAATCAATCAAATGCAATGAAGTTATTTCACTTTTAAAGTCCCATAGTGATTTAGGCTTGTAAATTGCACCCCACTTTTATAATAGCGTGTGTTGAGGTAAATGCAACTTTAGGGTTTCTTAATCCAAAATTGTTAGCAAATTGATATGTACAATATCCTTTATATTTAACATTAATATATTGAGTTTTTTTGTGGTGAATGATGGTGCATTGGTGAATTTTTGCAATCTCCAAATGATGGATTATGTTTTGTGTCACTTTATTCCATTTAAATTTTAACCTATGGGAAGAATAAAGGCCTTGTGAATTACATCAAAGAACACAATATAAATGTTTTGAAAAACACATGTTGTTCATGAACACATACAAAACAATATAAGAAATGGGTTTTGTTTTTGTTACACAAAGTGGCAAAAACCAATAATAACAAATAAGTTGCAAAAAAATGGAAAAGAATCTTGAATTTTTAAATCATATATTTCTTTAGTAGCCAACACTTTTACAACAAAACAAATCTTGCATAATAAGTAGTTTTTGAAAACCTTGTTTTGTAAGTTATGAAAAGTTACTAACCATTATTTTTTGTTGAAAATCCATGGTTGAAGAACTAGTTTTGTGAAGATGTGGGTGTGTGGAATTTCCATATTGATGTTAAATGCTAACTAAGGTGTTCCTAAATATAGTGGACAAAAACAAGGAAATATATGTTCTCATTTCCCTTACTTTTTACATTACTTGTACTTGTTCATTTAATCTTTGGATGTTTCAAGTTAATCACAATGCCTTCAAACCATTATTATTAGGTTCATGAATAGTTTAAGGGAGCTCACCCAAACGATTGTCAAGATTTTTGAAGTGCACAATACAACAAATGGAACCATGGTAAATCATGTAAAAGATTTGTTATATATTTTTGGTTTGCTTGACAAGGTAATTACACATGTTAAATATGAAGGGTCTATTTTAGGTACCTTTACTTGTGCATTGACTTTTGTGGTTTTTTGTTCTACCCTTAAAATAATAAGTTTGTTTAATGTAAGGTCATGTTTTGGTATACCATGCCAACGGTAGTTTAATATGCTATTGATGATGCCAACATTTGTGCTAAGTTTTTAAAGGTCAAAGTAAAGGCAATTCAATTGTCATTGCAAAAAAATCTTGCTTGGAAAAAAAAAAAAGTTTAAAAACGAAGTAATATTGGAAAATATATATAGTATTGCAGAACTACTAACCAAGTTGTTTAGAACTCATGTGAAGACATGGTTTACTTGGGAAAATCATCTTGCCACAAGAAACATTTGTCTATCAAAAATTTATTTCCATTTGTTGTGGATGGCAACAAGTTTTAGTTTTTTCCTTTTAGATTGCCAATATTTCAAACTTGTGATCACAAATATGTTAAAATCTATAGCCAAGATTCAAACTTTCAATTAACCATTCATTTGTGGTAACTTTGATTCAAAATTACAATAGTTCAAGTTGAGGATCATGACAAAAGTCATCAACATTTAAACTCCATTTTTTGCATTTTTTCAACCTAAAATTAGACCAAAGCCCATAATATCTTGGTCATCATGCTCAACTTTTATTTCAACAACATGAAAAATATACAAGGTTTTTTGAAAAATGCATTTGCCTTTCAAATTGTTGTAGGATATGACATTAATGTTGTGTGTCCTTTTTTGTTAAACATGTGTTCCTTCATTTGAACCCTACTAGGGTAAAAATAAAAGTAGTGACAATTGAAGATGATGATTTTTTGGGGGGCAAATTGTATTGAATGTGATGATGCAAGCATGTTCACCTTGACAAATGAATTGAAATATTTCAATGATTGTTTATGTGATCAATATAAGTTTTAAACCCATAATGTAATTTCCCTATCTCTTTCTTGGCTTGTCAAGTCCATGTCATTATCAAATGTCGTATTGGAATGATTTTTATTTTATTTTTTGTGTGTGTTGCAAACATCATTTCTAATTTGAAAGGGTTTATTTTGGGATCCATTCATTTTCATTCTTGAGAAATTGTTCAATGATGTCGATGTGGGTGTGTGATGGACCTTTTAAATTGAAAAACATGGTTGAGTTTTTGACTCTCAAGGCAACTTTGATTAAAGAACACAAGAAAAAGTTTAAATAACAAAATGTACTTAAAAAATATTATAGCTTTAATTTCATGTGATTTCAATTTTTGCTTTCATTTTTAAACTCCATTTTTTTTTTGGTTAGCATCTGACTCATGCAATTATTTTGATTGTGTCATTTTATTAGATTGTATGCAATGTTAAAACTAAAAATTGAAAATCCATTTGGTGTTGTATTGTAGAGTATTTGGACTTATTTCAAATTTGTTAGAATTTTCTATGATATGAAAGGGGCAAAACCTTCTTGTGAATGACCTTATAGTCTTAAGTTAGGTTCAATTAGTGTTGGGATTTGTGGTGTCATTTGTCTTGGAATCATTTTTTGGACAAAATTTTTGGCATATAATTTTGTGAATCGTGTGTTGAAGCTGTCCTTTATGAGATTTATTGTCTTGTTTAGGGCTTTAAGAGGTCAATGTGGTTTTGTTTTGTAGGTCATGTTTGAATTGAAGTTAAAATTGTGTTAATTATTCATGTTTTAAAACCAGTTGTTGGAACCTATTTTTGTTTTTTTGTGGGCCAACCATGCATTGTTTTGTGATTGAATTTGAACTTGAATTTTGGGGTAAGTTATCAATTTCACATGATTGGATATGTTTATGGATTGGTGTTGTTTTGGAAGTCTATCAAATATTTCTGTATTATTGAAGTTTGTTGTCATTTTTCATGTGTAATATGGAAATTATATGTTGGTTTAGTCAAAGGGATGGTTTGTTTGATGTTTTATCCAATGTCAAATGCTTAAATGCCCAATTTTGAAACAACCTATTGTTACATGAGTGAAGGATGACAGTACCAATGATATTTTTAAATATTTTAATTAATTAATTAATTAATTAATATTATTATATTAAGTATTAAAAAATGTTAAGTATTATAATTAATGTTTATGTTTTTATTATTATTAAACCGGATCGTATATTATATTAACCCATAAAAATGATAATAATAATTTCAGTAATTAGTAATATTAATTTTAAAAACTAGATACATAATATAATTATATATTAATTATTATTACATATAATAATAATAATAAGAATAATAATAATTAGTACCTAAACTAAGCTAATATAAACATATGTACTGGGAAATATTTATAATTAGGTTGTAATAAATTTGGTCACATTTACAATTTAAATGTTTAACCCATTATTTTTGTATTCCATTCTTTTAATGTGAAGTATACAACTAATTGCATTTATAATATTCAATGTGTAAATGTTATTCAAGGGATGAATTAATAAATGAGTTTCAACCTTAAAAGTGAGACCCAAAATGAAATATGATTATTTAAAATATATATAACTAATTTAGGCCTACCTACTTACCTCCATAGGCCGACCTTTTTTATCTATTTACATAAATACCACATGTCAAGATCCTATTGACCTTAAATTGAACAAAGTAAATTCAATTAATTCATAAAAATGTTATATATTGAATTGGGTTTAAATGTGTCATGTGTCATCAAATAATTAGGTTACAAAAAATGGACATGATTAATATGCCACATGGAATTTTCAAAAATCGTGCCACATATCATGATCTAAATCCATCCAATATGGATTATGGGAAAATTTCAAGATTAAATCAAAATAAATTTGAAATATTGAAAAATGTTGCCAGATTGGCAATAGATCAACTGTTATCAACATTGAGTAAATTATTTGCATGTTAATTGTAAAATGATAATATGTATGCAATTAGTTAAAGGATGAAAATGTATTTTATTGATTTATTTTTTTCCATCCAAAGATTATTTGGTTATTGATTGTGGTCACATGTGACTTGTCCAATGTGACTAGTCATAATTTTGTCATAAATATTACATGCAACTAAAATTTAGTTGTAAGGATTAATCTCAAAACCTTATTTTTCTTCTAATGATTTGAATATGTGCTAAATAAGAAATCTAATCAAAATGGACAAAAAAATGACATCATTGGTAAAAGTTTCAAAGGGTTTAACAAAAAATGACATTCCATTATTAATGTTGGTTAGGTACCCTAATATTTATATTGATTAAAACTTTAACTATATCTTATAACTTGGGCATAAAAAAGGACATACCATTAATTATATTAGTTAGGTGCCCTAATTATGTCTTATAACAGGAATTACAATATTTACAAAATTCATTTACAAATGTGGCTAGTTTAAATATAATTAGTTGTCCATTAATTCTACCAACTAATTGGGCAACTTCTAGTTTAAGAAGCAAGTGAATTACTTGTTAATTTGGAAAGGTTTTTTTTTTTTTCTATTGTAATATCAATGTAATTCAATATTCTTAATGTGAATAAGTTTTGTACGAATCTTGTGAAAAACACAATAAAACAATTAGTAAGCATATTTATTGATAATTAGAAAAAAATGTAATTATTGTTAGGTCTATTCCATTTATAGGTGTTCATTTAATGTCACCTCATTTATCAAAATAACATCCTAAAAAATTGGATATTTTGATCCCTAAAAAGTTTTTAAAGAAGCAATATCCCCATGCCTTGGATGGACATAATTTTCCAAACCCAAATAAAACAAATTCATAACATATTTTTCATGATACATATATGTTCAATTTTCTTGTTTGTGAATGAGGTTTGCACCTATATATAATAATAAATTTTTTATTAAACTATATTTTGTGACCTAATCTGCTACATATTTAGTTTAAGTCTACCTACCTACCTTACCCACATACTTATTTAATTAATAACCTACTTATTACTTATCATATACCCTACTTTACCTATTTATTTATTTATTTTATTTCATCACATAATGAATAAAGTTGGAAATGGAAGAATCATGATTTAAAATTGAATTTTTCAGTGATTTATATTTTTCAAAATAAAATTTAAAAACTCATTTGAACATTTATAAAATATAATGATTTCATTTAATATATATTTGAATAAACTAAAAGATTATGCTTTTATCACCCATTGGTTCAAACTTAGGCAAAACATGTATATGAATTTCATATCCTTGATGATGTATGTGGTGTAGTTATACAACCTAAACCTATGGTTATTGTTAAGGCATAGCTAGGTATTTACCTATTTAGTTTTTTACCGCACAATAAAATGTTGACATGTGGAAAAATGTATTCATATATTGCCATGTGTTGAAAAAATGGCTAGTCAAAAGTGATTGCCAAATGGATTAATCGTATTTCATTATTAGTGAATGAGAATTTGACATATTGATTGGTGAAAAAAACCATCAGTCGAAAAAACCACCAATCAAAAGTGCCACCCTACTTTTGGTAAAAAAAGATCACCTAGTCACATTAGACAATGTTATAACATGGTTAGTTAAAAGTGACTTCTCCAAAATGGTTAGATGGTTGTTTTGATGGTTGTCACTTTTGGTTTTTTTTAATTAGTTTTTTTAGTCAATTGAACTTCAAACTCTTGTAATGTGATTTGAAAGTTGAAACATATGTAATTTTTTGCATGTTCTTGGCAAGTAATTTTTGCAATGACCAATTTAATTTCGAATCCTTAAACCCTAATTGCTCCCCAATTGAACCCCATGTCAAAAAACTTAAAATTTAAATCCCAAGAAAATGCCACATTGGAAAATAAACTACTTGGAGGTTAATAATAATAAAAACCTTACATGGAGGTTTTACCAAAATTTTGAATATAAGTTAATTGACCTCAAAGGTTGCTTTAAAAACATAAAATTGCCCATCACTAATAAATACATAAAATAATATGGGTTGAAAATTTAGGTGTTGTGTTTGGTTCCCATTTCACATTGGACCTTCCTTCTTACGATAACAACATTTTCACTCTTACCCCCACATATTTAGCATTAACATTTATTTGAAATACCTCCCACGTAATTGACACCCTACCAACGCACCAATCGTGGACATGAGGCCATTATAGTCATTGTTGGATGAATTGCAATCACAACCCCATGAAACCCCGACCCGGTCAATTCATAAACCTTCCCCCTCCCACCTATTTCCCTTCGTCCCCTTTGCTCTTTATTTCTTTTTGGCTATTGTCATCACCTTTTTTCTTTCTTTCATTGTTTCCATCATTGTGGAACTTTAAGCTAAAGGAGGAACCTTGTTGAAATTGATAGTAGGAAACATGAAAGAAGAGCCTTGGAGCTTCAAGTGAGCAATTGAAGAAATTTGAAAAATAACAAATTGTGATTGGATTTTAGTTGTAATGAACATTTTTTATCACAAATTGCTTGAGTCGCCAAAGATAAGTGCCATTGGGCAACTTGCAAAAGACAACATGAGTTACTAATCTTTGTGGTTATAGTCCATTTTGTCATCCACTATGATGGATGAACAAGAGTATGACATTGATCCCATGTAACTTACATGGAAAATTCTCGATTTTGTCATTACAATTGTGACTACATTTGCAATTTACCCACATGATTCCAAATGTTATAGCCCAACCTATCCTATTTATTTACTTGCCTACCTACATAAAAGAATAAGTAGGAAGGTATTAGGTGCCTACCCTAGTTTATTTTAGCCTCCTATGCCTATTTAGCTACCTTACTATACTTAAGTTAACCTACTTAGCCTAGCTTAGCTTAAAGCTAGCCCCTAGGTCGCAAGAAAAATACTTGAACCCCCCACCTCTATGAGGATAAACAAAAATCTTCGACCATTGCACCACACCATTACAAAGTGATAAATTTTGTCAACCTATTACATGAACATTTAGGTTACGTAAGTAGTTAGGAAGTTAGATGATATGTAAGTAGCTCGTAGGTAAGTAGGTAGATGGCCTACCAATCTAGTTGCCTACACAAGTAAATGGCATATTTACCAACCTACCTACCTAAGTAAATGACCTATAAAATCATGGCATACCCACCTACTTATAATTTACAATCTACCTACATACCTATGTTAGTAAATGACCCACCTACTTTACCTATCCACCTACTTAGGTAGGTGCCCAACTTACATACTTATGTACTTAGGTAGATGGCCTATTTAATATAAGTAAATGATTTATCTACCTATTTAAGTAAAAAATAGATAGGTGGGTAAAAGGTGCCTACCTTAACCAATCTTATTAAGTTTAATTAACCTTGCATATCTTTTTAATCTAGCCTAGCTTACTAAGCCTACCTAAGTTAGGTAGGCTATTAAACCTACCTATTTAACTAATCTAACCTATTTTATTTAGCTTAATCTACTAGGTCTACCTAGCCTATCCTACCTATTAGGTAACAAAAGCCTTTTTTAACTTGCCTAGTAGCCAATAAATTAACTTGTACAATATCAAAGATGCCATGTGTGATATAGTCATTTATGTATAGTTACAAATACAATTGTAACAACAACTTCATTGTCAACCATCAATGGATGCCTTGAACAAAATATTTTTCATTTAAATTTGTAAATGTCACAAATTATAGTTGCATGTGTGATTAAAATTTGGATTCATCAAAATGCAATTGCATATGTGATTACAAGTACTTATAACTATGGTGAGACATGGGATTGAGTAGAATGGACAAGAATTCTTTTAGTGGAGGGAAATCAAACTTTTACCCTATTTCTTCATCTTTGTTCTTCTTTTCCTTTCTTTTTTTTTGTTTCATTCTCCTTTCTCACCTTTCCTTCTCTTTCTACTCTTTTGGTTCATTTTAATGTTGTTGTTGATGCACTACTTGTGTTTTATTGTTTTTTTCATTTTGGTGTGTGTTTTTATTGTTGCCATGTTGGCTAATGACCTCCACGGTGAAGTTCCATGGCATACATCTAAGCTCCAAGACAAAGCTCCATAGCCAAACTTGCAATGCCCACATGTAATCACAAAATACGCATTGGTTATTTGAACCAATCTTGTAGTACTTACATCCATTTTCATTTTTGCATCCAGATGACATATTGAATTCAATGAAACAAGGGGAAAAAAAATGAAGAGAAAAGGGAAAAAAAGAAAAAGAAAAACCTTACAAAACAACAAGAAAAAATGCCAAGAAAATGAATTTACAATGTAAGTATTATGCTATTTGATCGCTCATTGTTAATTTAAGTTCTTAATATTACACTTGGGAATTATACTCATGTAAACAATTTGCTTTTTATGTTCAAAGTTTCTAACAATATAAAAATATTGCATTTTGTTTAAGTTTGTACTTAGATGACAATTGATAATTTTGTAATGTACCCCAAATGTAGATATGACAATATAGCTTTGTGCAATACTTATATTCAAAATCCACCTTATAATTATTATCAAAGGAGTTAAAGTTTTATTCAATGAAACATGCCAAGGTTTTTGCAATAGGTAATTGCATGTAGCGAAGATAACATCCTCTTTTTTTTCCACATTCATAAGTTTAGTAAGTCTAAAGGGCAATAGTAAGTAGGTGGGTAGAACTAAGTATGGCCACATTAGAAGGTAGAAGGCTTAGGTAGGTTGGTTCAAGAAGCTAGTAGTAATTCCTTGAAGCATAATAATTTCATTTTTAAGTTTTTAATTTCAAAAACAGAATATATTTCCAAATATTTCTAAAAAAAATTTATCCAAAAAAATTTATTTCCTTTTCAAAAATAAAATTGTGTGAAAATTTCAATATTTCTGAAAATAACATGATAATTAGTTGCCATTGACGATGGCAAGTAATTATGGTACACAAAGTCTCAAACAAATAAAATAAAATAAAATAAATAAAGGGACTAAGTAACTCCTTTCAGGGAGGGAATATTCGAAGTCCATTCATCCATGTAGGTAGTAGGTGCGAACGAGGTACCTACGTACCTACTACCCACGTGGGGCATCCTAGAAGTTCTGGATGTTTTTTTTGGACAAAGTTCATCCAGATTCATCGGTTCGGATCACCGTTAACCTTCCACCCCTGGTTCTTTCGTTCTTTCCCGTTGCGATTTCTACGAAGCGCGCCCACTCGCCCGTTGTCTTCCTTGTTTTGGTTTGCGGGTGGGGCGCGGGAGACTGGAGACGCAGACACTCTGCTCCTGTCTACCTTGGATCCCGTGCGAGAGATCGAGAGAGAGCAAAATTTTTCTTCATAGCTAGACACACACACACACACACACACTCTCTCTCTTTTTTCTGTGATTTTTTTTCCTTTTTGTTTTCGGTCGTTTGGTTTGGTTTGGTTTGGTTTGGTTTTGCAGTGTCGTCGAGATGGGGTTGATGTCGAGGAAGGTGCTGCCGGTGTGTGGCAACATGTGTGTTTGCTGTCCTGCGTTGCGAGCCAGATCGCGGCAACCAGTGAAGCGTTACAACATGCTGTTGGCGGAGATCTATCCAAAGAATCAGGTGTGAAGAAGAGCTGATCCAACAAACCATTCATACGGAAAATAGGCTTGCAAAACGTTTGCAAACTCTCTTTGAACATATAACTCTCCCTACTTTTAACATTCTCTGCTGCTTGTGGCCCTGATCGCAAATTTTTATTGCCTGCATTGTGGCAATCAAGCCGCCGTCTTGGAATCATCAATCGGAACTTCGGATCGAACTTCTTCTGTGTATTGTTGACACTTGAATTCCATGATGAACGTCGTGGATTCCCTCGACTCTGCCCTATTTTTTGAATTGTGAAAATTCTTGTGCTTATGCAAGGGTTTCGGGGTTTTATGAGATTCAATTTGATTTTGAGACTTCTTTGATTTGATTGCGACTTGAGGATCGGATTTGATGAGGAGTGATGGGGCATGGAGTTTTGTGTATGTGTTGCTTGCTATTGGACATGTTCGGGAATGGAATCTGGTCTAGCTAGGGTTTTTCTTGGAACGCATTCATGCTATTGGAAATGTCCAGTCCAGTCCATGTCTACAATGTATGAGCAGACTCTTCTTTTCTTTTTAATGTTTAGGTCATTGGAAGCTTGTAGTAGGCGTTGCTTGCATTGTGGCAATCAGGCGGCATATTGGAATCAATCAGAACTTAGGATCAAACTTCTTCTGTGTGTGGAATTTGGGGTGTATAATGAAATGTCATGGATTCCCCCAGTTCTGTCCTATTTTTTAATTGTAAAATTCTTGCAGCAGCTTCAGGGTTTTATGAGATTCAATTTGATTTTGAGACTTCCTTGATCGGAATGCAATGTAAAGATAGGACTTGATGAAGAGTGATTGTGCATGGAGTTTTTTGCATGTGTTGCTTGGTATTGGACATGTCCGGGAATGGAACTGTTCTAGTCAGGGTTTTCTTGGAAGGCATTCGTGCTACTGGAAATTTCAGGAAGTTCAGTTCAGTCCATGTCTAGTATGTGCATGAGGACTATTTTTTTCTTTTTTTAATGTTTAGGTCATTGGAAGCTTGTAGTAGGTTTTGCTTGCATTGTGGCAATCAGGCAGCATTTTGGAATCAATCAGAACTTAGGATCAAACTTCTTCTGTGTGTGGAATTTGGGGTGCATGATGAGTGTTCTGGATTCCCTCAACTCTGGCATTTGTTTGAATTGTAAAATTCTTGCAATGGCTTCAGGGTTTTGCAAGATCAATTTGATTGTGAGACTTCTTTGATCTGATTGCAACTTAGATTCGATTTGATGAGGAGTAATGGTGCATGGAGTTTTGTGCATGTGTTGCTTGCTATTGGACATGTTTGGGAATGGAATCTCTTCCAGTTAGGGCTTTTCTTGGAAGGTGTTCATGTTACTGGAAATGTCAGGAAGTTCAGTTAAGTCTAGTCCTTGTCTATTATGTACATGTGGACTCTTTTGCTATTCTTATGTTAGGTCATTTGAAGCTTGTAGTATACTTTTTTTTTGCCAAATGGTTGATGTTCTTCCTCTCAGAGATCAGGCAATTTGGCCTGATTCCAGGTCTTAGCAGGGTCCTAAAATCAGTGTTTTCATTTGGAATTGTGCAGGACGAGGCCCCAAATTTGCGTAAAATCAGCAAGTTGGCAGAGTATGCATCAAAAAATCCAATGCGTATTCCAAAGGTTAGTTTGAATTTTGAACTTGCACTTTTCTGCATGGAATAGAGGGTCTCAGCTAAGCCACCACTAGTTTCTCAATACAATTAATAGAGTTGAAGTACTGGCTGGGATGGAGAAAACATAATTGGATAATCTGCTGAAAGCTCAAATGGGGGTGGGAAGAAACAAAAATATAGACACCTGATACCTCAAACCATTTGCCATGGAAACAGAGCAATGGCACTTGCTTGCAAAGGGTGATCTGAGTATTGAAGTGTGGAATTTTCTACAGATTGCTAGTGCTCTTGAGCAAAAAGGCCAGAAGGAGCTTCAAAATAAACACCATGGATCTGTGCGTGCAGTGATGGCAACATACTCCAGACTTTTCATGACATGCAGAGATGAAATGTATGTGGTTGTCTTAACATTAATTTGTTGTCTCATCTCAGTTTCAAAGTTGAGTCACCTCTGCTGTTCCCAACACAAAGCGGATGACTTTTGGAAGTCACCTGGAGTCCCACCCACCTACAGCCATTGGATATGTTGAGACATGATATTCTTGTGGCAGGTCACTGTTTGCAATCAGCGCTCTGAACATGATTCGGATCCTTCTTGATCAAACAAGACAAGATGATATGCGGATTCTTGGCTGCAAAACACTGGTGGACTTTATACGTTATCAGGTATATTTAGTCCCAGCACATCACCATTTTCAACTTTTTTTTAGACAATCTCTATGAGTGGCATGAGAGCTGAAAAAGGGAATATCTATCTGAACAAATAGGGTAGGCTGCCCTAAAGTTATTTTCCCAATCTCAGCTGGAAGCTGTTTCCTGACAGGTGCTATAGTGCATTTGCTGCTATTGAGTTCAAGAGTTCCAAATTTATGTTCCTTGGTTTACATGTTTGGGAACTGTGGGGCAAACGCAACCAAAAAAATTGTTTCCAAGATGTCCTAACTTCTCAAAAAACTGGATAAGCTATTGGAAGAATATGTTTTACTCTGGGTTCATGCAAGAATTTGATTTTAGCTGATCATTAGGAGCCATGAGTCTTACAAGGGAGGGAAAGATCGTTGACATAAATTGGGATTTTTGTGGTGGGTAGGCTGATGCCACGTATATACGCAACTTGGATGCACTTGTTCCAACTCTATGTGCTTTAGGACATGAACAAGGTGATCCAAAGAAGCAGTTGCCTATTCGAGCAGCTGGCCTACAAGCCCTTGCAGACATGGTGCTTAGACTACAACATAAACCAACTTGTTTTACCACATCTTTATTCTATTTTCTTGTTTGGTCATTTCAGCACACTTAATGATGGCTTAGGCATGGCACTCTCATTCATCTATTCTTTTGCTTGCTCTGTATAGCAATCAGAAGTAGATTCTCTACAGCAATTGAGCCCAAATGTGCAACAAGAATTGTGGTACAGATTAGCAGCCAGTGTTGAAACACAATTCCTGATTCTCTTGGTACTATTTTGGTAGGTAAGTTGCAAGTCTGATGTAAATGTTTCTTGTTTCACTTTTCCTTACTGATGCCTTGTTATTATTGACAGGTGGGATTCATGGGCCAGCACTCACACATATCTACTGAATTTGATGAGGTGGGTGCACTTCTGTTTGCCTACTTTTGCTTTGATTTGATTATTGGTGTATCTGGTTTTGTCTGTCAAGCACCGGATTGGAAAGCATTGTGTTTCTCAGTTTGGAAATGTAGGTTTCTCTTCAGAGTACTTGTAGTATGGAATATGTGAGTGATGGTTCTTTCTCTTCTGTGTTACAACTGACAAGAAGTGTACTCAACAGTGTGAAGGGGTTTGGGATTATGAATTTTGTAGATTGTGACACTGGCACTGGAGAACTATGCTCTTCCATCTGTTGAAACTGGAACAGATGAGAATGAAAGAGGGGCACAACACCACCGGGTGAAGGAAGTGGTGAGATCAGATAGTCGTGCTCGTGCAGTCGCAGCCATGAGGGAGGCTATGCACAAGCTGCAACATCACAAAATGCAGTCTCACATGAAAGATCCTTCAAACCTTACAAGGTCCTTACCTGTACCATGAGTATACAGTAGGCAGAAGCCATCCACTGTTTGGTCATCATGCAAATGTTGGGGTTCTATGTATGCTCCAAAGCTGCCTCATCTATTTTCAGACCTATGCTTTTGAAGACATATATTTGTATGGAATCTGGCAGGGAAGAGATGGAGATGCCCTCTGTGTGGTCACAGGTATGCTTGCAGAATGTGGCATCGCTGGCAAAAGAGGCAACCACAGTGCGACGCATGTTGGAACCCATGTTTCGGTACTTTGATAAGGGCAGGCACTGGTCACTTCAGCATGGTTTGGCTCTTGCAGTCTTAGGTGATATCCAACTCTTCATGGAAACAACAGGTCAGTGTTGGACAAATAAATTTTGTGTCATTCTTGATCCATCAGTCTTTCCATATGGTATACATGTTTTGTGTACTGCCTGTATGTTTTGTTGACTCTGTTGCCTTGTGCCCTCAGACTCCTCAAAACACCCACTCTTTGTAGCCTTCTGCTCTGTTTCCCCTTCCTTTCAGCAGATTTGGTTTTGGATATCTTTGAGACCATTTCAGTCCTGTAGACTCGTAGACATTGGGGAGGGTGGTTTTTAATTCAGCATTTGAAATGCCGGTCATTCAACACCCTACTGCATGTTTCTTTGTATTTGTACAGAAAATGATCAGTTGTTGCTGGCGGCACTTGTTAGACACCTTGATCATAAGAAAGTGGAAGAAAGTTTGAGGACAAAGACAAACATCATTGCATTGACAGCAGTTTTGACTCGTCAATCAAAGGCAAAGGCAACAGTTGCTGAAGTTGGAGCCATGAGTGACCTTTTAAGGCATCTGCAGAAAAGTCTGCAGTCCGGGATGGAAACTTCAATGGTGGTAGGGGATAACAAGGATTTTCCAGAACAGAACTCTGCACTTCAAACAGCAATTGAGGAATGCTTGATGGAGTTTGGAAGGAGGGTAAGTTTTACCTGTCTTCTCCTTGGCACTTGTTCCTTGTATCACTGATCACTGCCATCCCCTTGGAAGTTGAAGTTAACATCCTCACATACTTTCTTTATCTTTATTACTTGCAGCCCTCAGGATTGAAATCACACTCCTTAGTGTCACTCTTGTATGTTTATGGTTGGATTGCTGAGTTGCATATTGCTTGAAATTGATCAGAATTGTCAAGTAGGTATTAAGGTTTTCTTATGTGTTTTGGCTTGCTAAAGGTGGGAGATGCGGGCCCAGTACTTGATATGATGGCAGCAACCCTTGAGAAGCTGCCAACAAAGACTGTGATTGCAAGAAGCACCATACAAGCTGTGTCTGTGTTGGCCCTTGCAGTGGCCTACCTTCCTGACCACCTATATGCTCATCAGGTATGCATCATCCTTTATCTCTAGTTTCTGCATCTGCAGTGGCAAGAATCAACATGCATGCAGTGGAGTTGTTACTGTGTAGTACAGATGTGGACACCATCTGCAGCTTGTGAAACCTTTATGGACAAAGCCTGTCTATACTGCTCATAACGCAAATATAGTACTCCTGGACATATCCCAAGTTTGAGAAGTTGACAGGATTTTCTCATCATGTTCTTAACTCGGAAGCAGTTGGTACCCCTGTTGACCGCAGGAATTCCCAGAAGCGTTATTTAATGAACTCCTGCGAGCTATGTTGCACCCAGATGTTGAGACCCGGATTGGTGCACATCGAATTCTGGTTGTGCTCCTTGTGCCAGCTTCTGTCTCTCAGTCATCTCGCTATGAACAGCAATTTCTTCCATATGCTGATGTGTCTGCTGCAGCATCACCCACCAGGAGTAGGAGGAGGGTATCAGCATTTGCTTCTGCAGCTGTGCTTTTTGAGAGGTTGAGAAAAGAAAGGAGCACAGGAAGCTTTCTGGACAGTGATGATGAACTGGAGATTGGTGATAAAGATGGCCAGATTAAAGGAAGAACAAATAGCATGGGAAGGCGTGTGGGGAAGACTGACAGCATGGGGAGAGAGGAAGTTGGTGGTGGACGGGAAGATGACATTCATCCTGTTGCAAGTCCCAGTCGACTTCAAGCTTTCAGATTAAGCTTGGGTCGCTCCATGGCACATTTGAGGAGGCCCTCAGCTGGCACCCGAGAAACGGTAACACCCTGACACATGTTGCTTGCTTCCAAGTCCTGAGTGAACTGATGACTTCAATATTGTGTGTGCAAATCTAGGTCTAATTTGGTGTTGATGGATGTTTGTGAAGATATACAGCAAATGCATTCAAGACTAGTGGGAGATAGCAGTACTTAGTTTGATTATCATGTTAATATCACTGTGCATTTGGGATTTAAAGAGCTGAACTTTCCAAATGCATTATTGGAAGATGTTCTTGAATAAAATTTAGGTGTTCCTGAGTGTTTGTCTTCGGAAGGCTAGGGCTGCTAGGGCTGTGCATTCCGCTCTGTTCTGCTGAAAAGTTTTGGTGTGGTGACTGTTGGGCATGGCAGGAGATGACAACTGTGAGGCTTGCTGGGCACCAGGTAGAGCTGCTGTTCTCCACCCTGTGGCTGGAAGCTAATATGGCAGACAACTGGCCACCAAGCTATGAAGCTATTGCTCACACCTACAGCCTTGCACTCATATTCTCAAGACCCACGGTCAGATACCAAAACTGACTTTGTGCTCCAGTCCCCAATGACATGTATCCAGCATTAGAGTTTCATGTGCAGTTCAATTGCTGCTAAAGGGCAGAAGAGTTTAAAAGGTCTAGCTATGTTGTATGTCAGTTCTGGAAGCTATTGTTGTATTTACTCCTTCTCTGATCGTGATTCATTCTTTTGATTACAATCTCTTTTCCCCTTCTCTGTTTCAATTACACATTTCTGATTTGTCGGTTGAATCTCGTAATAGCAGAGTTCTAATCATGCCACACAACTGCGAGCATTACAGTTGGCACTCTCACTGAGGAGTCTTGCCCTTGATACCTCTGGTACAGTCAACATCCCATTCCAAATTCAAAATATTAGCTTGCATCAGCAAATATATCTTGTTGCTTCATTGTGGTGGACATTCTTGCCTACTTCCCACTGTATCCTACATTGAGGGGCAATAGATCTTGTGACTGCAATTTGTTAATTTTTCATTACTGACATAACTGGGTCTGACACTGTACTGCTCAGCTATCCAATTTTCTCCAGCAAGACGAAGGTCTTTGTTTACACTGGCAACGGCAATGATTCTCTTTGCAGCAAAGACCTACAACCTCTCTCAAATTGTTGCACCTGCCAAAGTGCCTCTTACTCCTCTTGTGGTGAGATAATACTCTGTCCTTTGTCAGTTGTCTTATCAAAAAGACTGGATGTTCTAATTGGAGGTTTTGCTTTGATGTTCAAAATGATTACATATTAACAAGAGCCTCAAAAGTGTCATGTGTGATTGTTTTACTTATATTCTGGACTGTTAACATGAGTGCAGAAAGATCCATTTCTGGAGCTTACAGAAGAAAGCACTCTCACAGCAGCAAACTCTGCCAAGGAGTATGGAACACCTTCAGATGACAATGCCGCATTGAGTTCTCTGGCCCGCATTTCTCTAACTGGGGACTTATCAAATGAAGCTCTTGCAGCTCGTATTGTAGAGGCATCCCCATCACTAGTTGAGGTAAACTGGCTACCATACCAAGTATGTTTTCTATGTGACACTCAGAGTTGTTTATGGTCAATGATTTCTCCTATTTCTTTTATGGTTTCTTCCCCCTAGCTTTGTTTTGACTCTTCTCTTCTGTCAAATGTATCTAATGTCAAGGAACTTGGTATGGATGCCAATCTGATGAACAGAGATTTGGAAAACAAAACCATTTGATCAGGGCTTCAAAGGACTTTCTAAAAACTTTATTTTTATTTTTATGGGGTGGATCTGGCACTTTTGCATTTATAGGATATGATAATGATGGTAGGGAACTGAATATTTGTACTGCCATTACATAAAAAATGTGGTTATTTTGCTCTGCTTTTGTTCATGATGTGATGTCATCCCTCCACTGTTTGTCAATGTTTTGCAGGCAGTTGGGCCTGCTCTAAAGGCAATGTTGATACAACAGTTTGTTCCAGAAGATAGTGACATACTAGGTTCTTCTTTATACTTCAATTCTCATAGTTCACGGTCCGCCAGGACTATATCCCTGGACTCTATCTCTTTTGATGAGGTATGTCCCCTTTCTCTGTCTCTACCAACTCACTCCAGCTTGAAGATGTTGCCATCTTCATCAGATCAACTAGGCACAGCAGGATTCTGTACTTTTGAATTGAGATGTTGCTCATTTCCTTTCCTTTTTGCAAAATTGAGAGTAGCCTTACACATTTCTGTGCTTGAATCTCAGTCACAGCTGGTACCAGCAGATGAGGAAGTGACAAGTGACCCATCAGGTCCTGAGTTGCCTCGTCTGTTGAGAGACACTGCCAGGCCCAATCCAACACCACGAGCCCCTGGAGTGTCTCAGCTTTTAGCATCGGTAAACTTTCTTTTCGACTTTGGTTGAAGTAGAATTTGATATTCCTGGGTTCTTATTTAACTTTGCAGAGATGGTAGCCTTCTGTTTGTTTTTATTCAGGAGGTTTGTTCACTGTGCTCATTCCTAACCTCAAGAATTGAAAGCTTTGACAGTGATAAAACTTGAAATAACAGACTACCTCTGGTCTCGATTTCCATTCAGAAAGATTTTGAATTTTTTGTGTGGGTTGCAGGCCTTGGAAACAGCAGCCCAAGTTGGGACTGTATCCAGTTCAGACAGGCTTCTTTCATATAGTGCAACAGCAAGCCAGTGTGAAGCATTTGGAGCGGGGACTCATAAGAAATTGTCAGATGTGTTGAAGTTGGACAGCAAGGCTTCTACTCCTCTGGCCATTACCTTTCCCAGTGAGAGGGATCCTGGTAGAATAATGAATGGTGAGGAGACTCTCGAAGGCAAGGTAAAGTGTTCTTCATCTCTTGCCAAGTAGTGTGCTGTATTTCCAGCAATATCTGATGGAGGAATATGGATTCTATTACTAGTGTGATGTGGGTGTGTTGGGCGAGTGCTTCTCTACTAATTTTGTTTCCTTGTTTTTTACAGTCTGATGAAGAATTTGAAGATGCTAGAAATGGCACTTCTCATTCAGGGAGTAGAAGCCAGAGCCCAACATTGAAACCCACATGGCTATCATCTCAGAGTGGTGGTGAGTCACAGGGTCTCAAACTTCCCCCTTGTGGTCCATATGACAACTTCCTTGTTGCTGCAGGCTGTTAGCACAACAGAATTTTGAAGGAAAACAAACAAACCTACCTAGTGTGGGCCCAAGATCCAGTTATGTGCAAAATATGGCCACCCTTTTCCAAAACAACTAAATGTAAATGAAAGAATACAAATGGTCATGTTGTTCTACTTGGCAAGAAGATTGAAACCCAAGATTAGTAGTCATATTTACCGCCTCCTAAAAATGGAGTGCTATTTCAAGTACCCATGTTTGGAAGAAGATTTGGCTCCTTGAATCTGTGGGCTGTGTTATGCCCTAATCTTGCTTTTTCTTTTGTCAGTATTCTTAGCAGAGAGTTCTTTTCTTTTGGCACACAACAGCAGATTAGCAGAGAGTTTTAGGTTCACCATCCTATAGAAGAGCCTCATCCTAATGATTATTTTCAGGATCAGATTAATCACTTGAATATTCAACACTGTTTGGATAAGTTAGGATCTCTAGTCCATTTAGGTTGACCTCTTTGTTTCCACATGCAAACTATTAATGAAAGGTTTTTGTAACATGTTTAATTATAAACTTTTCTCTCAATTCCAGTCTTACAATTGTTCTCACCATGACTTCTAGCTTTATAGGATTTCTTGTCCCCACAATGTGTCCATCCACATTGAGTTGGATTAGACCTATTGTAATGAAATTTTGAATATGAACTCACAATAGTTGTGAATATATAGTTCTTGTACAAGTCATGTGCTTCTAAGCTTGTGTATAGGAATCGTTTGTACCTCCTTCAAGTGACAAAGTAGAAAGAAAGAACTTGAGGTATGATCCCTAGTTCTTCACAATGGGACAAAAAAAGGGCTCGCAAGAGCTCCAAGATGAAGCTAAAATTAAATGATATTTGTTTCTTTATTGACAATTTTTGATTAATTCATTTCTTCACAAGCACCTCTTGATCAATTCACTTGCACAATTTAAACAATGAAAGTGATTATCCTTTAATTGACATTTGAGCAAAAAAAATGCCACTCCAAAACAAAAATGGACCAACTCTCACAAACACGTTTAAAAGTGACATAAAATGTTGGAATTTGGAAAATTCAACTTGGTGGAGTTGTAGAAGATTTCAAGTTGGATGTTTTCGTAAAACGAAATTACATTTGAATAAGAAATGAAAAATTGCCACCATTGATAAGTTTGGAGTTTTCTAGTTTTGAACAACCTTCAAAATTGGAAGTCTTTGAAAACTTAGCATGAAATGTTTTGCTCCATTTTCCATAAAAGTTTGATGGTAGATAAAAAAACATGCATATCAGTCATGTGTAAAAAAATCCAAAAAAAAGTTGAAATGATTGAACAATGGGTGGTCAAGGTTGGCCATCCAAGGTATTGACAAAAATTTAGTTTTCATCCTTTTTGGGGCAAACAAGAGGAAGAAATGTTTGGGACTATTTGAGAAATAAAAAGGGGTTCTCTTTGTTTATAAACACAAAAAAAACATGTTTATCACCTATGTTGGTCTCTATTGTGCATCATATTTGAAGATTTCATGAACATTCAATAATAGGTGGTAGATTTTTCTAGAGAGACTTGAATTGAAAGAAAGTTCATGTTTTTCAAGGTCAATGCGAATGCTCAACATCGCAATATGGTGCTTGATTTGGTTCAAATCTTTAGAGCTCATGTGAGGGATGTTGTTAAAGAATCTTTTATTGTTGAAGTCAAGGGCAATCTCAAGAAGATTGTTATCATGTAAAAATTTGGCATCAAAGAACTAGCTCACACATGAAAGATTACATTGAAAGGAGAAAGTTTAGTATAATAGTAAACTTCAATCATAATATAACAAAATGCGAGAAACGACATTAGCTTGAAAAAATTCAAGAAATCAAGTCTCCTTAAACTTAGTCACTTGTTTGTCATACTTATGTTCATCCTCCTCCATTGAATGGGGATGTGTACAATGTGGAGCCCACAAACAAACAAGATAAAATTTGGTATCATCAAATATTCAATGTGCATTGGGGAGGTCTAGAAGATGAGGCCCCATGGTTTCAAATCATTCATTCTTTCTTTTTTGGTTCATAATGCATTAGAAATGATGAACAACATCATGGGAATTTATGTTTTTCAAATGTACAACATCAATTGGAAACCAAAAACAACTAATTGGATATGTGGGAACATGATTGTTGTTTCTTGTGATTTTTTAATGTGATTAGCTTCTGAACACCTCCTTGTGTTTTGTAAATTGTCACCAAAAAGAGGGGGAGTTGATTTTGAGATGGAAATCCCTAACATTTTGAATACAAGTTGAACAAGATTTGCTGGAAATTTCCAAAGAGTAGAAAGCAAGTTACAATAGATATTGTTTTTAACCTGGATCATTTTAGCCAAACAAACTTTGTTATTCTAACTCTATGAACCTTAAGGGATCAAACCTTTCTTGATTTCCTCTCAAGGAGCCAACCGGTTGTTGATGAGTGTGGTAGCTCATCCTTCAACAACAAAATCCCCACAAATGATATCCCAACACCATTCAGTAGATTTTCCCAAAAGTTGGAGATAAATTAAGAACAAAGTAGGTATATGTGATCATCTACACCTCACAATATCCTCTTATTCCAAAATCTCCAGAGCTCCCACTATAGTGTAGGTACTTTCTTCTCAGATTAAACCACATTACACATTCACATCAAAACCCCCAAAAATTGACAAAGATGATGGCTACCACTACAACCGTTCCTGAAAATCCTAGACTCTTTCATCAATTCCCTTGATTTGGTCTCTAAAATGCAAACGCTAGACCTTTTATTTCCTTCTTGACGCTCTTGGCACAATGGAAAATTAGGCGCCAGGTTCAAAAGAAGAAGAAATCCAGAAGGACTTTTGTCCCCAATTAATTACTATCAAAATCCAAATAAATTCCACACTTATTAACTAGCATAATCGAAATTTACCTTCTCCCATTCCCAAAAGAAAAATCCTACCTTTTCTTCCTCTTCAGCCAACTTCACATAGTTTTTCATTGTCCACATCCTTTTGCTCCTTTGAAAGCGCAACACCAATCGTCTCCAAAAATTGTGATTCACACTCCTTATAAAGATTGTCAATGAAGTAACCAAGATTATGCTCCATCACTGAAACTAGCTCACCAAGGCCACTCCACAATAACGTGTAAAACAACAACCAAAGCTAAAAACAGAAAATAAATAATTGGACTTTTGACGTCCTTGAAACACAACAGCTTTGACATCATTTGCCACACAATTGAATTAAGGTTCCTGCTTTCATTCATCAACTGAAAATGTTGGACATTGTTTTTAGGTCACAAAATAATTATTTTAAGCTTGGAACTTTTTTCTCAACATGATGCCCTTCATGTGCAAAACTTTGTGACACTTCAAGCATTGGATTTTTCTCATGGGAAAATAATTAAAAATGTGTAATGGCTTTTCGGTTGTGGTAGTTGAACACCATGCACATTGATTTTTGCTTATTTGGTAGGAGTTACACATGTTGGGGTCATGGAGGACCAAATTGGTTCACATTGAAATTTATGGGTTAATGCAATTTGGAATCAAGATTAGGTTATAGACCCACCTTGAATTCACATTAAATTCATATGGGTCAAACTTGTGAGGAATCACCATTTTCCTCTTTGTAAATCCTCACAATGTTAGATTAAATATACCATTTATAAAAAAATTATTAGGTTATGAGTCATGTCATTTTGAAGGTTCACAACTTTTTCATTTTGCATCCTAGGTGAAAGATTTCAGAAAATAAACTTATAATGTTTGAAACTAATTTTTCAATAACATATGAAGCTTTTTAATTGGATTTGATTTGAAAATTGACAACATTGATTATGAATTATTTTGGCAATTTGATTCTTGACCTTTGAAATGGTCATAACTTATGTCACAAACTTTTATTTTAAAAATTTGGCCCCATTTTGATTTATTATTTTTCAAAATCAAACCTTGATCCAAATATTGCTTCAAAACATTTCAAAAAATTTAACTTTTAAGTGAAAGTTAAGTTTCAGAATCTTGCGAGTGTTTTGATCCCAAGTGGAAAGCTAATTCCATTTGGAACCATTTAATTTTTTTGATACTAGGAAAGACATTTTATTGCCCATTTTGAAAATTGGTCAAGAAGAAATATAAGCTTTGTGAAGAGAGAAATTTTTTGCTACTAAAAACTGTAGGTTTTGCTAAGAAAGAAAACTCTAAGAAAAAATATAAGTTTTGTCAAGAATTAGCCAATAAGAAATATAGGTTTTTATCAAGAGTTTAAAAAATTTAGCCAAAACTATATAGGTTTTACCAAGAGAGAAAGAATAAGCAAAGACAAAAAAAAGTTTTCCCAAAAGAAAAAGAAAAAAAACCCAATAAGAAATATAGGTTTTGCCAAGAGTTAGAAGTTCAACCAAGAATAAATATTGGTTTTGCCAAAAGAAAAAAAATTAACAATTTTTTTAATGGGTTTTGCCAAGAAATTTTTTTTAACGAAGAAACTATATAAGTTTAACCAATAATAAATATAGGTTTTGCCAAGAAAAAAAAGTTTAACCAAAGAAAGATTGAGTTTAGCCAATAGAGAAAAGTTTAGATAGAAATAAATATAGGTTTTTTCAAGAGAGAAAAAATTAGCTAAGAAAGAATATAGGTTTTACCAAAAGAAAAGTTCAGCCAAGAATTAGAAGTTTAGCCAAATATAGATATAACTTTTGCCCCAAAAAAAAAGTTTAGCCAAGAAAAGATATAAGTTTTGTGAAGAGATAAAACTTTAACCAAAAAAAGATAAAAGTTTTGCCAGGAAAAGATAGAGAGAGGGTAAGCAAGGGATTGCTTGTTAGCCCAAGTGCTACTAGGCACATAATAAAGTTATATCCATAAAGTCAGGCAAAGACGAGATCGGAAAACCCGTGTTTGGTCACAGAGGGGGAAGAGATTTCATATCCTAATTTAATAAAATTTCATGACTTTGCAGAGGATAATGGGCCAGGAGGGGATGGAAGCATCAAATGAGGGGGTGAAACTCAGGCCCAAACAAAAACAAAAAAAAAAAAGAAAAAAAAGCCAATGCTTTATGTATCTAGAATTTGCATATGTCACTTGGATTATGTCATATATGTTGTCATGTATTTCATTTGATCAATTGCCAAATAGCAACCCATGTGTAGTGAGGTATGGTACAACGAATCTTTTCATCTTTTTTTTTTTTTTTTTCCTGAAAAATCGGAAATTATGTGAACCTCGCTAAGCTAGACATGTCAAGTGGTCATCAAGAATTACTTAAAAAAATCAAAAAAATTGAAAATAATTATCCATCTCAATTAAATTTAACGACAAATAACCAAGAAATTGTGATTGACTTTTGTATCCTTTTAATTATTTTGTGTAAAAATGTTTGATATATATATTTTAGATTGATAGACAAAATATTGCCCATCAAAAGACATATAGGAACCAGCTTGGTCCCAAACCAATTCACTGGAATATAGGATCACCACAAGTGTTTTCTTAAAGATTATGACAAGTGCGTATGGTGATGAGTCGATGACTGTCTGCATCATCATCCGGTGGCAAAAAACACATGCCCCGAGGCCAGTAGCCATCAATATGTATATATTTCTGACATTGTTACAGTATTGGTGAGTTTGGCCAAGGAAGAGGCCATATCTCTGGCGATCTGACCATGATGCCTCAACAACAACCTACCCCCAAAATTTGTGTGCACTGGTTGCCAGACCCATTTCATGCCATAAATGTTAAGACATGTCACGACAAGAGAACACTGCGACCACCAATGTGCAGAACCAAAAACATACTCTACCAATTTAGATACATACTATCTGTTGGTAGGCCTTGTACATAACATCTTTGTCTCCGAATGGATTTAACCTTAGCTGAGTCATAGGCAAGACAAATTTTATTAAAATAAATTAGAACAATTTTGGTTTTGATTCTTCAAGAAACAAAAACTATGATTTTGATCTTAAATTTGGCTTGATTTTTCAAGAAAAATAATGGCTTTAATTTGGGGTTTTTTTTTGAGAGCTAGACCTAATTCCAAGGAACCCAAACTAGAAATAATAACTAATCTCTTGTTAACCCTTGATTTTAATGTTTTTTCAAAAAAAAAAAATCAAAAATATGGTTCCAATTTTGGTTTTGGGTTTGGTTATTAATTTTAAAATTTTGACTCTAGAATTGGTTATAAAAATTAGACCTAATTTTAACTTTGTTTTCATGAATTGGAATTTGAACCTCTAGTTCTAACCCTCCAAACCAAGTAACCACCTAATAGTGGTTTATACATCCAACCAACACATGTGGGTGAGTTTAGAAGTAATAATTGGCCAAATAATTTGTTTTTTTGGCCTAGCCAAATATTAAATCATATTTCAAACCTAACAACACAATTGGAAACTATGTTTTATGTTGAAATCTTATATATTAAAGCAACAGTGTGGTGTCTGTCCGTTACAGGGTTGTTTATTCTACACAACCCTATCACAGATTCTATGGCAGAACTGTGTGGGCCAGCAGGGGGGAGAGGGGGGGCGGGGGGGAGCAGGGGTGGGGGTGGGAGGGGCCAGGGAGGGTTTTTTTTTTTTTTTTTCCCGCCCTAAACTGCCCAGGACTTATTATGATTTCAGGACATGGTGGGAAGGGTCTCCCCCAGGGAGGGTTTTTTTTTTTTTTTTTTTTTTTTTTTCGCCCTAAACTGCCCAGGACTTATTATGGTTTTCAGGACATGGTTTTCGGTTTCCAAGACCGAAACCTGAAAACTTTTAGGACATGGTTTTCGGTTTCCAAGACCGGGATCTCAATTTTGGGACCTGGATTTCACACAGGGGCTCCACAGTGGCCTTCGGCCACGGGCACCCACTAGTTCTTTTCAATGACCATAGTTTAACATAATTATCAATATTCAAAATCATAATTGTCTAAAACCATTTGGAGTATGAAGGAATGAGCATGCCCCTGATGACTTTGCAGAGTAAGCTGGCTTACTTTGTGGAGTTATCAGGGGTGTTCCCAGTTCTTCATACATTTCCTATTTGAATTGTTGCTGGTTGGAACTTGTCATAAAGTGCAGAGCCACACTACTCTGTGAGAAGCTTGTTCACACCCTCATGTATCATCAGCTGTAGGTTTAGTGTTTAGTCATACCAGCCTTTTGGAATGCATCAGTGATAGCAAAGAGAGCAGTTACCCACAACATAAAGGAAGAGGTTTTCAATCACCTCACCTTCTGAGGTTTTAGGATTTCAATCACACCACCTTCTGAGGAAGTTTTAGGGTTTCAATCACACCCCCACCTTCTTTTAGGTTTTCAATCACCTACACCACCTTCTGAAGTTTTAGGGTGTTAATCACACCACCTTCTGAGGTTTTGCAGTTACCCCAGCTTTTGAGATTTTTGGGTTTCAATCATACCCAGCTTCTTAGGTTTTCAATTACACCAGCAGCTTCTGCTAGCATCAAAGAAATCCCAATTACCCAACAAAAAGGATGCACCACCCACAACAGAGGGAGGAGGTTTTTCAGTTGCAGCAGTTTTGACTAGTATCAAAGAAGGAGTCAGTACCCAGAAGGCAGAGAAGAGGTTTTCAGTTGCTGCAGACTTTGTTTAACACCAAAGAAGCAGTACCCACAACTCAGGGAAGAAGGATTTCAGTTGCTTCACATTTGGCTAGCATCAAAGAAACAGTACCCACAACTCAGGGGAAGAGGTTTGCAGTTGCAGCAGGCTTTGGTTAGCAGTCAAAGAAGCATTGCCCACAACAGAAGATGTTGTGAGTACCAACAACGTTGGGGAAGAGGTTTTGGGTCAAACCTGCTTTGGTTTAGTTCCAGCATCTTAGGACAGGATTGAAGTCATGCTCTTGATCCTATGTGAATAAGAAGAAGGAGACGAGGAAGAGAAGAAGTTGATTTTGTTTGTTGCGAAGCAAGAGAATTGTTTGAGCAAGAAGAGGAAGTGAAAAGAGTAGTAGTAGTAGTAGTTGTTGTTGTTGTTGTTGTTGTTGGAAATAGGAAGATTTGCCAGTGAAAAGAGGAGGTTGAGAAAGGGGTTTTTCAACTGTAGACAAGGGAATGGTGCAGTAGGAAGAGTAAAGAAAACATTCGACATGGAGGAGGCACATCTGAGCAGATTGGCATCCATAGTTGCAGTATCAGGCTGTGTGACGTTCTCTCTGGCACTTCTCTTGTATCATCATCGGAATCGGAAGCAGCTGCTATTGAGGTCATTGGGAGAAAAACCACAGAGAAAGTTCAAGCGAGTGCTGGCTGACAATTCGTCATTGCCTTTTTGTCATCTCCATCCTCAAGGAAAAAATGGTATGCTTTTAATTATTTTGAATATTGCAAAACAACAAGAAATCCTTTACCTTCTGGGACAAGTTTCTAAACTGAATTCTGGACAGTCAATCCCTTTTTTTCTTTGTGTCTTCAAAAGAACAGATTAAAATATAGGGCATGGCTTCCCAATTTGATTTCTTCAAAGGTCCATTAGATGTTTGTCAGGGGTTAGGGTTTAAGGCTGAAACAACTCATCAGATCAACAGATACACTGATGGGACGCCTTTAGGTCTGATGTGTCTATTCCACAAATTGTAACTTTCCTGTTGCTGAAAGTTGCTACTCAAGTGTGAATGTACAAATGTCATAGGTTTGATTGTCTTCTCCCATGTAGCTCTCAAATTTGTTTTCTATGGTCATCATTGTCTCTATTGCTAAGCTAGAACTCAATGTAAGGAGAATGTCTAAGCAGACTTTATTGGAGTGTGCCAGTGGCAGGCTCACAGCATGGGCATCCTTATGGTGATGTTATTCGAGCACTTGCCGAGGAGCCATGGAAGTTGTCTGACTCAATCAGGGATGATAGTGGAATTCCACCTCCTATAGAAGGAGAGGCTTCTTGGGTGCAAACAAGAGGTCAGCTTGAGAAATTGGTTGAGCTGCTAAGTGAGGAGAAAGAAATTGGCGTGGACACAGAACAGCATAGTACCCACTCCTTCCTTGGTTTCACAGCCCTCATTCAGGTAGCCCCTCCTGACTCTGTGATTATGCTCCTGTCAGATTCACACATATCAGGAAGTGAGGTGGTATAATTCAGGACAAACTGATACAGGAATGTTGTTGCAGATACATGAAATGGGTTATCAGAACCAGTTTAGTTCAGGCTTTGATTTTTACAGCAAAAGGGGATGTGGTTGTTATTGATCTTGTCAGTGGTCCTTGGTTGTGCTGGTTGGGTCTGGTTGAGAGCAGATATCAACACCCAACACTGACTTTCTGCTGGATGCCATTGCACTGCATGATGACATGCACCTTCTCCAACCTATATTTGCTAATCCTGCCATTTGCAAGGTACAGTCAAAACACAATCCTTAGCTAGCAATTGGGGCTGAATAGGTAGAGCTTGCCAGGCACCACTGACTTCAGTCTTTTGAAGCTTATCTTTTTGGTTTCCATTACCTTGTTTGTGTGTCTGTTTTGTTCATTGTGGACTTTTGGGTTTTGCTCTGTTCAACACACTCTATTGGGAATTTGATGTGGTTATCTTTATGGCATAAAAACTGGAAGCCCTTTAATGATGCTGCTACATTTTGATGGGTTTGGTTAGAGCTCCCAGGTTTGTTGTGTCAGTTATCAATACTTCTCAGTGTGGTGCAATTGCAGGTGTTCCATGGTGCAGATAGTGATATTCTGTGGTTGCAAAGAGATTTTCATATTTACATTGCCAACTTGTTTGATACTGCTCGTGTAAGTCTTTTCTTTCTTGAGTATGCACACAGTCAAGCAATGTCATCTCCCTGGCATAGCACTGTCAACCATTTTGCATTTGTGAGCAGACCTGGTGTCTTTGCAGATTGCCTAATTGGAAAGAGTGAATGGGTATGCTTACATTTGCAGGCATGTGATGTATTAGGAAAGCCACAGAGATCATTGGCTTATCTACTGCAGACGTACTGCGGCATTGCAGTCAACAAAGTTTACCAGGTAAACTGCTATGTTGTGGTTGCAGTACTTGCATGTGAACACCTTCCTTCCTCACATGTGATGCAGTTTTTCGAATAATTCTTGTGTGTTACTCACTCAGTTGAGAACTAAAGTCTCTCATGTGAAACCTGTTGTGCTTCCTGACTTAAAGTCCAGCTGCTCAAAACTTTGTGTTGGGAAGTTACCACGCTGTTTTTCAACAGGCATTGATGCATTCTGTATTTTGCAGCGGGCAGATTGGCGACTGCGACCATTGTCTACTGAGATGGAGCAGTATGCACGCACAGATGCTCACTACCTGCTCTACATTGCCCATTGTCTGCGTGCAGAACTGCTGCAACCTTGTAAGCCTTCTTTTGTCACCCAAGACTTATTACTTTATCATGCAAGGGAGCATATAGTGTATTGTGTTTGTATGTGCTTCCAGTTTTCAATCTCTGTGAGTATGGAGAATATGGGTAGGTTTAGAAGGATGGGACTTTGTTGCTGCAGGTGGAAGACAGGAGAATGGAGATACCTGGAAGCACAAGGACCTCATGACAGAGGTTGTGCGCCGCTCCAATCTATTGTGCCTGCAACTTTATGAGAAAGATGGAATTGGGGTGTCATCAACGATTTTGGCTACTTCTTTGCTGGCCCGATTTCACAGTTACCAAAGCTCTGTGTTGCTTGCAGAGGTATGCAGTTAGGGTTTTTCTTCTTTGGATCTCATGGAGGTTTTTCCTGCAGAGCTATTTTTTAGAGTGTGGGGATGAGAGAACGACCCCTGCACTCAATGTTCAGCTGAGATATTTTCAGGAGTTCTAGCACAGCCCATGATGTATATGTGTGATCTGATGTGCAGGATGATGAGCAGCTGCGGAAGTTGGTAATAAGGCTATGTGAATGGCGGGACTTGGTGGTGAGAAGTGACTACATTCTGAGCTTTAGCTGTTAAGATAACTTCCATCCACATTTGAGATTTGTGCTCTGCATCCTTATGTGTCATTTGCACTCAACATCTTCTGCAGTTTGCAATGTGTGCTGTGTTATCTGAGAGGAAATTCTTAGGGCCTTAAGAATTCTCAGGTGCCTCAACAGACAGATTTCTAAATTTTCATTGTGTGACACAAACAAATCTTACGGGCACGGAAGGAGGATGAATCTTTGCGAGCTGTGTTGTCGGATGCAGCACTTGTTGCTGTGGCAGCAGAGCGTCCTCTCTCTCATGCATCAATATGTTACACTATAGCTGCTGCGGATGCTGTGTCACAGGCCTCGTCAGAATCCTTTCTCTTGGCAGGCATGCCTGGATTGCCATCTCCATCACCAGTCCTCCACAAGCATATTTCATCTCTGTCTGGTATATTATCAGAGTTCACAGAAGAATCTGTGCAGTCAAACTCCATCATAAATACTTACAGATCTGCCTTCCGAAAGAATATATTTGGTTACCAGATCAGAAGCTCTGTATTGTCCATGTTAGGCTGGGCGAATGAATCGGGTTCCAGAAATGAAGGTCATAGAGAAGATGGAAGTAGCATTCAAAAGAAAGGGGAGTGGGAGCGGAAGATAATACCCAAAAGATGGAGGTTAGGGAATGCACAGTGGGCCCGCCTGCAGTTTGTAAGGAAATTCTCATGCAAGGCACCTGTGTATCATAATTGCCGGATCTTTGCAGGGGATGGCCGTCTATTATGCTATTGTGACAGGAAGAAGCTCGAATGGTTAGTCTCTCTGCTCCTTCTGTACCCCAGTAGACCTCAGTGGTTCTCCATTCTCTTGTATCTATTGCTCTTGCCAGCCTTCAAAGTGACAACCCAATTCAATTGCTGCCATGTTCCATGATGAGAGCAGCTCATGGAGTTCCTGAAAGTGTGGGTCTTCTGAGGGTGCTATTTTGTCAGGTCTCACTTTTTGTTGGTGTTTGTTCTTTTGCCTTTCTTCTTGGGTCAACAAGATTTCTGCTGGAATGGGTCCCCATAGAGAAGGGTGTAAATTAAGATAGTTGTGAAAGGACAGTTTTTTGAGAGTGTTGTCTGCCTGTTTGGCTGTGTGGGAGTTCTGCATTGAATGGAATTGGCCCCCTGTGCAGGTATGTGAATCGAGGCTTGGCAGAATATGTGGAAGGGGAGCCCCCAGCAGTACGGCTGTTATTTGAACCAAAGGGGCGACCTGAGGATGAAAACAATGAGTTCTATATACAGGGTAAGACAAATCGCTGTGTGGGTTGTGGAGAGACGAGTCATTATTTGCGCTACCGCATTATTCCCTCTTGTTATCGCCAGCATTTTCCGGAGCATTTGAAAAGCCATCGGTCACATGACATTGTACTTCTTTGTGTGGACTGCCATGAAATCGCCCACCGTGCTGCTGAGCGTTACAAGCGCCAAATCGCTATTGAATTTGCCATTCCACTATTTACCCAGAGAATTGCTGATCCTGCTGGGAATGATACCACTGGGTCAGATGGGGTTGTCCCTGTTGTCCAGAAAAAAGATGTGGGAGTGTCACCCATACAGTTGCGAAATGCTGCAATGGCCTTGTTGAGGCATGGAACATCAATGCCTGTTGAACGGCGCAAGGAGCTTGAAGAGGTAGGATGTTTCTGACAAATGATACAAGAGGGAATTGCCAGGATAAATCACTGTGAGAGGTTATGGAATTGAATGCTTTGTGTATATCAAGTTGTCTTTTTGACACTTGTCTCTTGCGTGGTCAGGTAGTGCGGCAGTACTATGGTGGGAGGGAAATTGGGCCAGAAGACTTGACTGCAGCACTCTTGGTGGGCATGGGACCCCGTGAGCATCGTCGTCTATCAAAGAAGAAGCGTCTCTTTGAGAATCCCAACTATCTGAGCAAGGAAATGCAGGTTGAGGTGCAAGAATGTAATACAGTGGCTGACAATGTTAGTGAAGAGTTATCAACAGATCGAGCTGCACAAAGGCAACAAATGGAACAACTTGCCAGGAATGGTGGTCAGGAGTTTGAGTTTCATGAAGGAGAGAGTCTGATCGAATTCTCTCAACTTCAGCAACAACAAGAAGAAAAAGAACATGATGAAGAGGAGCTGCCACCAAGTCGAACTGTTGTGCTCAGCAATAGGATTCATGGAGAGGATGCAGCTGCCCAAGGTTTTGAGGATGCTTCTTCTTTTCCTACTTCGAGGCGCTCCTTGATGAAAGATTCACTGCTAGGACATGGACCTCATGGGAGGCAAGTTGTGAACATTCTCATGGCTGAGTCTGGGGATTTGGGTATTGCCAAGTTCTGTCAACGGTGGCGTGCTGTGTTTGTGGAATCAGTGCAACCCACATTTTTGCCTCCTGGCTGGGATATTTCTCACAGGTTCATGTTCTTGAGATCTATACCTTGAAACCTGGGATTTCTGTTATTGCCTTGCTTTCTTTCAAGTCTTTGTTGTAACATAGTTAGTCTCTGGCAATGAATTGCTGGTTGCTATCTGAGATGCTATCTGTTGCCAAAGGTACTCATGGCCTTCATTAGAAATAGTGAACTTATGGAAAGATTGTGGTCACAGTGGGCGACGCGAATTTGGTGACTTCAGTATATACAATCCTGAGAAGAGGAATTTGAAGCATTGATCAATGGCATTGCACAGTGGCATGGGGGTCCAACAGTACTTGTGATAATCTTTGCCATGCATCTTAGAGAGGTATGTATGTAGAGGAGAAGTTGGGTCAATTTTCTTGTGATGTACCCATCGTCTTCTTCTTCCATCAGCCTCAAAATGGATTCATAAGATCACGTTTCACTGTCTTCTTGGTTGTGTGTGCAAATGTGGACTTGATATATGGGAATCTAGATTATCATTTTGAGGAGTTGAGCTTTAGTTGGGATTTCTTGCAAGGTAATTTGAATGCAGTAATGGGAATCTGGATTTCTTCTGCTAGTTGCAGTTGACAGCTGATAGGGACTCAGAAGTCTGACTGATGTGGTAAGAACACGTGTGTCCAGTATTATTGTCCAGCTGACATATCCAAAGTTGGATGCCTGGTCTAATCTGGGCTGTTGCTATTCCTGATGTGTGCAGCTTTCAGGTCCATCCTTATGGGTCATTCTTATTACAACAGAATGCAGTTCATGTATTTCAAGAGATATTTGGGAATCTTCTGCAACTCACACCTTAGATCTGTTGGTCATGGTTTTGGAGAGCCATAAGCACAACATTGTTGTGTATACTAAATGTCATAAATGTAGACAGAGATTGTCCTCTAGTCACATGACAGCAACACTTTGGTAACTGGCTTGAAACTAGGTCTAGATTGGTAGATCATCAGGAAGGATCCCCTAGCCTGGAAGTATAAAACATGTTTTTTGCCTGTGTTGCCACAAATGTGCTTCTTGGACAAAGTGGGCAGCCAGGTTGTTGTGATCTTCATATGTACATTGCAGTGAAGACAAAACTCATTCCAAAAGTGATAAAATCTGTTTTCTTTGCTCACATGACTCTTTTGTACTTCATGCATTCGTAAAAAGAGCCTCAGCCCTCTTTGATGAATTTTTTCTTTCGGTGTGTTGGGGTTCTATTGGAAGTGGAGGTGTGGGCTTTTCTTATTCATTCCAACTAGCAATTATTTTAATGTACCCAGTGATAGAGTCCTTAGACCCAAAGCATGACCTGTGTGCAGTCTCTCAGAGTTGGTGAAGATCAAGCCATCTCACACTGGTCATTAAGAGAGTTTTGACATTCATTTTGTAAACCCTACAAAACAATCATCTTTGCACAAGTGATTAATTGCATGCCCTATAAGAAGCAACTAAGGCATTGTAGAATAAACCTTCACTCCAAGTCATACTGGATTGATGATGGAGAAAAACTACATGCATACTGAAGCAGTATAAATTCTACTACTCCTTGTCAGAAAGAGAGCTCTCTGGCCAGGCTGTTGGCTTGTGTATGCCTTGAAAAGTGCTTTGAACTTTGCCCTCATTATCCAAAAATTTCATGGAAGAAATGTTGAAAAAGCTTCTCTGCATGTGTAGTCTTCAATGTATATCAGGCAATCTTTGTCATGAAAGTTGATAAAGGTCTTCCTCTGAAGCTTGTAAGGTGGGCACCTTCACTTTGATCGGAGCAGTTGTGAGCAGACTGATGTCCAAGCTTGATGCCTCAAAGTATTGTGGAAAGAACACAATATGAGCTTCTGTGTCTCCACTGCTATCAGAATTCAATCTGTACAGCATCTGGCCTGCACCGAAGTTGCCAAGCAATTGATACGACTGCTCGGATCCATCCATTGTTATGCACATATCTTCTGCACCTGCAAATGCAAGTTCCAGAAGGGATCATCACAGAAAGCACGGATCATAGTAGTCATACAACAACAGCTGGCTACATGCTGCACAATGTATCATGATTCTTGCACTTTCATACCATGGGCCAAGAAGCTCAAAAGGTGGTGGCCTTTGAGCACACATTGCATTCTGTTCTTGTCTTCACCAACAACTCTGAACATTATGTCCACTGCCCGTGGATAGAATATGGGCAGCTTGAAGGCTGGTTCAGGAATACCTAGCTGTCCAGGTTTCTTCATTTGTGTCAGTTCCAGCAAAATCCAGACTAGCATGACAAGGATTGATTGGGTTTTGCTGGAACTGACAGGAATCATGAGCAACCTAGAGCTCAGATAGAATTTCACAGATTCCCGATTTTTGTGATACATCATCCATTCACATGGACTGAAATGCAAGTGGGATGATATAAGAATAATGTACATGCGGCATGCTCAAGTTGTGTGTTGTACACAAATTCTAGTACAGCTGATGCCTCTCTTTCAAATGCATGCAGTGGCCCTTTCTCCAACCCCACCCTCCGCAACTTTGTCAACCCTTCTCCCAATTCCACCATTGCACCCCTATGATTCTGTTTGCACAAAAGCAACAACAGCTGATTGTTGGTGGGTGGGTCTGGTTCTTACATTCCAGAGAAGCACAAAGCATACATCCTCTGCAAAAAAAGAAATTGGGAACTGGAAGAGAGAATCCATGAAAAGCCATTTCCTCTGATAACAGTAGTACTCACAATTCTGTAACCCTAATATCCATCCCACAAAGTTTTCCATGCCAACCAGAATCATCAAAGAAAGTAAAGTCTACAGAGAGACAGGACAGTTACAGAAAAAAAAGATAGATCATATTTTTCAACCTGATGAAGAAGGTGATGCAGCCCCACAGAGCATTGCAGTATCCCATGCAAGATGCTTCTTTGTGGCTCAGGTGCATTATTCCAAAGCCCTTCCATCACATCATGGCACTCATAATACTCGCCGGCATTGAAATGCTCCACCCCTTGTGCAAAGGACAGCTGGGAACTCTCAGCAGCAATCTCCTCATCATCCCACCTCCACCTGCCATGTACAACACATACATCCCCCCTTGACCATACCTTGTTCTTCTGTTTCTTCTTCAACAAAACTTCAACTTCGGCACCATTTGTGCCAGAATCAGCTCCTGTTGTGAACAACCCATTTCTTTGAATGGAGTGGACATGATGAACACCGCCACCATACTGCTCTGGATTTCTTGCAGAGGTGAAACTGATATGACAATAATGGCTAGGAAGAAAGTGTGTGATGATGCTACTCATCTTGTTTCCTTGCCTTGCTTCACATCATTCTTCTCTCCTTCGTCACCTTCTCTGCGGCTTTCCACACATAACCTTTACCATCATGGCTTGTGATTCTTCTTCTTCTCTTCCACCTTCTCTTCAGCTTTCCAACAAGTTCTCATCACAATTTTGCTTGTGATTCTTGTTCTCCTGTACCCTTCTCTTCAGCTTTCCAACATGTTCTTAGTTCATACCACAATTTTGCTTGTGGTTCTTCTTCTCCTGTAGCCTTCTCTTCAGCTTTCCAACATGTTCTTAGTTCTTACCACAAATTTGCTTGTGATTCTTGTTCTCCTCCACTTCTCTTCAGCTTTCCAACATGACTTCACCACAATTTTGCTTGTGACTCTTCTTCTCCTACACTCTCCTCTTCAACTTTCAATACATGAATAAACTCCTCCTACTCCTCCTCACCACCATTGCTTCTTGTGGTGGTGGTACAAGAACTAGCTAGAGATTTTTCTACCTTAGAAACAAAAGGGTAGGGTAAAGACCTAGGGTGGGGCAATGATCTTGTCCTGCATTTTGGGAATGTCCCTTATATCATGAGCCTTATCCATCTCAAAGTGTAAAGGTCTAAGATGGGGGCATTCCCAAAATAAGGGGCCTAGGACAAGGCTATTGCTAAGTGTGGCCGTGCAATTAGGGAATGTCTATTTGTTCACTTGTAGGCTTTATCCATTGTAGAACAAGAAGCAAACGATATCATGAACCTAAACATATGTAGATCATGAGGTGTAGGAAGAGGAAGTTTCTTGTACCTACTCCTCACAAGTGGGAGGATCTTACACCTATAATTAGGCATAATATCCCTCTCACTCTTGAGGAGTAGGCATCAGATCCCTCCTTTTCTCCATGATGGATATTCTCAAATTTAAGTTCCCCTCCAAATTCACTAGGAAATTTTTACAAGTGATTTAGGAATGATGGTGAATATTATTATTATTGTAACAACTAGTAGATTAGGAGGGGAGAGGTTCTTACACTTATTCCTTAAAAGTGTGAGGGATCTTTTCTTGATGCTTCATCATTTTCTAGCACACATCTGTGGAAGATATGTGGGATGAAAGTAGGTGGACGTTTTTTTTCAATGAAACCTTAATGGATGAAAATACATGTCAACGGGCAAGCAGATGTGATACAAGATGATGGTAGCCATAAGTGCATCATAAGAGGAAAGGATGACCAGCAATGGGAACAACCAACAAGACTTGCAATTGTACCACTTTGTAGCATAACAAATAGAAGCTGTGGGGATTTAGCTAAATAAAAAAGGGAGTTGTTACATACGTGGGATGAAAGTGGGTGGACATTTTTTTCCATGAAACCCTAATGGATGAAACGATGATCCTTGTTGCCAAAAACAAAAGTGACAATAAGTTGAGCAATTGATATGTCTATGTGTGAGGGCATTTGTTTGTTGCAAGTTAATGAAGATTGAAAATTCTATGTTTTGAGTTGTTGAAGCTATGCTATGACAACAGAAGAGCAAATTTTTTTGTTGTGATGCCATTGATGAATTCTTGCAATGGCGAAAAATGCTCTTTTGGCAATGTCTAAGGAATGCATGTGAGATGGAGGGGATAAATGATGAACTATGGAAAGTTAAGTATCAAGTTCTTAGTTGTTGACTTTGTGGATGCCGAAAAAAAGTGATGTTTTGTGTTTGTTGTTGTGTGGAGGAAGAATACCTCATTCTATTACTTTGTTTTCTTCCTTGAAACACCTGAGTTCCATTGCGTATTGTGCTTCATAGTAGGAGATGTAGATTTAGTAGTTGAACATAGGGGTTGAATCATGGAAATGAAGATTAACTCTAGGGTTGTCCTAAGTAGTCCCTATGGTTGAGTTTGGGGTTGGGGTTTATGCATTGTCTTTCAATTTTGTGTATGTGCTTGTTATGTTTGGAAGAAAGACTACCCATGTTTTTGGGAGCTTTGAGGTGGAAATTGTGGTTTTGAAATTCAACATTGTGAAAATTTATGGGATTTTAAGACTTTGTTTCATCCTTCTAATAATTCACAATAAATTGTTAGAAGCAAAATTTGTTAAAATGTGCAGAGGACTCATTGTGAAACTAAGGGGATAAGTTCATGAACAAGTTTTTGAATTGTGAAGTGATTTGTTGTGTTCATTTCATGTATTATGGCATTAGTCTAGGAAATATTGTGGACATGCAGTAGTTTGTGAGGTGGTGTCAATATTTGTTTACTACGGGTTAGCCTTTGAAGGGACCAATTGCATTTGAAACATAATACTAGAGCTTTTTTATACATGGAAGCCCATAGTCCTAATTATTCATGCATTATGCATTAAGAATCTATTTGAGCAACATTATTGTGTGAATTGTAAATTGTTCAATTATAAAAATAGTGTGATTTTTTTTTCAATTTCTTTTAGTGTTATAGATGCACATTATTTCCAAAAATCAACTATGAAAACTTATTGAATGTGTTGAACTGCATTACAATTGAATAACATAAAATGAGAAAACTTTTAAAAATTTGAATCTATTTCCATAATAATTATAGGTATGTTGTTTCATTTCTCTTCAAATTTGAAAGATGTTAAGCAAGTGGATAGCTTCAATTTTCCAACTTGAAAAAAAGTATTGACATCAATCTTCCATAGGCTCTCAACTTTAACTTACTTTCCTTGTTTTAATTACACAAATTCACCTTCACAAGATAATTATATTTGTCAAAGTGATAAGCATTGTGCATCAAAGGTCAATCAACAAACATTGTTGATTAATATCATACATTTTTTTGAAATGCACAATATGCTTAATTGCTTGGAAATTTGCCAAAACAATTTTTAGAGGCTAAGACAATCATTAATAGATTGGGTTTTGGCTGAATTGGAGAAGGATATGTTGTTCATGGTAAGGTAAGGTAAGCCCATCATTGGCATGTAGGGGTCCAAGCACCCCATTATACTTGATTCACATGGGAGATACCTAAAGACATATTTATTCCATTTAACCCTCTCTTGGTTGGGTCATTGAAGTGATTAAAGTTTAAGGAATAAACTAACCTTCATGTTGTTCGTACAAAAGGGGATAAAAAGAAATAATACAATGGAATTAATTATTCCTACTTTGAGTTTTAAAAACTAGTGTTGGGCATGTATAATTTTAAAAACAATTGCTTGCCCTAGTTCTTTCAATTTATTTTTCAAAAAACTTGGATATGCTTTTCTCAAAATTAAAAAATTCATAGGTTTCAAGGTTCTTACTTTTTTTCATATTAGTTGGTTGTATTTAGATGATTTTTTAAGATAAACTTAAAATATAAAATATTGTGGCCTTAAAATTATTTTAAAATATTTAATAAGTTTTGAAATATTTGAATGACTACCACAAGAATTAGCCACCTTAAATCCTAATGTTAAACACACAAAATTTGCCTTACCTTTAGTTAGCATATAGCCTAGATTCCATCCTTAAGTGTCACATGTCCCTAGACCCAAGTTGCCATTGAAACTAGGGTTACTTGATTATAATACTACACATGGTTTAGTTTGTGATGAATTTAAAGGGACCCAATTCTTTGCCAACCAATCTTCTACAATCTATTGCCTGGGGGATCTATTATTAACCAAGCTCTCATTTGAATTGATAACCATTGATTTTTTTGAAAGGACCAAGCTAAAACCCTTAATTAGTTATGAAAGAGTTTTTAATACCCACCCAACATTAATTAAGATGTAGGGTGGAAAATTTAAATGACAACTCAATGAGAGAAATATAATTTTAATACTTGAAATGGAGTCAAATTAGCTTCCTTATTTCACCCTAACTTGAAGACACATATAGAAGAATTGAAAATAATTATTTCTAGGGATATTGAAGTATTTCAAAATATTTGTCCCTTCTTTTACTATAGTCACAATGAAGGCCCTCCCTAGGAATTAGGAATAAGGACTTTGTAGTCCTAGAAATACCAAAAAATAAAAAATAAAAAATAGACTATGACACAGTTAACTTAAGTATGTGCATTTAAAAACAATTCAATGTTTTGTAAAAACAAATTGCATTTAGCACTAGTTGACATGTAAATGTTTTATATGTGCTTTGGAACACATCGCAAAATGTTCATTTAGTAGGCCTTATGCTCTTTGCTTGAATTTTTTTGCAATTTTCATTTTTAAAACATTTTTATCAAGAACTTGAAAAATGCATATGGTATGATTTTCATGGCATTTGATATCTAACAACATCATTTTATATGGTTCAAATATGATGCAATTTGACTTTATATATATATATGAATTATTAACATTATTGGTACAAATCTTGAATTTTTTTTAGGAATCTTAAAGACACTAAATTCTGAATCAAATTAAAAAATTCAACCAACTTTGTGTTTATTGCAACTTAAAAAACACATTGATCATTTGAAATAAAAAACATAATACAAAGGAAGAACATAATCCATAGTTGAATTTTTAAAATTGGAATATTTTGTAATGCAACAATCCTTTTCTGTATCATTTTGTGACTAAAAACCCCAACAACAAATCACTTTGCAATTCATTTTTTGGATGATTTTATTCCTTTAGTGAATACAAGAAAAACAAGATTCATAGAAGATATATCGTTCAAAAGTTGTCTTTAGGAGGGAAATGATTTATCAAGTTGGCATTGTGCTTTTTAAAAATTGTATACAACATTGGGTTTCCTATGGGTTTGCTTGGATGATGAATTGCCTTAGAATAAAATTTCTTGCAATATTTTGCTTGTGCAACCTTAAACTCAAATATTATTTCCTAGGTCATACTTGCACCATATTTGGCAAAAATAGTAAATGGGGGAAATTCATTAAAAAATGAGTACTCTTAAACTCATCAATTACACAAACTAGATTGCTATCACTTGATTATCAAAAGTATAACTATGTAATGATTATGTGATGAATCAAGTGATTTTTTTTTTACTTGGTTTGTACGGCTTGGATGTATCATGGGTTTACATGAATCATAATTGTTTAAGGATGATTCTAAATTGTAGAAGTAGGTCCATTTAGACTTGGTATGTGTGTTGTTATCACAATCTGTCATTGTAGGATGAAATGGGGTGGAACGAAATCTTGTATGAAGAAAAAACCTCATGGATGAAAAGGGATTAGTGTAGTTGAAATGCATAAGGTGATAGAAGAGAAGGTAGTTGATGGGTTTTTCTATTTTTTTGTTATGTGAATGTGTGTGTTTGTTTGATGTAGGCAATGGTGTCAAAGGAGTTTGTGGTGTGCTTTGTGTGAGTAACGTTCAAAGATAGCAGGGGAGTCAAACTCTTGGCTTTGTGTGACTAATGGTCTTTTGACTACGACAAAATTGGTAGAAGAATTGATAGTGGAATTGAAGGAGGGAGTCCATAGAGGATAAGATAAAGACGGAATGTTGTAAGAGTTAAATACCTTGGTTTTTTTTGTTTTGAAAATGTGAATAAGAAAGGTTGTTCCTAGAATTTTAGACATTAGTTTGTTGTTTTGGGGTTGTTGAAAAGAATGTTCATAGTGAGGATGAGATTCAAACCTTGCTAGTTCTTTTATGTTTTCATTGTGCATTGAATTGAAAGGTTAGTAATATAGGAAGACATGTTAGAGAATGCAACTCTAATGATGAATATTCATAAGGGACAAAAGAAGGCTTGTTTGAATAAAACATCATTGAGGGACTGTTGGGAAAAATAGTTTGGGATATTGAAAGTTTGTTGGGATGGGATAAAGGTTCATACAATGGGAACTTTGACATGGTATTTTAATTCCAACTTGGGAATCAAGGGATCACATTGAGAAGCGTTTGTTGTTAGGACTATGTTGTCAAACTTCTTGAGGAAATAGTTGGTTTAAGTGGGGTGGGAGAAAAAGAGTTTGGTCTACAATGATGCCAAGTGAGACATTGATAGCCTAAAAAAAGTGGTTTGGAATGATTTGATCCACTAGTCTGGCAAAACTTTGCATGCTATTTTGATAGTGTCACAATTGTGACTAAGAAAAATCTATAGTCAAATGTCCATGAAGATTTAATGACACAAAAACATGAACTTGGGTTTGCTTTGTTATTTTGGATATCTTAAGATTCTAAACTTGTTGATTATCCTAGTTAAAGTAATTATTTTGTATGAATCATAAAAAAACACATAGCCCCAGTTTTCATTACACCACATCCAAAGCAACATGCAAATTATCTCCCCATGCCAATTCCAAAAACATGAAATATTGAGCACCTAGTGTAGAGGGGATTTGTGAAGGATATGCTAAATGACACTCTTTCAGCTAATCAAAATGATTACCCAATCAAAGCCAATACTATGCTTTATGGGCCCTTTCAGAAAGCTTGTATCATGTGGATATTTCTTGGTCCAAATTAAGTTTCATGTTATTCAAAGTATGAACACCATTCAAATTGTTGTGGCGCTTTTGGGGAGCCTTGTATCATGTGCATTATTTTGAGTTCAAATTTTATTTCATGTTATTTAAAGCATGAACTTGATCGAAACTGTTGTTTACATATATTATATTGCTATTGATGGACCTATTTAGAAAAAAATGAAAAATTGTCTTTGCAAGTGTAAGATATCAAAGGTGGTGTGTCCTCGGTTGACAAAGAGACCGAAAGCCTTTATAAGAAAGGAATAGCACAAGACATACCATGTAGGCTTTTGGCAATGATTTGTATGAAATATGACCCTCTTAAACAACCTTTTCACATGTTTCCATGCCCTCTTGAAACCTTGGTAAGTTGCTTGTGATTTTTGTATTAATGCTTTTGTATTTTGTACCACTGGCCATACAAATTGACCTCTACAATGTAATTTGTGTTTCCATGTATTGTAACCATATTATTTTCATTATCAATGTCCTCTGATCTTGCAAATGTTGTTTAGGAAAGAAATTGTGCTTGAAGCAATTTCAGAAGTTTGTAATGCACACACACATATATATGTAATTTCATGCATAGTACAAAACCACCCATTATATTCAGTCTCCTTCTGTAGATTGTGCGATGAAAGTGAAATGGTGGACAACAATCATCAACTTTTCATCCAGGAGTGTGGATAGAACCTAAATTGGACTTCGTATCCCCCTTAGCTATGTAACATATTGTTTTTCTTACACCGATTCCATCAACTTGTTATTGTCCATCTATCTATGAAGGAAATTGGTTAGTGTGTTTGTCATGTTGGGATCTCCCAAATCATGGCACCTCTTGCCGAACTACCGTTGGAAAGCCCTTGATGAGGGCCTTGCATTAGGTTGGTTTTATGATGTTTTGACCTATGGTGGAGAAGTTATTGAATATTGAACAAAATTTTCACTGAAAATTCATCTAAATCAAAATTTTTTTTTAATGGGGGAATGCTCTTTGTATTCGTGGAGAGCCCTTAGTGAGTATAATTTAACAAGGGTGATTTGGAAATTGTTAAACCTAAGGTACCAGAGAAATTTGAGTTTTAGTTTTAAAAATGTGTAATTCAATCAAATTACGAAAAATGGGTTTGGATTGAGAAATTAGTTGGGTAACCAGTTCACATTTGGGCCAACTCCACTGGCAACACTAGTATTGAATGGATAGAGAGCTCTCTCCGAGTATTTCCCAGAATAATCTCAAGTTCATGGGTGCATCTAGTATATTCTTTCATGTGCTAAAACCTAAACCCTAAACCCTTTGGGACTTTGGAGAATAGGGCTAGTCCCTGGGAATATGTTATGGTATATACTTTCACTTTGACACCATGGGTAGTATTGTGTTGGGAGAAATTAAATTTGATGGGATTTTTCTTTTTTCATTTAGTGACTTTTTCATTGTGCCTCAATCAAAGATGCTAATTGGATTAGAAATGAAATGGTGCTAAATTTGGAAAACCCTGTTTAAGGTGATTTGAGGTTGATTGGAGGACAGAATTCACTTGGAAAGACCTTTGTGTTTTGTACAATGGGTATGGAGAAATGAAGGGGTTTGGCCCTAAACCTTAAGGTTAGCCCTGTACATTCCACAGCTCCAAAGCACATCACCTGCGAGCATCTCCACCGGTGCTGAGTTTAAGACTCCAGACAGTAAAATTTATTGTGAAAAAGTCAAAACGTGCTAGTTTAGCTCAGGAAATTGGTTTTTCTGCACCAAATTCGTGGAGCTTGCCGTGGTTGGTAGAAGGTGCAACACAGTTGTGCACCTCCAAAAAAGAGTGTAATAGATTGGACCTGACCGCGAATCAGTATTTCTCATTAGTCAATCGTGATGAATAGTCTAGGTGGTTTGCTACTAGTACTCCCCACGTATATGCAATTTCAGTTACAGATTTATTGGTTGGGGTTGCCAAAAGAAAAACAGCTAAACTTAGACATTTAATTTTTTGTTATCCAGAGTGACATAGTGAGATGCTCTAAGTAGCTTTTCATTGATGAATCCGTTTGGGGGAAAGAGAAGTGTTATAATGTGGTTTTGGAGTTGTTTCAATGGGATTTGTTTTGGAATTGTCACAAATAAAAGTGTGGTTTATTGGAAAACACAGAAAACATTAATATTTACTCGGACAATAACCAACAGTTATTGTTTAGGGTTTAGGGTTTAGAGGTTCTGAGTTCCGACCCATCAAAGCAGGTACTACCTACCTACCTACCTACCCACCCATCCGGATATCTGGACTGGTTTATTTAATGTTTGGATAACCCTGGCATGGAGTTCCTTGCATTTGATTGGTCTCTTGGATCAGTCCAGTGTGAAATCAACCAATGGCTGCTCAAATTTCCATTCTACTTAGATAATTGTGCTCTGCTGAAAACACAAAAATATTTGTGAAGGGGAGATATGTGTTGGTGGGTCCCTAGTAACTTACTAAAAACCCCAAAATCCATTTAAAATTATTTTAAAATAAATATATTTTAAAATATCCACATGCTTAAGACTAAATCAGGGTCTCCAGAAAATTTCAAAAGATGCTTCATTTGTTTTCACAAAAAAAATTTAAAAAAAAAGAGTAAAATTTTAGCATGTCTAAAAATATAATTTTGTGGAACCTTCTTCTATTCAACTATGATTAAGTCTTACCATGGATGGGTTATGTTTATGAAACATATTAACCTCTTAAACCTCTCCCTGTTCTTCTTTTCTTCCATAAATCATCTGGAAAGAGAATGGTTATGGATTTTCATCGATGGAGAGGTAAGTGTTACATATTATTTTCATCCATATATAAGAAAGTTCTGAAAGTTTTCATCCACCCCTAAAACCAGCATTTTACTGAGATAAAATATCACCTATATTGAACAAAAGTGCACTTATAGGTTTAAAAAAAAGAAGATTTTTTTGGGTGAATTTTTTAAAAAATAGAGCCAATTTTTTTAAAAAAATCTGATTAGCAAGAAATTAATTAGCAATAATTGAATTTCTCAATGTTAATTAGCAATTAATTAAGCTTTGGTTTAGCCCCCCAAAAATCCAGTGAATACTACTACTACAAGTAGTCCTTAAAAACAGTATTAGGTGAGGCACTTGGTAGGTACCAATTGGGCACCTAGTAGGTACCAGTTTGTGGACCCCACCACTCTCCCCCCCCCCCTCATTGTTGTCCGCCTCCAGGGCCCCTTCTCTTGTGGATATGGGAAAAGACAAGAGAGAAGAAACATCGCCACGCCAAACACAGAAAGTGAGAGAGAAAGACACTCACAAGAGAAGAGAAGAGGAGAGGGAAGGAGCGTGGGCTTGTGCCTGCCACACCGCCCTCTTCTTCTTCTTCTCATCTGCTGTCTGTCTGTCTGTCTGTCTGGGGCTTTCTTTGCCCTTTGAAGACCTCCACTCTTCTCTCTTGTCTCTTCAAAAAAGCTTTTGTCTCTCTCACTATCTGCAATTCGCCACCTCAAACCGACAAACAAAAAAAAAGAAAAAAGAAAAAAGAAAAGTTGCTTCAAGAGTTTTGCTCACATTCTGAAGTTTTGTAGTGGGTGGATTGAATCTAGAGGGTTAGGTCTTTGTAAGAGCTTCTCAGAGGGGTTTGTTAGGGTTGTTTGGAGACCTTCTTCGGCTGACTGTTTCAATCCTTGTAGAATCATCCCCACAGAGAGAGATAGACTGAGAGAGAGAGAGAGGTCCGGGGATTTCAGACATGGCCACAATCAGATCTCCAGTGGTAGCTCCCGCATTTGTGGAGGGTATGGCGAGTAAAGGGCAGCAGCTGCAAAGCATGAAGTTTAGAAGCTCTGATGTCTTTGGTGGTAGAGCTTTCCAGGACCGGAGCAGAATGTTGCACAAGGGTAAGCTGGTGGTAATGGTAGAGGAGGAGGATGTGGAAAAGAAGAGATGTAAGCAGCAAGCAAGGGCAAGTATGGGTCCTGCTGACAAACTACCTGCAAACCACAAGGTGAAAGCTGCCAGTCTCAAGGCATTTGAAGAGCTTCGCAATGCTAGTGCAAACCGTAAGTCAAGTCTTCCCCATTTTCAATCTTGACAAGAAGAAGAAGAAGAAGATTGCTTGCTTGTTTTTGTTTTCCTCCTTGTGTCTTCCATGGATGGGTCTAGAGGGTGATGATGTGTTGTTGTTGTGCACCCCCCCACCAGGTTATACCAGTGCCAAGAGCAGCATAATGGTGTTGGGCCTCAGTGTACACTCCACACCAGTGGAGATGAGGGAGAAGCTTGCTGTCCCTGAGGCTGAGTGGCCTCGAGCCATAGCTGAGCTTTCAGGGCAAAACCACATTGAGGAAGCGGCTGTCCTCAGTACTTGTAATCGCATGGAGATTTATGTTGTAGCCCTGTCTTGGAACCGGGGTGTCCGTGAGGTCACAGAATGGATGTCCAAGGTCAGAGTTTTTCTTTCTCCTTGGGACTCTTCTGTTTTCTTTTCCTGATGCACTCAGATTTGGTTGGGTTTCAAGCACCATTTGCTCTGCAACAATTTGAACTGTCTGAATTGCAGTCTCAGCTCGATTTTTCTGTTTGGCTTGTTTGGAACAGACAAGTGGCATACCTGTTCATGAGCTTAGAGAGCACCTCTTTATTCTTCGGGACCGGGATGCAACACAGCACTTATTCAGAGTGTCAGCAGGCCTTGATTCACTGGTACTTGGAGAAGGGCAGATCCTTGCTCAGGTTAGACCATCTGCCTGCAACTCATCTCTCTAATACTTTGGTTTGCAAATTTTGTGCAACACCCATCATTTGTTTTCAGCTCATTACTCTTTGGACAACCCAAGTTTGGGGTTTTTGGGCTGAATTTGCTGTTATTGGGTTTTGTTTCCACAGGTAAAGCAAGTACTGAAAGTTGGTCAAGGAACTGTTGGATTCGGCAGAAATTTAACTGGCCTTTTCAAGCAAGCCATCACTGCAGGAAAGCGTGTGCGGTCTGAGACTAGCATCTCTGCAGGGGCTGTATCTGTAAGCTCAGCTGCGGTTGAGCTGGCAGTAATGAAGCTCGCAGAAAACAGTCTTCCTCGTGTGAATGTTCTAATTGTGGGTGCAGGCAAGATGTCCAAATTGCTTGTCAAGCATTTGATTTCAAAAGGATGCACACGAATGGTTATTGTGAACCGTTCAGAGCAACGAGTGTTGGATTTACAATCTGAGTTCCCTGATGCTAAGATCATCTATCATGGTTTGCCAGAGATGATCCATTGTACAGGGGAGGCAGATGTCATCTTCACAAGTACAGCATCAGATGTCCCTCTGTTTTTCAAGGAGAATGTTGCCAAGCTTCCTCCTGCTTCCTTGGTAGGTGGTTCCAGCATGATGACACACTTTGCTGTATCTTTTCATGTTGTTGAAAACATTAGGAACAGAGTTCTAGTTATGGGAAACCATGTCTCCTCCATGTTGCCTCTAAGAATCTGTCTTTCTTCTGTTATCAGGCTGCAGGAGGTACAAGGCATTTTATAGATATTTCTGTACCAAGAAACGTGGGAGCTTGCATCACAGAACTTCCGTCAACAATGCTGTATAATGTGGATGATCTGAAGGAAGTTGTGGCAGCAAACAAGGAGGAGAGGAGGCGCAAGGCTTTGGAAGCTCAAGTCATAATTGATGATGAGCTTCAAAGCTTTGAAGCCTGGCGAGATTCTCTGGAAACGGTTCCTACAATCAAAAAGCTAAGGGCTTATGCAGAAAGGATTCGAGCATTGGAGCTAGAAAAGGCTATGGGCAAAATGGGAGAGGAATTAACGACAAAGCAACGGAAAGCTATTGATGAGCTTAGTCGGGGGATTGTGAACAAGTTGTTGCATGGACCAATGCAGCACTTACGCTCAGATGGGACAGATCCAGAGGCAGTGGGAGAAACTCTTCAGAATATGTACGCATTGGAAAGGATGTTTGATCTTGCATCAGAGGTCATCATGGTGGAAGCCAAGATGAGGTCCAACAGGCAATAAATTTTGCTTCTCCTGTTCAAATGTACACTAGATTTGGAGGGTTCCTCAAATTGGGGGCCATTGGTGATTTCGTTGACACAAAAGACTGCTCAGACATAGTTTCTCAAGCATGCCCACTGTTGTCTGAGCATTTTAACTCTGGTGCTTCGAATCAGGAGGAAGCTGTGTTTCTGCTGTTGTTTCTCTGCAACAGGAGACGAGAGACAAAAATCACTTGTTGAGGGAAAAGTCTGGTAGGCATGATGACATTGCAGAGTTTTGTAGAGATTTTAGTTTGACAGGTATTTATCAGTCTCTGGAATGTGTGCTTTCGTTGCAGATGCAGTAGGTAGCTTATTGTCAAAACACACAGCTACCCAATTCTCAGTTCTCAAGAATAAAAGCATTCCAGACTTTGCCCCACTACTTGTGATCATGTGATTGTCTCCCTCACGGAGCATGCAAGTGCTGATTAGATTTTTTTCTCCCTGGATATGGTCTTACTGATGATAGTCTTCGGTTGATTTCTCTCCTCTTAAACTGTGAATGGAATGTGCAACCTCTCTATTCGATCTTGATGATCTTGAGATGTGAAGTTGGTCCAATTCTTGGGCCTCTTACCCATGAAAGTAGATGCTACTTTCTGAGCTTCCAAGTTCCAATCTTCTTGCAAGAGTGCTTTTAAGTTTTACTTGGAGCAGCTCCACCCATGCTCAGCATGTTGCCCTCTTAACAGAATTTCTCACATTCAAGATTACTTATTTACTTCAGTCCAACCTCACCCATGGAACTGAAACTTGGACTGCAAAAGGTGGGAGACTAATAATGGCAACCCACCTGGACTAATGAAACCATCCAGCCAATTCACAGCAGGTCCTGACCGCTTACCATCTCTCTCATTCTGCCACCCTTTTCCTTGTGTGCTCGTGTGCGTGCGGGAAGTGTGCGCGCGGGGCGCTCGGTTGGGGGCGACGAGAAGCGAGAGCTTCGAAGAGCTTCGGCGTGGTGTGGGCTTTCTGTACTGTATCTAGTTCTGCTGAGATTGTGGGGAGAATTGTAAGTCTGAGGCGGCTATGGCTTCTGGAAGCGGACGCCGTGGAGGGCTGAGACTGGCAAGGATTTTGTCTGGGAATGTGAACTCGTATTTGTCGTCGGGAGCAGAGAAAGCGTCTACCGCCGCATGGAGATCGACAGGCCAGCTATACTCTGCGGAGATAGCTCCCTTTGGAGCTAGATCTGTCTCAGGGCACATCGTGACGAATAGGTTGAGGTCAAGACTATTCAGAAGATAACCAAGGCGATGAAGATGGTGGCAGCTTCGAAGCTACGTAATGTACAGGTGAAGGCGGAGAATTCACGGGGACTTTGACAGCCGTTTACAGCTCTATTAGGGGGCGCACCAGCATCCAAACTGGAGAAGAAGCTGATCGTCACCATCTCATCTGACAAGGGATTGTGCGGGGGAATAAACTCCACTGTCGTCAAGTACTCTAGAGCTTTGGTAAGGTTGAATGCCCTTGATCATGGTCCAGATGATAAACCTGATGTCGTGTATGTGGTCGTCGGCGAGAAAGGGGAGGCGCAGTTGCAGCGAGGTTCTAAGAAGCTCATCAGCATGTACTTCGGAGAGACGCAGAAGCAAAGCATCTGTTTCACGCAGTGCTCTATGATGGCGGATGACATTCTTAAGTCCAATGAGTACGATGCTATCCAGATGGTGTACAACAAGTTCAACTCCGTCGTCTCCTTCCTTCCCACTGTTGCCACTCTGTTGTCTCCGCAGCAGCTGCTGGCTGGAACCAGGAAGTCACTGGAGAGTTAGATGCTTATGAGATGAGGGAGCGGATACTAAAGAAGAGGTACTTCAGAACTTGGCAGAGTTCCAATTTGCTTGCATGATGCACAATGCCATGTTAGAAAATGCCACGAGTGAGATGGGAGGCCGAATGTCTGCCATGGAAAATTCCACCCAAAATGCCAGCAACAAGTTGGATCGTCTCACTCTGACATACAATAGGTCACGGCAGGCATCCGTCACTACAGAGCTGATTGAAATTATCTCTGGTGCCACTGCTCTAGAGGGTTAGGGTTAGCCTAGGAGTCCAATCTACATCTGCTCTGACCTTTCAAGCTTGGGAAGTTGCAGATGATTGCACAATGCAGTTTTACATGATTGCAAATTTATTGCACCTAGGAGTTGCTTGCTTTCTTGCTGTCAAAGGCAAGGTGGATTGCAGGTCGGGTTTTGTATATGAATTGCACCTTTTTGTTTCCAGTGTGGCTCTTGAAGTAGTACATACATTGGATTAGATGATGAAACTAATTCCCAGGCAACAACTTTTATGGTTCTGAGAAAAATAGAAAGTCTGTGGTAATCATTCACTGCATCACTGCAACAAGCTTCTAGAGATTCTCGTAAGGGTCTATCTAGTCATTTACTGTGGAGGATGTGTTTTGGAACTTTTTTTTGTATGGCATTTGTTCGTCTCTCCTTGTTGGTTTGCCTTGTTCATCTACTGAACTCTTGGGAGCTGGACATTGATTCTTGATTTCTGCTCTCAGTATAATCTGTGTCTCCTTTGTTCAGGTATCCTAAGGTATGGATTTAGTAGGGCTCCTCCAGGAAGTACCCACTCTCTCCTTCACTAGGAAGAACTTGATGTGATGGTGTTGCAAAAAACATTGAGGTTTGGATATATTTGAATACTTCTTTCCTTTTAGCAAGTCTAAAAGTTATGGACAGTTGCCAGGAATTATGGGCAATCAAGGCGGGTGGGTATTCCCCCTTGAAACTCTAATCTATACTTTAGCTCCATTTGTGACAATAGTTGTTCCGTTTGAGGACATCAAATAGGCTTATGTGCTTGCTAATGGAGGTCACCAGATATTGTCCAGATCTCTGTCTTTGCAGTGAGTGATAACTAGGGTTCCATTGCTATGAACATATGTGAGTGCTAGCCAGCCAGCATCATGACTGAGTTTCTGTTGCCTCTGGAAATGCAATGGATTTTTCTCTTGCAAGAAATTACAAGGATGATGACAACAACTATAAGAACTAACCCTTTTGTTAAAACAAAAGAAAGAAAAAAAGAATGTTCCTATAGCAACATACTTCTCTTATTCTTTTCCTTGAGCAGACCTACTCCAAAAAAATTCTAATGTTGGCCTTGCACAACTATCTCCAGCATGTTGCATGACAACCGAAGGAATGGCAACACTCACAACACTTGCATATCAAGAAATTACAATGACAACGAGTTAATCCCTTTGTAGGAAATCAAAAGAACAAAGAAGAAGGAGAAGAATGTTCTTACAACAACATACTTGTCTTATTCTTTCCCCTAAGCAAAAGAATTAGCATTGCACAACCATCTCCAAAGTTTTGCTACACAACAAACCAAAACAATGAGAACATAAGTAGCACTTGTATATCAAGAAGAAAAAAGAAAGACTCTTTAATGTTGCTCCTCCTCCTCCTCCTAGTGCCATCCTTTTGCTTATCTACCACCTACATCTAAGAAATGAAACTACCAAATGCGCCATAAAAATCATTGAACTGAGTTTTGAGGTGGTTTTTCACTCCCCCCAAAATTGTTGGACTAGTTCTTGTGATGGTTCTTCATTGCCCCAAAAATTGTTGGATCAATTCTTGAGGCAAATGTTGACCTCCCAAGAATCATCGGTTCAAGTTTTAAAAATTGGAATTGAAGCCAACTATCAAATCAAAATTGGGCAAAACTAATTTCGTTTAAGAATATGGTTCATGTGCAAGAGTCGCTATAATTTCACATATTTCCAAGATGATAGATAATACGATCATAAATTCAATTTTTAATTATTTTTATATTCTACAAAGGTTGAGTATTAATGACATTCATTGTATTGTCATGAAGTTAAGGGGGGTTGGGGAGTCTGCTTTTATAATAGTGGAAAAATCATTATTACTTTCTTTCATTGGCTTAGTACTTATTAATTAATCAATAGAAACCCTAAACCCTAAAGCCTTTGCATTTTCATGAAGTTTTGAGGGTTGAGTAATCTACTTTTAGAGTAGTGACAGAGTCATTATTATTTTCTCTCATTATCAACCTATTGAACTTTTCATGTGCACATACTAAACAATCACTTTATTTATTTTTGTGAGAGACAACATCCATTGAATGGGGAAAGAAACATAGGGAAAAAACAAAATCATTATTTAAAAAATATTGAGACCATTGACATCAATTCCACTAATGGATTTATAGCCTATTCTTATTGTTAAAAGTAGCCATTAAGAAAATAAAACTTTAATTCTTATTTTGGAGGTCACGTGCATTACAAGAATATTTTGGTTTAACCCTTAAAGGCCTAATAAGGCCAAAATGGGTTTTTTGGTATTTCATAATATGTAAACAAAAAAGACATAAAACTTTTTATTTTTTATTTTTGGTTGGGTGAACACATTGATTATCTTTTCAATAAGATAATTGCAACCTAGAGTGACTCACTTTGTATGAAACCTGATAATTTTTTCTACATCCCTTGAATGATAATGTGTTCCATGTAAAATGCTTTTTGAATTTCATGAAAAATGGATTCAAATATATGATTTTTATATAATCTAGTTAGGTGTAATGCTTTATTATTCAAAAAATAATGTTTTACGCCAGTTGAGGGAAATTTTAATAATATGCTTAACCTTTTGTGTAACAATACGTAAAAAACCAATAAAGGGATTCACCATAATCGTGGTTTGTAACAATAAGTTCATTTATTAGTAGATTCAAAATTGATAAATTTAATAAGCCATTCAAAGTAGAGGTGTTCAAGCCATTTCTAGATGGCATGAAAGTTTGGGAGACTTTTAAGAATGCTAAAACCAAAGGAAAGTGATAAAGTCCATTATAACATGAATTTTAAAAAAAAAATTCACAAAAATTTAGATTTTGAAATGTATTAAAAAACATCCATCAATTATTTTTGAAAAAGATGACTTTTAAAACTTCAATCCAACAATGTCACATTGTTGGCATAATCAAAATATATTATAAAACACTATTAGGGATACCTTTTGTGTCAAAAATTGGTTGACTTTAACTTGTGTTTACCCAATAGTTTGAAACTTGAGGACATTCAAGTGGCTCCAAGGAAAGGTTTGTCAAGAAAACCCCATGCAACCACTTTTCCACGTGTGAAGGGGAATTGTGCAAAAGACAAAGCCCACCCCTAGTCAACCTTCCTAACTTAGTTGAGCCAACTTTGAAAACTCATTTAAAAACTAATAGAGGAGTTTCGGAAAGTGAGACCCTTTTGAAGTTGCTACCTATTTTAAAGGATCTTCACAATCACATTCCAAAACTTGCAAAGTTTCATTCCTACTTGAATGGCATTTTGTCTTAAATTTGTTTTGGTGAGTAGCCAACTTAGTCATTGTGAACTTGCCATATTAATATGCATGCATTAATCCATGCCAAAGTTTTTTTTTTGATTGATTAAGATTCAATTTCAACCTTGGGCAACACTTGACCAATCAATCTTGTATGAGCTAGATTGCTAGTTTATCACCCTTTTTTTGAATTTTTTTTTGAAATTTTTATCAAAGAATTAGCAGTTTGTAAAATTTGCATTTAATGCTTGGATTTGTAATTTGATTCATAGATGAATAAATTGGACCGAATTTCTAGCTAAGGCTCAAATAGAGGTAAAATGGTTGTAAAGTGGGCTTAACCTCTTAGGAATTAAATTTCTTAACTACATACTTTTGATGGGTAGACCATACTAATTAGGCCACACCAAATCAACAAAATAGACTAACATTGCAAATGTCTAGATTATGAATCTGTAGCCAAAATAAAGTGGTCCAAAATATGGCAACGACACCATAAAGGGTTGCAACTTGTTATTTGGTGAGTTGTTGTGGGTTGTGTAAAAGGTAACCTTTGAACATACTAGAATATCTCAACTTGCAACTAGTCTTAAGAATATGTACTATAATATATCATATGTAACCTCACAACTATGTAAAGAATACTAAAGAAAGAATACTATTAGATATAAATGGTTCCTTCATCTCAACTTCGATGGGGGGATATGTTTTCATCACAATATTAATTTTTTGTAGAATGACGCTTCACATTGTGATAAATGAAATTCACTTTGATGGCATTCATTTGTGATATGGATTAGATAAAATTTCAAACTAATGTTTTTTAAAATAAAAACTCACATTCTTGGAAACATTGATCTTGACTTGTTCAAAAAAGTGTACAATTATCTTCCCATTTACCCCCCCCCCACCCCCATGAACTTTCCTTGTTGATTTTGGATCTCCGAGACTTTAATTCTCTTCAACTTCCACAAACACTTTCAGGATGCTTGCACAAACCACAGTATGAATGTGTGCCTTGGATCTACAACGACCAAACCACAAAACATTTCATGTGAATTGGAATAACCAGCAACAAAAATACAATGAATCAACCTTAGATAGGTCTATTACAAACAGGTCACACATAACCAACTCAAAGTCAAAACATTTTTTGGTACTAGAGCTAAGTATACCTTTAGAGATGTCAACTTATTGTGCCATTCAAAGTCAATATTGTTAACAATAAATTGAACTTCCTGTGCAAAATTTTCTTAACATTGAAATATGAGCACCTATCTCCACCAATAACTGACACTTGCAAGAGTCATGACCCATGTGGCTTGTCCAGTGCCTGAAGAAACTTAACAAAAATTCATCAAAAATTCATTAGATTCAAGAACACAAGGCGATGACCCATTTCCAGTGACAGACGGTTGTGTGCATAGATTCAACAGATAAGTACAAAGTTTAAGATTTTCCAAAGCGCATGCATGCATGCACATCTGCCTTTTTGCACACTCTTGGACATTGATGCTCAATTAGAGCCATTGGGCCCAGACATGGAAACAATTCCAGAATAGCAAAAATGACAATTGGTTGCTAAGAATTGACCAAAGGTTGTGCATTGTAACACCATATATATACACTTCTAATGTGAGGACTTGTAGAATTGGAACATGAAGACTCACCATGCAATTGGTCGGTGATGCTGAATAGGGAGTTGTATTTGTCCCTGTGGATTGGGAGTGAATGTATGGATACTTTTTTGCTCCCTTTGTGTACATGGGCTGGAACTAGTAGTTGTTAGGCACCATTGGAAGAGAATAAGTTGAAAGCAAGCATTGTGATGGGTTTTTGGATCCATCTATGTCACACATGTGTTACACCATGCACCATACTCAAATTACCTTGGGCTAAATTTATGTTGGCTTTCCCTAGAGGCAAGACCTTAAGGTCATGCACTTTTGTAGAGATGGAACAATCAAATGCACTCATCACAATAGGTTAAATGGTGAGGGAGGAGAGGAGGCCGAGGGGAAGGGGAATTGGTGAATGTTGTTCCCAATGTGTTCCTTTGAATAGGATACTTAATGTTATTTTGGCAACTCATTGTGTCAAACAATTATTTTTGGAGTATTAGATTTTGAATATATATATATTTTCCTGCATTATTATTATCTAATTTTTTAATATGCACATATTTTAATTATCTTATATTTGTTAATAAAACTTTTAACATCTAATTTCAATACCTTATAATAATTAAAATTTTTAGTTAAAAAAAATTTGGAGTAAAAAAAGTTTGAAATTGAAAGAGAAAATGAAACCATGGGGTTTTGATCCTACTTGTTGCCTTGTTTTCTACATGTAAAATATAAAAAAACAGTTTCAAAAATTTCAATTTTCCTTTTTGCATTTCAAATTAAATAAAATCTCTAAATTTTTTCATTGGCATTTATAACTTTCTTCTAGCTTCTCAAAACAATTTATACCATATCATTTGGACTTGAAACAAATCTCAAAGATAATGTTAGTTTTTGAAAGTTGGGGATGAATTTAATTATGAAAACAAACTCCATTGATAAAAAAAGAAATTAAAATGTTCATCACATCAATATTGAGGATTGAGAAAAAATGTATAAATTTTCAAATACTTGAAATCTACTTTTCAAATTCTCAAAAAATCAAAAGTTCAATTCAAGTATTTGCAAATGCATTGGCAAAACATAATTACATCAATTTAATTTTTGAAACCAATGCCAACAATAGTTAAGAAAGAATGTATCCAAAAGAATATCACCTTTTTTTCATACTACTTTGGTTTGAATATGAACTTATGAATAGAGTGAATGCTTGGGAATGGCTAAAAATTCCTCTTCACAATGCCGTTGATGGGCATGATAAGGTATTGCAGTGAAAATGCTCTTGCGCCTTACTTTTTATGCAAGAGGTTACATTAAATTGGTTGTTTGTAATTAATATCGCACAATCATATTTTGGACATTGTGTACTAATTCAGTGAACTAATATTACACGAAAAAAATAATCTTTAATTATGTGTAATGTACATGGAATTGGACCCTAGTTGCCACAAGACTATGAAACTCGAGGCTTCATAAATCAAAGAAGTGCTCCACAATGCCTCTATTCCAAGTTTGGGACAGAACTGACAAATTAACTGATGACATTCAATCCATTAGTCAAACTAAGCACATCCAAAGTGGGGTATTGTGCTTACATTCTGACCCACTGAAGGTGGACGGGGAGTCAACAGGCAAAAGGTCCACACATGTATGGGACTTTTGGACATGCACTTGTTTGTGGTCCAGAAAGTTGGGGTTACATTAACTCAAGTCGTTACCTTGAGCACCACTCTTATGCTTTTTTGGTTTGAAATAGAACCTCGACTTTGTCGGATGTATCCAGGTAGCAAACTTGTGTTGACACGTGAATATTGATGATGCACGTGTGAACACAAGTAATACCAATCGAGTTTATGGAACTTTTTTCAGATAGAAGTACTATAAATGACAAAAAATTCTAATCAGATGATGCAATTTCTTGTCTCCCATACTCAACTTTGGGTTTGGTGATGCTTCTTCACCATCACTGGGACAGTGCCAGTGAGGATCAATTATGAGAAAAGAACATACAAATGACCAAAGAAGTGTTTACTGGTATGTATAAAGATTGACACCATTTTTTCCAAGAACCTCTTAGTGTGTTGTATGTAAATATAAATTCTAAATTTCTAAACACATAAATGCAATTTCCTGCCTTCCCATATTCTATTTTCATCCATACAAATGTGACCACTTTGCTTGATCTGCCTCCGTAGTTAGTTCCTCAATACTAATTCACTCCACAAACCGTGCTGCACACACCCATTACTGCGTCCTTACTTGTTCTGTTTCCCCATCTCACCCATTTTGTTACTAAATCTGATTAGAAAAATTGCAACATTTAGGATTCACATAACTAATGATTTTAACACATGTTTGTCTTCTTTATAGATAGCTATTGATTCCAATAATGTTTTTGAAACATTTCCTTCCATGCTACCCAAACCATGATAATTAGTGGTGGCACTAGAGCAATGACACAAGGATGTGCCAATGAGGATGGTGATTTGCATCACTTACTTTCCTCATACTTTGTTTTTGTCATTGCATCTCTCACACACCCTCTTCTTTGACTTCTTTGCGAAAATACATGAAAGATGATGGCAGCACCAAGTCACAACAAACAATCCTGAATAAATTGAGAGAATGCATTTAATTGCATTTGTATGCTTAAATCATGGTTATAGCAACTCCTCCTACTTAGGTGTCCTAACTCTTGTCTTTCCTCTTGGGTTCCATTTGTCTTCTTCTTTGAACTTTTTATGTGGCAAATTATCTTTGTGTCTAATGAAGTGACACAAGTTCACATGAAATCAGGCCCACTAACAAAATTCTATACTTGGCTTTGACCGATTCTCTAACTTGCTACTCTTAAGTCAAAACCCTTCCAAATGTTGATGCAAGGGCTCTTATAACGTTTTGACCTGTATAAATTGCAAGAGGGGATTGGGCCAGGGGGGGGGGGGATGGGGATGGGTAGAAGAAAAATATGTAAGCAAACTAAAGATATCAAAATCAAGGTTTTGTTTTTTCAAATTTGTGATGTAGCCACACACTGGCAATCATCTACGAGGAATTAATCAAATTTGGCTATACGTCAGTCAGAGAGCGAAGTAGAAACATTTAAGATCCTTGCTATATTTTGGCGACCTGCTAGAACCTATTGTCTAAATATGGCTACTTCAGAAATCTTTTCTTCACAATCTGGCAACTTCGGGGCATTTTTTTTATGAGCCACATTGGAGTTTGAAATTTTAATTTCATTTTTTCCACCAGTGGTAAAAATTCCCCGAAAAATGAAACACTGACCCAAATATTAAATTTGTAAGATTATTGTCTTGCTTTGGTTTGCTTTCACTTCATACAAACTTTAAACTCCCAAGTATTGAGCATTGGTATAGAAATCTCTGGATTAGTGTTTAACTTCCAAAATTTACACATTGACTTATTTAGGAAATCAAAATGTTGTACAAATCCATAATCTCCACATAAATCTAAAAACTCACACCATGGAATAATACATTTACATAATTAAAAAAAAGAAAATTTAAATTGATTAAAATTGAAGTAGATGATTAATCATATTAGTTGGTAGAGATATACAATTTTCAGCCATCCAAGGCTGCTAATACTAGATAACAATTTTTTTGAGGAATTAGGTTTGAAAGAAGTTACAGTTCCCCAAAAAAAAACATTTAGTTTCTATTGTTGTACTATTATTATTATTAATTTCCAATCTTCTTGCGAATTGAAATTGAAATTTGGTGATGTTGTTGCTATTGTTGTTGTGATTATAAAATAGATATAATAAAAAATGTGGTGTCTATCTAGTGTTTGTGCCATTCAGATTTACTTATAAAACTTAAAATCTATGAGCCAAGTATACATACATTTACTTATCTTCTTCCCAACAAAAACCTCTAAGCTCTTATTTTTTCCCAGTGTCTGCTTAAGTCTCCTATAAGGTGGTTGGTTACAGAAACCCTAGCTTTCTCTCCCCCCCCTCCCCCTTCCTTTCTTCTTGTAAATTATAAGAAGAAATCTTGTCCCTTTCCACCTTCAAAACTCCCACTTTTGACACTGCACACCTTGCTCTCTCTCTTCCTCTCTCTCACTGCTGTCACACTGCTCCATAGGTACTGAGTACTAGTGTCCCTAACAGGCACCACCATCACTAAATTGCTTCAGAACCAACATCACCCCTGACACTAGCCTTGTAGATAATTTACATTTCCACAACACACAAAACCATAGCCCCACAAAACCTTGGCCAAAAAAATTGATCCCAAATAACACACTCTGAAAGTGTTCACAGAACTCTTCAGATTCCATAGTATCTAGACTGGCAGCCTTCTGTTTGCAACAACCAAATTAGCACTAACTTGGAAGAGATTCATATAAGAATTGCATCTGGAGTTGCAACTTTGTTTTGGTTTGTAATAGAGATTTATATCAGAAGTTGTAGTTGTTGTTGTTGTTGGCATTGATTGCAGCTTGAAAGTGATCCAGCTATCTATATCTAGAGCTTGCAGAATTTCTTTTGTGTTATGGCGGTTGTATCATCATCATCAGCTTTTGCTGTCTCTAGTTCAGCTAGAATTGCTTCAGACTCCAGTATATGGATCACATCTAGCAACCAATTTGCTGCAATACAGCAGCTACTGACAATGGGTGGTGGTTACAAATCAAAGTGTAGCAGCTGCTGCAGCAGATGTTGTTGCTGCAATTCTAAGCTGTTGCAGTTTATGAGTCGCGGCAGAGGTCCTAGTACTTCTCATGCCATTGCTGCTGCTGCTGCATCCGGCCGTGGAGAGGGTAAGTTCAAATCGGTGCAGGAGCGTCGAAACTGGCCAGGGCTCGCCACGAGATCGGTCGACAATCCTAGTGCAGCAGCTGTATCCAGGCCAGCTCCACAGCAGCTGATCAAGGATCTTGCAAATTCTGGTTCTTCAGAATATAACAAAGGTTGGACTGATGAGAATGGTGTAGAGGATTCCAGATTGGTGGCACAGTTGCGCAACATCGCTTTGGCGGCTGAAGATCGAAAGGAAATGCATGCCATCATCGGAGTCCAAAGAGACAATTGGAACAAGCTCTGCCACACGACAGTGAACATGACCACCATCGCAGCAGCAATTCTATCAGCCATGAATAGTAGCTTCAGCATGTCAGTGGCAGCGTTCCTTCTCAACAGCAGTGCAGCTGGATTCATGTTTCTGGCCAGCAAGTACCAACCCTCACAACTGGCTGAAGAGCAACGCACGGCAGCTCGCTTCCACAAACTGCTAGCCAGGGACATCCACAACACGTTGCTCATCGATCCACGCTTACGCAAAAACGCGCATCTGTACATGAAGGAAGTGATGGCGAAGCTGGAAGCTCTTGAACTCGCCTTCCCTCTCCCCTTGAAACCCAACGGCCTGGAGAAATTCCCCAAGACTGTCACACCATCAATCCTTGGCCCTAAAGCAAATCTCTCCAAAACAGAAGTACTCCCAACTGCTGATGCCAACAACAATAGCACAAATGGATGGACCCAAACTCGTGAGGAAGATCTCAAACTCACAGCAGAAAAGCTGAAATCCTCAGACATTCAAATCTACTTGCAGCAAGCCAGAAACAAGGAACTGGCTAACAAAACACTAGCAATACTAGCTCCAGTGCTTACAGCAACTGCAGCTCTCTTGAGCTTGCTAACTGCTTGCAACTGCAACTGGCCAGCAACAGCTACTACTAGTACTACTACTAAACTTGGGATTCATCTTCTTCCTCTAGCAAATCTCATATCCTCCATCTGCAGCATTGCAGCTGTTGGGTGCAGCAGCTTCTCAAATGGTGGTCAGATTGGCATGATCTTTGAGCTCTACAGAAACTGTGCAGGCTACTATGAAGAGATGGAGCAAGAAATCCAAACCACCATCAGGTTGCCAGTCTCCCAGAGAGAGCATGGAGAACTTTTCCACCAGAAGATTGCACTGCAGCTTGGTCGCCATGACTGCATCCCTTTGTTTTCATCCCAAGAAAGGAAGATTGGCAAGCTTTTCTGAGTTCATGAATTCATGAATTATGAGTTGGGCTCCGTAACTTGATTATGGATGTTATTGGGTAGATTTAATTTGTATCTGATTTGCAATTTCTTTGTATACTTGAAAACTTTAGTTTGTACTACAAGTTCTTAATTAGTTTAATTTCAATTATGAATTCAAGAGCTCTCTCTCAGGATCATATGTGTATTTAGAACTTGTATCGAGTACTAAGTTACTAACCTGGATATTTATGGTACCTAGATTAAGTCAGGGTCTCCGAGTTCAAATCTAACATTTTTTGGGCTTAATATATATGGTCACTAAGAGGCCTCACTCAAAAAGTTGAAGGTACGAATGTGGGTGCTGGTTCACCCTGGCCCAAGGCAAGCTTCCATTCATGGTTGGTCTATGGGGTCACTTGTGTAGAAGCATATGGGTAAATACTAACTACATGATCATAAGTCCTTGCACCCCATTCAAACTTGGTATTCACCCTCCACTGCAATTTTGCATGCTATTTTGGCAACACCCATTTCAAGCATCATTTTCTAGATCATGATTTCATGATTTGGTGCTAGCTTGCACACACAAATTTTTCTCTAGAAGAGATTGATATGGAGGTTGGACCTACGTTTAACCTCTGTCATGTGTACCTCATGTTTTGTTGTATTACTTCATAGAATCCAGATTGCAAGCTGGGTCACCAACAGTTTTTTTTTTTGCTGAAATCTTTCAAGCACTTGTAGACCTCCCAAAATCAGGAAAGGTTCATGTCAATTGTGAAAAGATTCACTTGGTCCACATACATGTAAATTAAATTCTCCACCAAAATGAGAAGATTTTAGGTGATGATCAACTTTTTCACAGTGAGCTGTTGGGAGTATTTGGAATTCAAATTTGCTATTCCAATGTTTTAGACCCCTTCAATTTCACATACTGTTGTGATCATATAAATACTCCGGGCATACTCATAGTCTTGGACCAAAAGAAGCTAAAATTGCCAACAACAAGCCAAGATTCATGTTGTGTAGCAGGAAGGCTCCACAACAAACAAGGCCGGGAACTTGGCAAAATCAAGAGAATAATTAGTATAATTACACATCCATGAGAACTTTGTGTCTAGAATATTGATGGCTCTCAAGAACATTCATTGCGCATAGTTAATAACTTGATTTGTAAAATTGATCTCTGATAAAAAAATTGGTGTCCCAAGGTGATCAACTTCTGATTTTTTAACTTGTCAGCAGTCTTTTCCTGATCAGATGCAAAGAAAGGGATTTAAATTAGGCCACCTGAACTGGAGTGCGCAATGTTTTGGTGGTATAGCTCTCCATCTTCTGTCTGGCATATTGCTGGTGCCAATCTGATTGTTCTGTGGACATCTTGTTGCATCTCTTCATAGTAACCTGCACAGTTTCTTTAGAGCTCGAACATTGTTCCAATTTGTCCAGCATTTGAGAAGCTGCTGCATAATAGGTACTAGGTACCCAGTAGTACCCATATACAATGTAGGTAAGTAAATAGGTATGGAACTTGGTGGTTACTAGATCTAGGTAGATGTGTGCGGATGCTTAGTACAAAGCTAAGCACTTGGTTAGCTATGGCACAGGAATACAATGAAAAATGCGTTTCCTGTCCACAAACCATCCATCCTGGGTGGTGCAACTGCAAATTGTACTCATTTAGAGTTCAATATTGGACTGACGCAAGACATTGACATATCCACAAAAACCGAAGGTGGTGCTCAAAGCTCCAAAATTGTGGCAGAGTTAAGGGGAAAAACAGTATAACTAGTGCTCTGTATGCCATAAAAAACCTCTATGAAAGAGAGGGTCTTGCACAGCTGAATGTTTCAGGTTTGAGATAGATATTACTATATAAATGATGCAGTTCAAAGATCAATGAGATTCTTGTGAAGTTCATCAAAGTGCAAGATATAATGTCTCATTGAAGCAATTCTCATCCTGTAGAAATTTACATGGAATCAATCCTTGAAGCTGCATATGTAAACATGACTTTGTGATTTAAAGGTATGTGAACTATATCTGAGATTTAAGGAAGTTGCAAATTATCAAAGATTATCATTGAATCAAAACTGTTTAGACCCAAGAACAATTTGCAGAAGAAACCAGGTTTTCTCAGTATTTAGGTGTAAGTAAAAACAAAAAACCCTAAACCCTAAACCCGAAATCTGCAGGATTTTGAAAATTGCATACACAATATAATGTAGTGTGATCCATCAAATCTACCTAGACTAAAACACCCAGACATAGATTTATTATGTGTATTTTGCACAATGAAGAGCTCTGGATGGCATCTGTGTTGGGTGGGTACATGGATGCGTGAAACCTTTGTAGTGGAACATGGTTCAAGAGAATGGAAGCAACCCACCAGGGGGTTTCCTGCAGCAGAAACCAAACCTAAATAATAACAATAAGAGAAAAATCAGTATAATTAAGGGAGACCAAGTATCAAATAAATATTGGAGAGCAATGTGGATCATCAGGTTCCATAGCTCTGTAATGTACCCTAGACTAACAGATCACTATGTAACAGTCAACACCCCCTCTCAAATCAGCTACTCTTCAACAAATAGTCCTCCAAAGATTGTAAACATGATGACTATCCTGTGACATGGCATCAAGGAACATAGGCTCTTGATTTATCATAAGCAGCAATCAATGTCTGGACCAATGTCTTGCTGGTTCCCTTTCTGAACTCCTCGTAATTAGCCCCTTTCCGAATTGAAATAGGTAGCTTGAAGTTGACCTCCTTCCTTTAGCATTGGACCCTGATCACATTAACATCCAGGCCCTCTCCATAGTATATAGACAAAGGTTTTGTGTCATCTTCAAGTGAAGTAGAATGTGTTTCACTGCTTCAAGATGGATCTTTCTTGGAGCACTTATAAATCTACTAAATACACTAGAACCAAGAAGGCAATGTCTGATGGTTTGTTGGACAATCTAAGATGAATTTTCTGATAATTTATGCATACATAGTTGGATTTATTTCATAGATTGGAGCGTGTTTTCATTAAAAGCTTATCACAAGGGAGTGTAGGCAAGGTTACAACTTGATGTGTGTCAAATTGCTTGAGAATCTTTGCTTCGAAATGATGTCATGTCATGAAAAATCCTTTGTTGACATAAATGAATTTTACTCCAAGTACTACAACAAATTGCTACTTAGACTGTTATAGACTTTAACTCAAATAGACTTTGGGTGGATTAGGACTCCAACATACCGCAACATGTACTAGGACATCAATGGACTTTGTCCACTATGATACTATTATGGCCCAAGCTCAAAGGGCTTCTCAATGGACTTTACATGAGTGAATCATCTTAGGGTAAATTTTTATGCAACTAAAAATCAATAATCTTTTTTGCTTATTTCTAGCCATTGACATGGAATGTTCCAAGACACTTTAGATAGATATCCAAATTTCCAAGGTTTGTCATGTCAAACGGAGACTCAGATTGCACTAGGCCACTAGCCACTTTTAAATCTTTACAACATCACTCTCAAGTAATACCAAATCATCCACATGGAAATGAGATCTTTGTTAAAATCATCCACAAATCATGTAAAGATTTGATCACCTTTAATCATGTGATATGTTGTAATCCACATTTTTCCCCTTAGTCCTTGGTTTTTTCAGTATGTGTTGAATTTTTTGTGTACCATGCTCCTAGAACATGGTGAAGTCTATTTAGAGCACCTTGCAGTCTACATACTTTGGACTCCACCTTCTTCATGAATGCTTCATGTTGGATTGTGGCAATAGCTTTCTATAGGTCTCCATGTTAACAAAATTTGTTTTCACATTAAGGTGGAAGATGATATCCCGTATGGGTGCAAACATAATAAAAGGAGCTGCCATGGGGGTGGACATTGTTTTAAATTTGTATCTAGTATTTAAAAAACTCACCACAGGAATCACAAAATAATTTGGATTGTCAATTTTTTTTGGGAGAACTTCATTATTTGCAAAGTTTCAATCATCAAACTTCATGCAGATTCATCATGTTTCAAAAGTCTTTTCAAGTGTTTAAAACACTTGAAAACCCTCGCATAGCCAACCATTTTTTTTCTTTTCACAAACTTTCTTTTTTCATGTCAAATGTGCAAATGGTTCCTTCTCAAAATAGGATTTTAATATTGATGATTAAAAGAATAATATGACTTGGAATTCATGTTTACAACACATTTTGGCCGATGGTGTTCAAACGTGCTTTTGATCATGAAAATTAAGAATTTTGAAAATGTGTCTTAAACAAAAGTTGTTCATTTTTGTTTGGCAAAGGGAATACATGATATATAAGATCAAGTTGTGATCAAAACATATGTTTATTTGACACACATTTGTAAATTGTGTATGAAAAATGAAAAATTGAAAATAATTTAAACCAACACATGAATGCCACATGCTAAATGTAATCCTTGAAAAGGACTTTCACCTTGGCTCTTTTATTGTGTTTGGACCCATTTGTTATGGGTGGCCAATGTTATCCTTTAAAGAGAACTAAATTCCATTTCAAGTCATGAAAGTAAACATTTTTTCAAAGTTGATGTTTTTCTTTTGTTCAAATTGTTTACCACCAAGAGAACTTTGAGCTTGTTTGGTTTACCATCTACATTAGGTTAATTTAGAAAATTCATTTTGCACATTAATTGTTCATTTATTAATAAGTAATTCAAATAATGTCTATGTATTGCTTTTGTGAATTGAATTGTATTATTATTGTATTATTTGAATTTAATAATCTTGACCAAATAGTTTATCAAAGTTCTTAGGCTCCTTAGTGATGGTCACTACTACCATGTTTATTAGTCCTCTAGACAAGAACTACATGTTTCATTTTCTTGAGTAGCACAAATAGTCGTAACAATGCAATCCCTCATCTAATTTGGTTGTTGAGCTTGACATTCAAATTTAGGTTTGATGATTAATAGTTGAAGCTTGGAAAACAATTATTGTCTAGACACTAGTAGCTTTAATAAGTCTTTGTGTTCTTTATTTTGTTTCCTATTAATTAGTTGGGGGTGTATGAGAAGTCCAACTTTTTATTTTTGCAATGAGAATTATGAAAAGTTGCCCATTGCAAAAAAAAGTTGAAATTATGGATGCTCCCCAAAATAAAAGATTCTACGGAAAGATGGAGTGCCTCCCCCTTTGACCCAGTTATATAGGTGAGAAGGGGAGGACTTTGGGTAAACATATGGGATTAAAGTTGGGTGTTATTGGAAACAACCTTGGGGAACACATTGAGAACCTAAGGAACATATTGTGAACTTTATGGGAACTCATTAGGAACTTGAAGGGAACATGTTGGGAACAAAGGAAAAATGAAAAAAATCCTCTACCTCACCTGAAACTTAAAAGATGAAAAATCAACGCATGCTGAACCTTCCCATTGGTTGCATGAAATTTCTATTTTCCAACATTGTTCGTCACCATTTTTGGCTTGGGCTAATACCCCCATCATAAACCATGGGTACTTATTGGTGATGCATAATCCACCTTGAAAGTTTAGATGCAACTTTTAATCTAACACAAATAGGTCATCATTTTCAATGTGATTTATTTGTAAAATCATGTTTCATTATGACATTCTGAAGACTCCCTTGGATGGTTTCATCATGATATTTAGGCCATTTTACACAAGGAGTCAAGGTCATTTATTAAATTCAAATAAAACATTCCTATTGGTGCAAAAGTTGAAATCAACCCCAAGGGTTTTACACTAAAAGTCAAGGTTGAAATAGAAACAATATTTTCAATTTACCCCATATAAGGTCATAAAGTTCAACATTTATTAGTATTGGGACATCAATGTTCTAGGATTTAGAAGTAACTTGGGGTCAAACAACAAGTCGAAAATGTTCAAATTTAACCCCAAGTTTTTTTATCCTTGATTCTTAATGTAAAATGAGCCTTAAATATGTCTTAAAATAATTTTTTCATTGTTGTCTTTGCAAAAAATAACAAGTTTGCAACTACATGCAAGTTCACTCAAAGAATTGGGATTGATCAAACTTGACATCCCTAATAAATTAATCTAACTTCTATTTTCAGAATGATGACATTTATATTAGATTTCAGACTCCTCATCATACTACATACTCCTTCAAAAACACACTTAAAACTATATTTTTTCCTTTCATGTTTGGGAATGTGAATAAATACCTTACATTCAAAAATATTTTCATAAAACTACTTAGGTTAAGTTTTATTGAGCTTTGAATCCTTCCTTGGAAATGATCTTAACATTTGAATGAGTAGGATACCCACTCCTAGTGGGTGTGGGAAACATAAAATTTAAAACATTTTGATTACCCAAATAGGCTACTTGAAAAGTAACAATAAAACCTAACATAAAATTATTATGTATTTAGTGTTTTTATTTGAATGATCAAAGAAGACATATTTTTTCATTCACATGCATTAATTTTCAAAATTTTCATTGTAAAAGTAAGTTTCAAGTAGGTTTTTTAAATGGAGAAATAGCTTTAACATATTTTGCTTTGTAAAATAACATTTGTTTTAGATATATGTTCTAACTTAAAGCAAAATATTTTTAATGATGTATTTGTATATATAATGATCTCTTTATCTAAACTTAGTAGACAGCTATTTCATTAAAGTTTTTAATGAAAATGTAAGATTGAATAGGGTATTGACTAATTAATTTCAAATACACTTGTTGTAGACTCACTTTTGATATGTATGGAATATTTTCAAATTTTTTATTCAATTTATTGTAAATTCAATGGAATGCCAATGATTTCATCATGAGAATTAAGTAAAATTTTAATTTATTTTCTTGTGCTAAAAACAAAATCTTATTTTTAAACTTGATTTTTGATAGTCAATTTTTTTAGATATTTTAAAATGCCTTCATCATGATATAAGCTATAGTATGAATTGTTTTTGTCTAAACCTATAATATTTGGGTTTCTTGGATTCTATCATCATAGACCTTATATTATTTGGAAAAGAGTCTTGTTGATGCTTTTAGAGCTTCCATTTTGTTGCAAATGAAATTGAATAGTCGTTTTATTATTGTAGCCCATTGCAAAAAAACTACAAATTGAATTTTGCTTGAATATTTTCTCCCTTGATTAGACATAGCTAGGCCTAATTCTCTTATTGCATTGGATGTTTGAAGTTTAAATTTTATTTTTTTTGGTCATAAGTAAACCTGAACTTTTCAAATAAAAGGATCCAATAAGTAATCCAACTAAAGTTATAATATCCACCTTTCTTGGGATGGGCATCGTCTTATTGTAAATCACCTTCTAAGGATGGTGTATGTTCATTAATCATTGTTTTTTTAAAATTTGATTTTGAACCCTTTTTTCATAATGAAGAAATTGATATATCCTTTTTAAGTTCCATAGATTAAAGGTCACAAGAATATGGCTTAAATTTTAAATGCATATTGGCTTTCATGTCTTTTCTAAAGTGTGTCTTGAGCTTGAAATGATGTGTCCACAAAATTGTAAGACTATTGATCAATATAAAACATTTTAAATAATGGGTTTGGAAAAATTGTAGGTTGATCTTAAGAACTATCAATATTTTATGTTGTTGGAAAAAACCTACAACCTACAATTTTTCCAAACCCATTGCTTAAAAAAGAATGAAGCATTTATCCAAACCTAGTACTTAAATCATGGATATGAGAACTTAATGTTTTTGTAATATAATACTCAAATATAAGACGAAAAAATTCTTTTGTGTTAAATCGCATTTTGATTTCCTCAATATAGCTAAAACATCATCCAAGTTATGTAAAAAAATGGCTCGATTATTAAACACTTGATTTGAATCAATATATAATTCTACAAAATTGGCCCATGGAATTATGTTTCATAATGTGTTTAATTTTCCCTTAATTTTATTTTAATTTTATAATTAATAAGATTGGATTAATATAATAGTCATAGAACTTCAATGAGCTAAAAACACCTTTTGTTTTATATGTGAGTGCACTTGGAATTTCTAATAATATTTTGAGCATTTAAAACCATTAGATTGACCTTAGCACTCTCTTATTCTATAAATGTGGGTCAAATGATGTCAATGTGATAACTTCTCAAATAGGTCCAATAAAGATTAGAGGATGTTGACTAAACACACCTAGATGGAAAATAAATTGACTACATGCCTAAAAATGGAATATGGTTACAAAATATCATAAACTTCATGAATGTCAAGGTTTAGTGTAATGAAAAAATATGTAAATTATTTTACCATTTTAGAGGGATGTTGGAGGATGTCCTTTGAATATGTTGGGGTGAAGGACATGTGTATCTTTCATAGCAACTTCACAATTAAGCCTTGTGCATTCTTCTTTTATGTGCATGTTTTCTTAAATGAATCCTACCTAAGGACTAATTTTTTTTCTCAAGTGTTTTATCTTGGTGCAAATTTTGCATCTAATTTCTATTAACTTTGTCAAAGCAAAAAATCCAATCTTAGTTTGAAGATCAAATATCTTGAAATGTCTAAACTATAGAGTGAATGCATGAATGGGTGGACCTATATTGGTGTTGCATTATAGTTTTTTACAAACTAGTTTTGTTCAAAACCATTTGGCATGTATCAAAATCAAATCCAATGGACTTTGGTTTTAAGTTGTCAACTCAAATATGAATGCATATGTGTGGTCATTTTGTCAATTAATGATCGGAAGTTATTTTGATGGCCGACTTTTGAAGTTGTTACATGTGGAGTAATATTGTACATATGGACTTTCTTTTTGTGGATATTGGTGTGATTTTTTAATAAGGACTCAAAGTCTTTTATAGAAAATGATGACCTTAGATTCTAGAAATGAAATCCTCTTTGAAAAATATTTTGTAAAATTCTAACTTTATGGACCTTTTAATGGTCAAATTGATGTGTTTTTGAGGTTTTCATATATATTATTTTGAAAAAAAAAGAATTTGGGCACACATGTACAAAATAATATTATATAGTTAGGAGTTTCCATAAATGATAAACATTTTCTTGGAATTTGATTGGTCATTTTACCTTAACTATTTAGTTGTCCCAAAGCTTGAAAAAATACAAATAAAATGCGCTTATGAAGATGTTATCATGTGTCATTTTTGGTTCACCCATGCATTCATCTTATAGATTTACTTTCCTAATTTATTGTCTAGTAAAGGCAATAATGACATTTGTATTCAAACAAATATATGTATGAATGGTCATTACATGAAGGGTAGTAAGCAAAACTTCAACGTCAATGCCCATTTGATTTGAGGTGAATGAATGGATGCTAATTTCATTGAACTTTTTAATTTTATAGAAACCAATGCAAGTATGGTTGGGTGGTACCATCAGGAATGTTAGAACTTCAATTTCTTAAATTCATCAAATTTTAAGATAATGAAGGACACATTTAAAAAAGGCTTTTCATTCAATTTTTTTTATGAACATAGTATTTTAATCTTGTAATATTTAAAATTTAATTGGCTCAACAAAAAATTGAATTTTAATGTGAACAACATTTGAATGCATAAGGAAAATTTAATTTAGGAATGTAGTGTGAAAGGTTCAAGTTTTGGTTGAAAACACAAAGGAATGTTTTTTTGGGTTGTTTTTCAATCTCTTTAATTTAATTTATATCTTTAATAGGTATTTGATTAAAATAGCTACTATTTAGCTACCACTTTGTAAAGGTCAAGAATAGGGGGTACTAAAAGGCCACTAATGCCAAGAACAAAACCAACTATTCTTGCTTTTTTTAATGTCTCATTGGACCATTTCTATTAGCATGTATTATATACACATGAAAACAAATCCAATGTGTAAGGGATGTGTCAAAAATCAAATATCTTTAAATGTTAATACATGTTATAGGTGTCTAGGTGTTTATTATTTTTCATAGCTATGTGCAAAGGTGGAATAAACACAGTTGAAATGGTGCAAACCAATTAAAAAAAGATTAAAATAAAATAAAATGACTTTTATTTGCATGAATTGGGTCTAACTTTCTTTTGATTTCAACAAAGTGATTTGTAGAAATTGGTACCACCCAACCATATTTGTCCCAAATTTTAAGCATCCCATTCCTCATAACCATGGGTTGATTGACAAAATACAAGATGTGAATAAATTTTGAATAAAAGTCTTTTAGTTCCCCTATTTTGATTTATGACTTTTTAACCAATTTGACTTTAAACATCAATCATGAATTAGGAGTACAAAATCAAATGTAAAATTTAATTATTCAAGAGGAAAACTCAAATTTCATTTGCATTGAACTTTCATGAATCTCAACTCTTGACTTCCAGCTTCTAAGTCCCTACACAATGATATGTGCAATATGCACAAATGACATTATGCAATTTATAGTTTTGAGCTTTGCAAATAAAATAGTGAATAGTGTAATATCCAAATTTCAATCCCCCTTGACCCTTTGTCCTTGATGCAAGCATTGATGTTTGAACTTTGAAGGACACCTTGAGCAATAAACAACAAACACAAACCAACTAAGGACTAGAAAACTCCGTGACTCAATGTGCACAATGCACAATGCATCAATGGTTGACTACATATAAATCAACATTGAACAATCAATCATCCAATATCACCCTTCCAAATTACAACTTGTTTGCCCTATAAAACATTAGGATTCAAAAATTATTACTTACTACTTAGTCAAGACTCAAGAGCTTGAAATATAGGAAATTAATTTCAAAGTTGCAAGTTTTAACAAATGCATTGTCCATTATGTACCATGGACATTGCAACTTCAAAGACAAAAGAATGTAACAAAGTTACAACTTATGGGTAATAGAACATAATTTGGAAGTTTCCAAAAACCTAGATAATTGAAGTTTGGGTGATGGCTAGAAAGAACTTGAACATTCAACACAATTTTTTTCACAAATTGCAAAAGATTGTAATCGTACAATGTGCATCCAAATGAAAGTTGCAATTGTGTGACATAATGATTGTGAGGCAGCAGAGAGGAATGACCTTCAAAAAGTTGACAATGATACAGAGCAATTAGTTGCCCATGACTTAATGAAGCAAAGAAGGAACACTAGGCAAGGGGTCTAGCTTTGAAATGGATGGCCATATGTTCATTACTTGGTGACTTGCACATACGCCATAGATGGTAATTTGCAGAAGGTGACTAGGATTTGTTTTGTGTGAAAAGTGATTGTCCAGAGTCATCATCATGGTGAGATTGTAGCTTGATGCAATCGCAATACAACAATTTTGACATAAGAAAACAAGTCCTAATTATATTAGTGTTCTCTTCATGGACCCCTTTAGCAAGTCGAAAGGAAGTGAATTTTTACTCAAATAAGTTCCCATAGTATGCACATATCAATGAATATCTACTTAATTTTCATATTAAAATGGAATTATTGGAGGATCTCCAAGTACAATCTTTCATAGGTTGAACATATCTAGCAGATTTCTTTGGATCTGAACTCTTACTTTGCGGCAAGGACCAATTGTCCTCCTTGCAATAACAGGTGTGCTATAGTATCAAGACAAGTACAAAACAAGGGCTAGGGCTAGTACAAGTTGCAACAAGAAGAGAATAGAAGTTCTTCTCCCAGCATGTTTTGGTCATTCGTCAAGCTTCCAAGGAAGTTAATTGACTGGGACCACGTCTCATGTTCTCCTTTTGATTCTTTCCATAGGAAACATGAAGTGTAGTTAGTGTGTGGCGGGGGCGTGTAGGTGACACACCTTTAATGTGTTTGAACTAACGGTTTGAACAATTAATCCTACCTTTTCTGAGTACCCTTACTTGGTTGAATTTTACCTAGTCTTCCTAATGTGGTAAGCATTGTTCATGCCCCCTAAATCAAACCTCAAGTATCACAACGTGCGTCATACACATGCTAAGGTTTTTTTAAATTGATAATCTATTTGAATGAAATTTGAATCATCTAGGTAGGTGATTAAAATGTGAAAATTCAATACTCAACCCATGTGGGTTTTGCCAATTCTTGGATGCTACGTATCAAAGGGGTAGGTTCTTTACCCACTTAAAAAAAAAAAAACCAATAATTGTTGGGTAAACCCTAAACCTTAAACCCTAACCCTAAACCCTAAACCCTAATTGTTGGGTAAGTTTCTAATAACTGTACTGATAACTGGGTGTTTTCTTAATACCCGACCAACAATGGTACAAAGAAGATAACAAACACCAATGCTGATTGCTTGCACAATAGTCGGGAAGTAACAAGTGAGGGTAAAGCAAGTTGTGTGACAAGCCAATAAAATGGGGATATGCACATTACTGGTTTTCTGGTTTTTCTGAAAAGGGTCATACTACTGACCTGACTTGTCATGTATTTTTTACCTCTTAGTAGTTTCTTTCTGGTGAATTATCACAAAATTTCAGCTCCAAAAAACAAAAAAGCAATTTTGTTGTGCATTCCCTGTTTTTGTGGGGAAAATATTTGTAATTTTTGGAGAAAACAACATTTTGGGGGAAAAAAAATGGTCACATTTCAACACACTTTTGAGGCAGTTTGTTTTGGTGAATTTCATGCAATTTGGACAGTTTTCTACAAAATTATTGTCAATTGTGGCTAAATCTTGTTTGTGATGATGGCTAACAATGAATGCTACATCAGAAAACTGGATAATAATAATAAAACAAGTGGTGTGTCACATTCTGGCCTTGCCATTTACATTAAAAAATATCTTAAGGCAGAAAGAAGAATTATGGAAATTCAAATATTGAACCATGCAAAAATAAAATCTTCAATAAAATCCTCTAATTTTTTTTTGAAATATCCTTCAAGATATCATAACTCTATAACTGATCTCAAGTTTCAACACAACCCAAAATATCATCTTTCAAAAATCCTCGTATTTTTAATTGGTAGACCTATTATTATTATTACCTAGGGGCCAAAATCCATTTAGCTACTATACTCTAGAATGAATCTTAAACACAATATCCCACAATAAAATAAAACTTAAAAATTAACATACACTGGTCCCATATGCATTAGAATTGGTTCCTGGATGTTTTGATTTCATGCCATCAAATCACATTCAAGTAGATGATGACTTGGAAGAGCAAGTATAGGAAAGGAAATTATCATGCACAACTATTTGCCTACATCAATACAAAATTGCTGCATCAGCAGCAGCAGCCAGCAGCAGCACCTTGGAGAGGTTGTGAAATCAGTTTAAACATGACTCACTAGATTGCTGACTTTCCAGATTCACTCAACAAAGGACACCTGCAATGCAAGCAGATCCATGTCTTCCAAATAATGTTTAACAAGCAAAATGAACAAGCAACCATTTTTATGTTTTAGTTCACAATGTTCGAATGCGAAATTGTTCATCAAATTCCGAACAAGATGCCATTTTGATGAATACATATGCCTGTCAAAGCTTCTCGAAAGTGCATTTATATTTCCCTATTGGTAGGTTGTCCAGAACAAGCAGGTTCTCTGATTGGTTCTGGGTCAGGTTTTAGTGTGTACCTAGATTGGAGCTTCACAATTTTGCTAAAGCCCAATTGGGATTCTGACCATGTAATTGCATTCTTGCTGAAACTGAAACCAGCACAGCATGGACTCGGTCATTATCTAGTTTAAATTATACAACTTGTGGGAAAGTACAAAAAGCTAAGCCATACTTTACAGGCAAAGTTACGGATTTCAATTGTTTGTAATTAATAACACATATACATGATCTTTCAATTTGGTACTTGTGCACACGGTGGACAAGCATAATATCACACATTAAAATTTGGGTTTAATTGAGTGTAAAGTAGAGAGGCCGTAGATGTGCTCTTAAACCAGACCAAGCTTGAACTCTGGAACCTAAAGGTTGTATAAATGAAAAAAACCTGTTTTCAAAATCACACCAGAGAAGGGAAAAAATTCAAATCCGAAGGCCAAAGGTCTTCTCAGAAATCAAGACCTACACAACATACTTGGTCCATACTTCATTTTACTGTGCATCATGCTTTCCATGTGACTTTTTCTGCATGCACTTATCCAATCCACTCTCCTGGGCCCATGCTCGTGATGCTCTCGTTCATCTGTGCCTACGCCCACCAGTCCAGCATGGTCCTCCTGGTCGTCTACATCGGTCAAGCAAGCAGTCCTCTTTATGGTCAGCATTTTTGTTGTTAGACTCTTGGAGAGAGCATGCTGATTAGAACCCAAAATTGGTTTCCACTATTTCCACTCACATAGGATTGTGTGAGCACTATACCTTGCATCCACTAGACAACCAGTCACATGGAAAAAATTACATATAAAGCATGGTAGAAACAAATTGATGATTCTTAGAGCCAAAAAAGAGTAATTTAAACATTATACCAATTTAGATGGAAAGAAGTTTAGGTGATAACAAAATTCCTGAGATCTGGGAAGTTTTGGAGTGGATTTTTGCAGAGATCACAACAAGTGAACACTCTCCTTCATGTCCTTCCTTTCCATACCTTGCATAAGACAATTGCTATTAAGATAACTTGTAAACAAAATAATACATTTAACCTTGAACTCGAAAGGAGACTTCAACCTGCTAACTAGTTATTTGTGAATCCTTTCATGTAATCATCATCTTCTTTGTTGAAGGTATTTAGTATTTACCAATGTTGGTCGGTTTCAGATTTTTGGTAGGGTCCACATTTCAAAATCAGGCTCAACCATTTACATGGGTTCACAAACCGGACTTAATGATTCTACATGGACCTGAACCTGTTTTAGAATTGGATCCAATAGCCCTTCATGGATCTAGACCCAGCCAAGAAAATGACATGGGTGGGTCTTAAAGGTTTTCTTATAAGGTCCAATCCTTAGGGTTTGGTTGGGGCTAGGGCATTAGCTTTAAATAGTGTTTAATGTTTATTGATTCTAGAGGCATATGCTTAAGTTTTATGGTTCTAGGGTAATATGTCCTGGCTTAAAGCTTTAATATATAACGGGATCTCTAACAACAGCATTAAAATGGTTTTTAGTAGGTTGTTCTCTATGTTGTATAGAGGTCCAAATAGGGCCCATGTGGGTTGAGACCATTGTTGGCTAACTATTTCTTGTGTTATTCCTTATTGTTGCTCTTGCAAACATGTTGAGGAACACTTTGAAAACTCAAAGAAACACCACGAGAATTTTTTAGGAATGTGATGAGAACACTTCGAGAACACCACAATCCAAAAGAATTAAAACCACTTAGAAATCCACTTTTGACTTGTAGTGAATAATAAGCTAGAACCAATCTCGACCTAAACCCAGAACCAGAGGTTGGTATAAAGATTAGCTGGCTGAATTTTTTAAAGCATTCCCTAGACCCAGAACCAGAACACATTAGATCAACAAGGAGTCCTTATTGCAAACTGTACAAAATATTGTCTGATTTTTTCTGGGGTTTGCCCTTGGCCCGATCTGTCTTTTTGAGAAAAAGATGGATGACGCCCAGACACAAATATTGGGTCTTGTTTAATGGGCACCAAGAGGCATAATATATGAAGACTAACAGGCATAATATGAGGTCTATTACATGCCCAAAGGGTGACTAATAATACACAATATTTGTGTCTGGGCAATTGGGTAGCCAGTGAAAAAAAAGAAGCAGATAGTGTAACTTTTGCATGGTCTGCAATAAGGACCTATTGCTGATTGAACATCCAAAGGGTCTTCAGTTTTAAAGTAAACTCTAAACCTGAATCTCTTAGAAACTAGAAACTAAGAACAGGCAACACCCGTATTCACCAATTATAGATTTCAAACGAGATTTAAACCTGCAAACTACTTTATCTGTGAACCCCATCGTGCAGTCATCATCTTCTTCTATACCCGAATAAAAGTACCTTTGGTTGAAGATTTATTGGCATTTACCAATACATTGAAGTTGGACTCAAAGGAGATTTGAGCCTGCCAGCTATTTATTTGTGAACCTTGTCATGCGTCATCGTCTTATATACCTGAATAAAAAAACCTTTTGCTGATGGTACTTAACAACTCCAGGAAATGGAACTAGACTCACGAAGAGCCGTTGGTGGTGTGTCTTTGATGAAAGACCAGATCTAATGATGGGGTTTTGGATATTGATGACGGTATAGGCTTTCTAGAACAACTTTGTTCTGTATTGAAACATTCTGTTTGACATGGCTGACATCACAGACGCCAAAAAGTTTTAGTACCAACAAGTTGCTTGACATGCCACTTTGTCTCGTTGATGGTTGTAAAGATGACTCTTTTTATTTGGGTGATTAGTTCGATTGCTATGCAAGAAATATTTGGTTCTAAACATGGCTAGGTTACATGTCACATGTCCATCACCCACAATATGCTTGATCTTATGTGACTACTATGTGTACCACGATGTAAAACCTTTGACAAGTGTCTTCATATGATGATTTTTGGGCCTATTCAAGGATTTAAAGGTTTCCTAGAGTTGATCTCATTTCTAGAGGTCTTGAAAAATCCAATAGTTGCAATGAAACACCAAAGAAAAAGAGTAAACTAGAATCAGAAGTGAATAGGGTCTAACAAGACTATTGGGTAGTAAAGTTTACGTGGTTTGAGTTATTTGTGCAAAAGATGACAAAATGAAAATGGTTAGGTGCAAAATCTATTTTGTAATTGAATGGAAATATAATTTATTAATGCCAAAGTTTGATTCTTTTAGTTCAACATTTAGGCTTCAAGGTCACAATGGTTAAACATGGAGTTGTTATGGGAATATATTTCACATGTTGTACTAACTAGTATGTGAAAAAGGAAAAGTTGTAGGGTTTATAGGTTGGGACACAATTACTACTCAACTTGCAAATAAAGGCAAGGCTACAAAATAAAAAAATAAAAAATTGCAATTTGTTGTAATTTGGTGTTGAAAATTGGTTTCATAAGCATTGGTCTAACTCTACTAGTTGGACAATAGTGGAATATTGTGCTAAAAGTCAGGATTCAAGTTGCAATGCAAAAATCAATAAATATTTTGGTAAGTTATGATGAGGTCACAACAATTGACAACCAAAGTTGTTTTACAATCCATGTTTATTGTGATTGAATATTGGGAAAGGATTTCAATTCTACTCAATTTGCAAAGATGGAGCCACTTCTAACAATCTAACATCCTTCCTTAATTGTGTAGAGTCTTGTTGATTGTGAGGGTTTAAAATGACTTTGATGTTGCCAACAAATTGGTTTATTTGGAATGAACATGGTTACTATTTTTCAAAGTCATGTGAAATCTAGTTTCACTACTCAATTGATGCAAAGCTATTCCATATGTTTTTGGGGTGCACTACATAGCACATTATCCAAACTTTGTTGTTCAAACTTGAATGGTTTGAATTTGGTTTAAAAAAATTGAATCCTTGCTTTCATTTATGTATGGTTATTTTTTCAAAGCTCTAAACAACATTTTGAATTGAGTAAATGTGTTAAATTATTGAAATGCAAAGGGAACAAGATTTTGAAATATATAATTTATTCCACATTAGGATTTTTTGTCTTAGGCTATTTCAACTTTTAAGTTATTCCACCTTAAACTATTTTAAGATATTATAGCTTAAACTATTTTATGTTTTTTCCCCTAACACAAGGACTTCCTTACATTCTGAAAATGATTGGTTGAATTTCACATATAATTAGGGATGTTTGAAATAGAAAAAGGACCCAATCAACAAATTTTTACCCAAGTTTTTATATCAATAAATGAATAAGTGAAACATTTGAGAATTTCACAAAAATCATTAATATATAAACATACCGCATTAAACCAAATTTCGTTTGAATCCTTAAAACTTGAGTAATTCATTTTCAAAGTCATGGGGTGTAGGATTTTAGTGAAATCAATAGAATCTTTGGCTCCTCTTAGTGTATTTGGACCCCAATGTAGTCCATAATTCAAGTATTTATTCTTGTCTTGTTATTTTTTGAAATGGCAATTTTTTTTAAAACCCTTATATTTGTACTAATATATTTGATAGAAATGTAGAACTTCTTTTTTGTTAGCAATTAATTTCATGGCATAAGAAAGTGAGCTCAATTTTATTACAATGTACTCAATCAATGTGTCTAAACTATTGCATTTTAGATCCGTCACCAAATGTTTTTTTTGAGTATGAACAACAAAAGAACCTATATTGTCTTGTAGCATATACATTCAATTGCACCCACTCAAGTATTTCTTTCATTATTTAATTCATTGAAAATGTAGGTTGAACTCATGTACTTAGTTGTAACATGTACTCAAAGCATTCATAAATTGAGTAACTAAGGTCCTCAAATTGCAATGTTCTATCTATTAAAGGCAAGAAATGTCTACTAATTAGTTGTTGAATGTAAGTGCTCAATCTTCCACCATCTAAGTTTGCATCGGGTTCTCAATGTTGTTGCAAAATTGGTTTATTCCAATAGCACTCAAGCTTTTCACAAGAAATCAACCATGCATGTGAGATTATTTTTCAAGCATGGTGGCTTAGGGCTACACATTTCAAATTTTGGGTTTAGGAGTAGAGGTTAGGTGTAATAGGGGTGGGTGGACCAAATCGGTTCACCTTCATGACACATTTTATCAATTAATTTGCCAAGGATTTATCAATTTTCAAATTTTAATGTTTGATTATCTTGAACATAAAATATATGGGTTGATTTGTTTTCTTTGAATCTTTAGTTATAGTTAGAAATTAAATTAATGTGTTAAATGTTAATTTTTTTGTAAATTAAAAAAAAATTTGTTAGGTTCCTCACGAGTGTGACTTTTTTTTCAATTTTTTGTTGTAGCAAGGGTGGTGAATGCTTTTAGATAAATTTTGATTTCACTAGCAACATCATTTCAAGGAACTTCTAAAATTGTAGCCAATAAGCATAAATGTTATGCTTCTTTGATAGTCTTGTGGATGTTTTAATAGTTGTTAACCTTGTTTGTAGTCCTATTTTACTTTATTTGCTTCGTGTTGAGCATTTAATTTTTCAAAATCAAGTTTAAAAAATCTAAAAAATTGATGATTTATGAAAATTTCAGCTTGAAATTATGTTCAATAATTTTTTTACAATGATGATTGATTGTTGTACTTAATCTTAATGAAAAGATCTCATTAAAAGAGAAATGAAGCAAGATTTCTTTTCCTCGTGGTACATCTTGGTTGCAAATAGGACATATTTCATTTTATCTAACAAGTTAAATAATATATATTAAATATGAAAATTGCCTTTAAGCATAGGTAGGTAAGTGGTTAGTAAATCATTTATCTATTAAATACCTTAGTTTAGCTGAATAGTAAGTTTGGTAGGTCTTTGCATAATAATTAACCAATTAAGAAACTAAGCTTCGGCACACATAACATTTAAAAAGAAGTTCCATTTCCCTTCACAAAAAAGTTTTTTTTTTTTTTTTTTTTGGCATTTCTTAAATAATCTAATTTTAGTTAGACTTGCTATACAAGTAGGGTACCTATTAGCAAAAAACAAAGAAAACAATAAACTTTAAACACAACTGACATAATTGTCTCAAGTTCACAAAATTTTGACATGGATAGACAAATAGTATCCTTAGGTTTTGACATTTTGATCATATAACTTTTTTAAATGTAACATTTAAAAAATCATATAATTATTGGTGAACTTGAAAAAGTATTATGGTAGTAGCTTGGGGGTGTTCCCATGAAAGACTTTGAACATAGTATTCAACTTATTTAATATGATCAAAAGAAAAGAAATTGAGGTTACTTGTGTACCTAACTTTTCACTCACAAATTGTCTCATGTATGTTGTTGGTTAGAAGATAAGAAGATTCTATCACAAGTGAAAGCTTCTCTTTATGGTATTGCTAGTATTGAATAAGAGACCTTTTGAGTACCTATCAGGTGGGTTGTTGTTGGCTTTGTCCATATGGAAGAAACTTGTTCATATCAACAATTTTTCTAGACTTTTTTGAGATTTTGGTGGATGGCTGTTTGTATGGAAAATTGAGAGCATTTTTTATGAGCTTGATTTTCATTTTTTCACACATGAATGGCAAAAAAAATAATGAACTCTTTAGATTGATCAATTTGGCTGTAGTGATTTCATTGTTTTCAAGTGCATACGACGATGACTTTTGTATCAAAATAATAAGTAGTGGCTACAACATAAGACAAATGAAATGTAAATATGACAAATGTCCTAACAACAAATTTCATTGCAAAAATATGATTATATAAAATTAATCAATGTTGCAACCTTGCAACCTATAATGCATAGAAAATTGTCATTCACTGAAATCTAGCAGGGTTTCAGGGCTACCACATGGAATTAATGGGTCGGAACCAATGTTGGCCTGTTAATTGATTTGGCTGGATAGAATCATGGGTTTTGATTTTGGTCGGCGGTGAGTGATTCTCATTGGAAAGGCGGTGAGTGACTTTCATTGGTAAGGCGGTGAGTGACTTTCATTGGAAACGCACCCGTAATCTAGATCTCTTGCATGTTACCTAGTCTAACTTATCATAGACCTCCTTTCAGGAAGTTCTCCCTTTTCCATATTTGATATGATTCTCACGACCCTAGAGCAAGCGGGGGTTCGGGAACTTGATGTGGGGTTTGGGAACTTGATGTTCCTCTTGTGGTCCACCATCTTAGGTAGTTCATTCATCTCATCTTCGTAGAAGTGGGTCTTTCCATTTTGTTCCTTGTTTTCTCCTTTTCTGTTGTTTTTGTTGTTTGGTTGTGGTGCTTTGGTTACTTTATGATTGGCAGGGTTTCATCATATCATGGTGCTTTCTTGACACAAACTTGTTGCATGTGGAGATCATCTCTCTCAAGTTCCAGAATCTCACTGTGTGTTGCTGGTTGGTACTTCGTAGTAAAAAGTGTGGCTACCACATCATGGAAGTGATGCCTGAGAAGACGGGCTATTCACATAAAAACCACCCAATATTTGGGTCCCACAGAACTAATAGGAGAAAAGTTGTTGGGTGGAATTCATGGAAATGTTCACTGAATATAAATGTCATATAAATCTGTTGTTACTATTATATTATGGCTTTCTTTTTAAAAATAAAATAAAATGAAAAGGGAATATATGTATTTCTGTGTTTCATATTCTCTGTTTTTTTCTTAAGAGGGGGAATGGGGGAAAAAGTTTGTGATCAAAATTTGAAAAATAATTTGTTGGAAATTTTTGTGTCACTTTTCCACTGGGATTTTAGAGGGAAGGGGGAGGAGGCACATTTTTATAGCCATGTTTTTAACTTTTCAGACAGGTTCTAGAAATGTGTCATCATTTGATGCTAAATCCCCTCTTGGGATGCTTCTTTGCCTATGACGAAACACAAGAAATTGGAAAAGAAAAATTATGATGGTCTTGCTAACATCAAGAATGTCACACTGAGCTATGCATGAAATCTTTATTCAGACGCTTTTTTTAATGCATTGCTTGTGCATCTGACATTTTTATCCATTTTCACATTTGATCCCTGTATGTAAAGCAGAAAAGAGGAGAAACCCATCCTGACAAAAGAAAAGGCTGCTCTAGAGAGTAGTACAAAAAGCTAGGTCTTCTTCAAATCTCGTACATGCAATTCATTGATTCCAAGTTGAAGCCAAAATTGTACCTGAGAATCCTAATACATCACACACAAAGCTCCAACAGATATGTTATAAGGTTCCCAGAATTTTCTTTTCCTCAGAAAAAGAAAAAAGAAAAAGGAAAAGGTGTGCTTCGTATCAGGACGTATACAGTGCACACATCATCAGTACAGCCTCTCACATGGAATCTGATGCTAAACATCCCCATCAAACTTGACACGGTCAAAGAAAATCCCTTTGTGACACTCACATGAATTTGATGTAGGGTTGGTCACAAATGTGATGGAGGTTTTTATTAAGGAAAACAAAGAAGCTCTTGCAATATTGTGCTTGGAAGTAGCCTTGGTTTTTGTTAAGGAAAACAAAGAATCTCTTGCAATATTGTGCTTGGAAGTAGCCTTGGTTTTTGTTAAGAAAAACAAAGAAGCTCTTGCAATATTGTGCTTGGAAGTAGCCTTGGTTTTTGTTAAGAAAAACAAAGAAGCTCATGCAATATTGTGCTTGGAAGTAGCCTCGATTTTTGCTAAGAAAAACAAAGAAGCTCTTTCAATATTGTGCTTGGAAGTAGTAGCCTCTTGGTATTATCGTTGCTGCACCACCGTCGTGGGGTCTTGACCTGGTGATTGTGTTTTTTGACCGTTGCAATGAGATTTTCTTACGTGGTTCCAGAAACAAAAATAAAAATAAAATAATAATTTTGATTCTGATTTATTTGATGAATCAACAGGCAACTGTAGGGAACTTTCGCTTCCCTGCCTAACACATCAAGGCAAACACCATGCATGTTGTGGTCAAAATGCAATGGCTACAGATTACATTACCTTCCATATTATAAGGATTCAATTGTCAAGGTTTTCAGCCATGGATGAATTATAGTCGCAGCTCTTTGGTCGAGGTTTGAACTGGTGTGACACCTGGTTTACACTTGATAATTCAGGTCCAACTTCTGTTTTTTGTCCTTAGAGGTCTTCAATTTTGGTAACCCACTTTATACCGACAACAAATATGTGAGCTGACTAGCATTGCTTGACATATTGTAACAATTTGTTAGCTTTGCCCTGTCAGCCAGGATTAAAGTGACTGGCAAGTGTTCATCCATTACCAAGCCATAGCCTGCAATTCAGCAGTTTGAGAGCAAACAGTATAACCCTCAGAGTCGTATCTCTGGATGAGAAGTCATATCTGATGTAACTTGATTGTTCAGATGATGTAAGCACACACAAGGAAAGGGAAAGATCATATAATGTTTGGTGAATGACCGAGTGGAGGATGAATAAAAAAGGTCAAGAACCTCTGAATGGCAGGTTAATATGACTAGAAATACAAATGAAATGAGTTCATTCGGTCCCACATTTTGTATGAATGTTCATTCACTAGGTGTGACTGCCAACTAATTGTGAGTTCACAATTTACGTGTTCACATTCAGTGTGTTTTTGTTTAGTAAATTTTTTGCATCAGGGTGACCCAAAAAATTCCAGTGGAAGAAAGTGTACAAACTTGGGTTGTTTTGGAAAAAGATTGTGCAAAAGTTGGCATATTCTGCAGGGAAAAAAGAAGTCAGAAGTAGTCATGTTTAGACTGACATTGAGTTCCGAGAGAAAACCAGAACAAAGAAGGATTGTCCAGAAAATTCTATTCAAAATTTCTTGTCTGACCTCTAGGCAAATCTGGCTCATTCCTCTTGTGGACGATGATGGCCACCAGTCCACGTACTTTGACAAAACAAAAAATTGAGAGGAAAAAAAGAAAAGAAAACAATGTTCATTTGATTTGGAGGATCTTCATGGAACTTTTCCTATTTGAACTGTTGTTGGTTTGAACTTGCCATAAGGAGGAGGGGACAGGAGCTATATGACCTATGCTAAACCCTGAGCACCCAGGAATCACGCCTTGTTAGCAAAAGACACACTGGAAAGTAAAGCCGGCAAGAAAGAATGCAAAGCAGGGGTGCAAGCAGATCAGTCAAGGAATTTGTGCTTCTCATGAATATTATTATCATGTCATCCCTTGTGGTTCCAGGATTGCTGCTTATAAGCAGTAGTAGCTGCTGCTGCTGCTGTTTGGTGGAAGCTGCTGATCAGGGACCAGCTAATTAGTTCACAAGACTGATCTTTGAAGCTTTTTGCATATTACATACCAAACTGTGAATCCATAAGAATTTTTTCCATCATCAATTTCATTGCCAGGAGTCGGATGCAGTAGGTCGGCCTATGATCATCAGCAGCTTGTACATAAATCTTTTGTTGAATTCATCCGTCAGGCTCTCAGGGATTAGCAGCTGCTGCATACATGTTTCAAGCTCACTTGCAATATGCAAATTCTGTGGGTGCTTTGCGGTTGGCTTCCAGCTCTTCTGCTTCTTCAGGTCACCGTACTTCCGTCACTGGCATCCCAGATTCCAGGATATGATCACCGGCGTGGACAGCACGTCGACTTCAGTGAAGAAACAGTTTCTTCCACTCCTGACTACGGTGTCCTCAAAAAGATTCGCAATTTACAAGGTGGGTGGGTCACTCGAGCTCTCCCCTAGTATATTCCAAGCTGTAAGTCTTCAGGAAATTCTAGAAAAAGTTTCTCTAGAGAGAGTAGACCAGCTTGCAAGCTCACAGTTTGCTTGTTGCAGTAGATCTGTGCTTTGGAACAGCTAGCTATCCGTGAACATGCCGATCTTTGTTTTGTTTCTTTCGGATTCCTGGGTCTCTGAACGTTCAGGCCTCCGTTTTTTTCTCTAGGTTCACCAAATTCGAATACGGGATCAAATTCAAATGGTTTGAACCAGGATGAAGCAAGTTTGCTCTCTTGGAAGAGGGATCTCTTGATCGCAAACAAAAACATTTCCACAACAGTTTTGCAAAATTGGGTGGAGACGAATAACAACTCCTCCTCCTCCTCATCATCATCAGGAGGCCCGTGTGGATGGTCCGGAGTTCAGTGCGGGATCTGGCAGGGACAGACCCGTGTGATTGGCCTCAATCTCACCTTCTACAACCTAACCGGCCCACTGCCATCTCAAGGAATCGCAAACCTGACGGCGCTCTCTTCCCTTATCTTTGCTCAAAACAGATTCAACGGCAGCATCCCTGCAGAGCTTGGAAACCTCACCAACTTGCAGGTAATATTCTAGATTGAAGTAGCGGGCCACACTTGTTTGTTCAGAATCATTCAATACTTAGTCATATGATTGTTTTTGTTTCAACCTAAAGACTCTCTCCTTGTTCTTGTTCTTCTGAAAATTGTGCAAGTGTGGACCAATTTTGGAAGTCTTTGGGTGCTCATTCAATACTAGAAATATGATCGTTTCAGTTCCACCCTAAAGATTTCTCTCCTTGTTCTTTTGAAAATTGAGCACTCAACCAATTTCGAAAGTCTTTGGATATTCATTTGATACTAGAAAATATGATCTCGTTTTTTGTTTCACCCTGAAGGACTCTGACCCTGTTCTTGTTCTTCTGAAAATTATGCAATCAAAAAGCTCATGATTTGCAGCAACACAGGAACAAACTTTTCTCTAAGAGTTTTTGAAAAACCTTTTGAGTATTGGCTTGGTGAAAGTTCAGAAACACACACAATTTCAAAAAATAGTATTTTTGACAACAATCTTTTGAACACCGTAGCACTGTGCTTTCACCCTTCAATGGCAAAGTTTTGTCCAGACACAAGCTAGACTTCGTATTCTTGTTTGATTTTCTGTTCTGTGAGTGTTGCAGGAGCTTGACCTTTCCTGGAATTCGTTTGGAGGAGCAATCCCTGGTGAGCTTTTCTCCAACTGTGGGAACCTGAACTCGCTCAATATCTCAAACAACCAACTGGGCCAGGAAGTTCCGCAGGAGCTGTGGGCATCATGCAAGAGCTTGACAAGGCTTGATCTTGGTGGCAACAATCTGACTGGAGGTCTGCCCACAGGATCGCCTGGCGATAACAGCTTTCCCAGTCTCCAGATCTTGTCATTGAGCAACAACAACATAACAGGAACGGTAAGCGAGGTGTTGGCTTCATTAGGCAGCTGTCAGAATCTGCAATTTCTGGACATCTCTTACAACAACTTCACGGGATCTATCCCCCCAGAAATTGGGAACTGCACCCAGCTGTGGCTGTTGAATTTTCAAGGGAATCAATTGACTGGAACTGTGCCGGATCAGATAGGCCGACTGGGGAATCTCCAATGCTTGGGGCTAGGTAACAATCGTCTCTATGGAAGCCTCCCACAGAATCTGACGGCTTGCTCAAAGCTGATCTTGCTTGATGCAAACAGCAATGGTTTTTCTGGGCTCATTCCGGCTTGGTTGAGCAGATTGAGTTTGCAGTACCTCGTCCTGCACACAAACAATTTCACAGGCGGGATTCCAAAAGAGATTCTGACCTCCGCAACTCTGTTCCATCTGGATGTCTCTGACAACAACCTGACTGGTTTGATACCTGCGGAGATTGGGAGCTTGGGCGTTGTGCATTTTCTCAGACTGTCAAGGAACCAGTTCACAGGAAGCATCCCCTCGAGTATCGGGCTTCTTTCATCTCTACGCGGACTGGATCTGTCGGAGAATCAGCTGACAGGAAGCATCCCTGCATCGCTAGGGAATCTACAGAATCTCTTATGGTTGCAGCTGTCGCAGAACTTGCTCACAGGATCGATTCCTGCGGAGTTGTCCAACTGTGGTAGCTTGCTGTGGCTGAATCTCTACAGCAATCAGCTGTCTGGCGTCATTCCAGCGAATTTCTCTTCCATGGGTCGAAATGCGACCACGGATTCCGTCCAAGCTGGAATCTTTCTGCCATGGCCGCCGATAGATTTGAGCGAGTGCTCCATTCTGGCGAGCTGGATACCCGGGAACGATCCTCCCTTCACGAATCTGGCCTGGATCTTGAACCGGGAGTCTTGCCAGATTGGGTGGCACACGATTTTGCAAGGGCAAACGGAGGCAGTGGCTCTGAGCTACTGGCAACTCTCTAGCAACGATCTGACAGGACCCATTCCAGAATTCAGCTCGTACTCTAAATTGGGATGCTTGTTCGTGGGTGAGAATTCTTTGTCCGGGCAGATTCCCGCGAGCATAGACAATCTCCAAGCCTATGTCATCAACGTGAGCCGCAATCACATCGACGGTTTCATTCCTGAGAACTTGTGTAACTTCACGGAAAGTCTCGAGATTCTGGATCTTTCCTACAACAACTTGTCTGGATCCATTCCCGCACAAATCATCAACTTGACTGCTCTCTCCCGCTTCAACATCTCGTACAATCCGGACTTGACGGGACCCGTGCCGGTGTTGAACCAGTTCGCGACCTTCGATCCTGATGTGTACCTCGGGGATACAAAGCTGTGCTTCACCCTGAACCCAATCTGGCACGTCAATGCTTCTGCATGGGACTCTCGAGACGATCTCCCGGAACAATGTCCACTTGCTCCTAGTCCTGCGCCTATTCTGCACCCGGTTCCGCCGTCTTCAGCCGTGGGATCGGAATCAGAGCGGAAGGGCAATATACGGCTGATTATCCTTCTCATCACCACGATTAGCTCGCTCACAGTATTGATCTTAGCAGCATCAGTGTTTTGGTGTAGAACCAAGTGGAATTCCTGTAATGGCAAGAAACAGACTTTCCAGTTCGTGTGCATGAAAGCTGCGGATCAGCATTACGATCATGGAGGCAAATCGTCTAAGTCTAATAGTCGAAGATTCTCCTCTTTCAGGACGAAGAGTCTCCACGAGAATAATACTATAATCCCTGTCGCGTCCTTCGGGTCGCAGTGCCTCAAATCCCTCACGTACTCAGACCTGATGTTGGCGACAGATGGCTTCAGTGAAGCGAACATCATCGGTGACGGAGGATTCGGGATCGTGTACAAGGCGCAGCTAGGACCCGACAACGCTGAAGTCGCCATCAAGAAGCTGATACAGAGCGGCGCACAGGGAGATCGCGAGTTTCAAGCGGAGATGGAGACTCTCGGCAACATCAAACACGAGAATCTGGTGCCGTTGTTGGGCTACTGCAACAAGCACATGGAGAGATTGCTTGTGTATAAGATCATGCTAAACGGAAGCCTGGACGACTGGTTGTATGAGAGCCCCGAGAAAGCAGCTGCACTGAACTGGGCGACTCGGCTGCGCATTGCTTATGGCACTGCATCCGGGCTTTGTTTCTTGCACCATGAATGTGTGCCGATGATCATTCACCGCGACATCAAAGTGAGCAACATCCTGCTAGACGAGTTCTTTGAGGCACGATTGACGGATTTTGGTCTTGCACGGCTGCTGGACTTATCCAACACGCATGTGAGCACTATCATTGCCGGCACTCCTGGCTACGTTGCTCCCGAGTACAGCCAGACATGGAAAGCTACCACCAAAGGCGATGTCTACAGCTTCGGTGTTGTGCTACTGGAGCTGGTTTCCGGCAAGCGACCCACTGCAGCGGAGTTCAATTATGCAGGACGACGAGAGGGTAACAATCTAGTAGAATGGGTGCGGATCCTTCTCTCCACTGACCGACAACACAAGGTCTGCGAAACCGTTGTGCTTAAAACCGGTGACCCCTTGCAGGTGAAAGAGTTTCTCACACTTGCTCTCCACTGCACAATGGAGTCACCATCCAAGCGACCCACCATGCAAGAAGTGACTACACGATTGAAAGGGATCATCAGTCTCAATTCTCAAAACTCCAGTACTAGTGCAGCTGCAGATCATCAGATTCATGCAGATCATGATCACTGTAGCTGCTCTAGTACTAATTATTTGCATGATCATCATCAGGATCAGCTACTGGAAGGTCATGAAATGCACTACTGCTGCTCTATTGATTCTTTTCATCATCATCCTCCTCCTCATCAGGAGCTGCAAAATCATGTCTGCTGCAGCTGCTCTAATTCTGTGCAACATGACAATCATCAATGCAGCAGGTGTGCTTATACCATGAGTCCAACATGTGCTGCAGCAGTAGCTCATCATCACCACCACCATCATCATCATCAGATCTGTATGACCAATTTGCAAAACAATAACTTTGACAATAATGCACTTGAATCCAGTTGCAGCTTCTGTAATGCATGTGGTAGCATGGATCATGTTGTAACTCTGGGATTGCTGCCTGGAGAAGAGGAATTATCTCGGTAGTGACCAATTATGTCACTCTTGTAACATCAATTGTATATAATTTATAGGTAGACCACAGTAGATCATGATGATCATTACAGTTTTTAGTTAGGAATCTCTCTCATGTTTTGTGATAATTTTAGGTATTATTCATCTGACTACTTCAAGGAATGGTAGGCTAGTTGAAGTTTGAAAGTTTGTGAATGCTGTACTATCTACAACATTTTTGACACTTTGCAAGCTCTGATGATCACATGAACAAGAAGTTGATGTGGATCCAGTGTTTGAGGGTAAATTAATATTTTTGAAGTTTGAGGCTAACTTGAGAAGGAGGGCTTTGTTCTGGAATTCTGCTTGGATCCCCCAGTGAAAAGAAAATCAGAAACCAAAAACACTAGAATAGTAGAATGAAAGGGACGAAAAGGAGGATGATGACAAACACTACATGCCAACTTTCTTCAGATTTCAAGCACACTACTACTGCTCAGGGGGTTGAATCCTCAGGTTCTTGACCCAAGGAAGAATATAAGTTTCTTCTTTGATCAACCATGATTCTTTTTATAAAAGTGGCTCCAAGAGATGTAGATTGTGTTGTTCTCAAGATACATTTAGGAGCCAAATTTCACTTGTGGAGGTGGCTTACAACAGATAGATTGTGAAAATAATGGCCTTAATTTTCCAGATTTTGGAAAAAACATTTCTACATATGCAGATTTCTGCAAAAGGTTCCAGCCTTGGTGTGTGTATTGTATTCAATTTTGTGATGTAGCCAATGTGGCCATCATCCATAACCTGATTTAGCCAAATTTGGCTGTTAACAAAATATGAAAGGAAAAATGAAATAAAATTTCCCCTTATATTTCTGGCTACCTATTTGAACCATATATAGAAATCTAGTAATTTTATAGATTTTCATGATTTTTTTTCAAAATCTGGATTTAAAGAAAATCATTGAATTTGAGGCAACAGATTTAAAGAATTTTTCTTCAGTGTGAAATTTCACACGCACATAACAAAAAAGAATGGTGATTTGAGCATTTGGGAAGGTAGCTTAAATATAGCTTCCATAAGAATCTGGTCTATAGCCAAATTTGGCTAAATCTTCTTGTGCTGATTACCTTTCGGGTCAGAAGATTGAAAAGGAATAGCCAGAAACCCTGAAGGGTGTATATTCCAGTGTGTTGGCCAGGTCTCTAGTTTTTTTTGATAACTGCCGGGTCTGGGTATGAAACTATTTTGAAACACCCAACTCGGTTCTTTTCTATAATTTAATTTTCATATTTTGAGGACCCAGGCAGGGGTTTCAAAAATTTGCAAAAAGTAAATTTACCCAGTTTTCAAAGCCAGTTTTGACATACAAGTTATTAGAAAATTTATTATCAAAAATTAAGTTTTAATGTTCAAAAATTAAAAAATTGCACAGGAAATGAAAATTCTAGAAAAATTGCAACATTTTAATGTCCACTCATCTCATTCAAATGAACCTTCAAATTTCTCTAACTCCTTTTCAAAACCTATATTTGTTTGAATTAACTCTACTAAATTGGAAGGTAATTTACATCTATTTGTAGGATCACTTGGCCAATTTTTGCTCACAAAAATCAAATTTCTAAGCTTTTTGATTGTAGACGACATTTCCTAAGATTTGTAAGTATGCCTACTAAAAAGAAAATCTTTTTGTTTCAATTTGTGACCTTATAATGCCTAAGATTCAATGAGCCAAAAAACCAACTATAGAAAACATGACTTCATGCTTTCCTTGTCATAGAAAAGGACACTTGATGTTTTTGGGATCCACTTGGTAACATTTAAACATTTAAAAATCAATAGTTCTTTAGTGACAAGTTCCTTTGAGCTCACTTCTGGATGTAATTTGTTGAAAAATATCAAAGGGGGAAAGCATGATCAATTAGACACAAAAAATAATAATCATTCATGTAATCATATTTTTGCACATACATGCAAGAAAGTGGAGTCAAAATGTTTTTATCATTATGAAACTATCATGTTGTTCAATAATGGGTTTATAGTTTGTTCTATACAAAGTTTGCGAAATTGTCGTATAATAAAAGTAGATTAAAAATATTTTTTAAACATACTAAGCAAAATATATTCAAAAATACTTTTACATTGGAAAGCTTGATATATTTTGTTATTTTTAAAGTGAAAGTTGAAAGCACATAAGTATATTTTAGAACAACAATATCCAAGAAAGTAAAATCCAATATTTTTCCTACTTTAAACCTACTTTTTATGAAATAGGTGCCCAAAAAGTAGAAAAAAATCTACTTGTAGTTGTGAAAAATCTACTTAAATGGACATTAAACATGTAATATTTTTATATCATTGGCATAAAGTCAAAGAACATGCCCATATTAATCATTGGAATAAATAATGTGTTAATGTTCATTATATGATGTTGCATTTTATTGCTATTGTTGATTTATGTAGACAAGTATCACAGAATGTCTAACTGATCATATGCTTTCACCCCAAAACTATAATCTTCATCACTTGTTTGATTTACACATCCAACAGATTTTGTCATTGGATGCAAATTATGATAACACTTCAAAAACATAGGATATAAAGTTCTTTTATCATATTCATCCACAATACTTACATCTTCCTTTCAGTCAACAAAATAAGATACTAGTTGAAGGTTTTTGAATCTAGGGTCTAGCATTAAAGACAACATGTTTTGAGTTTTTTTTTATCCAATTTTGTTTTTAAAAAAAGAAAAGAATCCAAAACATCACAATCTATTCTTCTTATGTTGGAAGCAAACAAAGATAACTCAAAAGCTATCCCATAATCATCATTAATCAAATAAATTGGGGCAAATGGGTTTATAATTTTCTCCTTCAATTTTAAGCACATAGTAAGGGTAGACTATAATGCATTAGAAAGTAACCAGTGGCTCTTTGATTGGTTTAAAACATAAACAATCACAATAGGAGATAAGGAGTCAACAATTATTTTAAAGATGTGCCAAGTAAGAAAAGGAAGAACTTTTCCACTTATTCTAATAGTCTTCTACCTATTATAACAAAGAATAATTAAATCCTTAAATCTACAAATCTCCAACGTTAGAAGATCTAATTAAAACAAATGAATAAGAAATATAAAAGACAATAATTTTATAAAAAAATTGCAATAGATTAAATAATCACCTTGCTTTCATGGAGTATTTAATTTTCTTGGGAGTGAGTTAGAATTTGAACAAACCTTGTACCATTTGTTTTTACCCTTTCCAAAAATTTAATCCAAAATATACATTTTTGCAAATCTAATTGGGCAATTTTGATTTAAAGAAATTTGAGATTTTTGCAAATTTTTTCATTAGTAGTAGCATATTAACATGGTTTGGAAAAAACATGGTCAAAACAAGCACCCTCAAAAATTTCATTAAAAATTTAAGATTTTACAACAAATTTTAAATCAATTCTCATAGTATTTAAATTTGAGTCCTCATCCTTAACATAAGCAATGATTTTGTTTTTTAACCCCTATTGATTAAACAATTTTGTCAAATTGTTAGTTAATGCTTGCTTAGTAATTTCTATTGCTTCAAACAAAACAACAGTTACTTGTTTGGGTTGCCAATTAGATCCCAGAAAGTTTATAACAAGAACAGATATATCATGTACACCCTCTGACATCCACAAGTCAAAACTTGTTGTGGCAAAAGTACAATTTGATAGTCTTGAGAAAACATATATTTGTTTCAATTTCTCAACCAAGTTAAGTAATATTTCTTGAGAAAATTATTTTCCAAAGGGAAACACAACTCTAAGAAACAAATGTGATGTTAACATTTAAACCATACACTTTCAACAAACTGCAATGGTAAATTATTTTTCACAATCAAAAGGCCAAGGTCCTATAAAAAGTTTTTTTGTTAGACATCATACTTTTGAAAAGATTATTTTATAACCAAAAAAATAATATTGCACTTGTTGGAACATATGGCCTTTCCTTTATAAGTTATTTTTCAACAGTTCTTATTATTTCATTGTTAATTTCTTTTTCAATTTTTTTCACAATCATAAAATGATCTACATTTACATGTTTTTAAAGAATAGTTACACCATAAGTTTTATAATAAGTTATTTATCCTTTTTTAAAAAAAGTTTTTGCATTATGAATATTTACTACATTATCATAACATAAAACACATCTCATGATTTGATGGGATGTAGCTTTAACCCTTTTTCCCATCATTCACACAATAAAATGCCCAAAATAAAGAATTTCTATTATGCCCTCTCCAAAATTTTCTTTGAACATGTAATTTTTGCAAATTTTTTCATGATCTGTTTCCCATTTTCTTCAATTTTGTTATTTTTTGTTTGCACATTTTCATTTTCTCCTCTTTCCACATTTTCTTCAATGTCCATTTCATTTTCATCTGTAAGATTTTCTTCAATCAAAATTAACATTTCATTTTGACTTGATTCCCCCATTTTCTATTAGAATATTATCATTCATGAAGGAGAAATTAGAAATAAGTATGTTTTCAATCGAAATAATATTTTGTACGCTATATGAAAATCAACCTAAACATTACAAGTAGTTGAAAGAAAATAAATGCAATGTGTAAAAGTGAGATGCAATATGCATAATTAAATGTACGATGCCCAAATAATTCGTGCACAAAAAAATGTGTTCAATTTGAAATAAGAGGAATAGAACAATAGGGTTGAACAACAAGAATGTTGAACAAGTGGAGCAAAGGAGGTTGAACTAGAGGAGTAGAGGAGTATGTTGAACAAGAGGAACATAGTAGGTCGAGCAAGAGGAGTGGAGCAATAGGTTAAGCAAGAGGAGTGAAGTAGGTCAAGCAAGAGGAATGCAAATCAACATCAACCAAACTAACTAATCAAGCACATTAAGCTAAACAAGAAAGAAAATAAATGCAAAAAAGCAAAACAAACTCACACATTGAGTAAACAACTGTGAAACACTTGCTATATAACAAGTAGCATGCTAAACCCGAAACCTAACCAAACCCTAAATCAACTACTAACTAAACACTAACTAAATGATTAAACAACTAAAGACTAAACCCTACTGACTATGGACACCCTAATTAATTCTAAACTTTGAAACCCTGACCCTGATTTTTTTAATACCCTATCAGGGTTTCAATAAAATTAAAATACACATTTGATCAGGGTTTCAAAGGCCCTGTTCTCACATTATTTGAAACCCTGCAACCGGGTTTCATAAAAGGGTATCACTCAATGTGATACCTTGAGAGATTCAAACTGAGAACCAGCTTGAAACCCTATCCGGTTCTCACATTTTTTTTCTCATACCTGCTCAACACTGGTATATTCACAGTCAAAGCAACCAAAAAGGAAGTCCGACCAATGTAAGGTCAAAGTCAAACAAACCAAAAAGACCATAGAGTCAAATAATACTGTTTTGAACACCCGCCAAAGAGGATTTCAACAACCAACCAAGAAACAAAAGTTTGATGCACATTTTGTTCTTTTGTCCTTCCATTTTGTTCTCTGTATTCCCCTTATTTTGGGTGCTTTGGTTTCTTTATGATTGGCAGGGTTTCATCAAGTTTGTCCCTCATGGGAGCAAATGAGAGCTTATTTGTATACACGCGGGGCTTCAGCCCCAATGTTAGTTCAGTCATGGGTCTTAAATGCAGGAGTACATAAGTATTGCTGCATTTCTTTTTTCACTATCTGCCCTTAGCCTGATTTTTCCAAAATACACTAAGTGATGCCAAAACACATTTGGGGTGTGTAATGGACCTCACTGAATGTTCAGTAGCGTACATTACACACACCAAATGTGCATAATTCATGGGCCTAAATGTGTCCAGGCAACAACAATATGTGTCTAGGCTTCACCAGATACATTTGAATCAGGCAACTGGGCAGGAATGAGAAATGAAATGCAGCAGTACTTCTGTACTGCCACATTTATGAAGCATGGCTGACTTAACGTTCGGCGGAGTTGCTTGCTTTCTCCAATGGTTTGGAGATTTTTGTTACCTGGTGAAGACCCTTGAAGTTAAGAGGCATGCATCACCCATGTAACTGTGGAAGAGAGCTGTGTTTCAGGTATTCTATACTTTACCAGATTGAAAGCTAAACAATTGTCACAGCAGGAAATTTGTTCCAAGTGCATTACAAGGGTTGAACCCGAACAGATTTAAGTACCTAGGGAAGCAATTTGGAACTAGGCCTCGGCAAGGTAAGGTAGACAATGGGTTATTACCTGATAAAACGGTAAAAGGTAGTGGTAAAAGGGGAAGGGAAGGCAACATGTAAGGTAGCAGGTAGAGTAAAGGTAAAGTCGAACGAATTACCCGATTACCCGGTAATTACAGATAACTGAATTAAAAAAGTAAAGTCGAATGAATTACCCGATTACCCGGTAATTACAGGTAACAGAATAAATTATTTATTATGGCCCAATGCCCTAACAGAGTCCATCATCAGTCATGATGAGATCGTAGATGAAGTGTACGCTGGGCTGATTTTATCAGCTTTTGTTTCTTTCTTCCTCCTCCTCCTCCTCAACTTCTCATTATGTGTTTGAAATGGATGAAATCAGCTCTTCGAGAAGGGGGAGAATTGAAGGAAATTTTTGCTGAAATTTTATAGGACCTACAACGATACATAATGGTAGTACACAGCATTTTCATGGATTTAAATGTCCCACGGAATACGACTCGAACATTTTATCGTGTAATACTCGGCTGAAGGGGTAAGTAAAGAGGTAAAGGTTAATTACCCGGTTGAAAGGGTAGGTAAAGGTGAAGGTAAAGGTAGTTGTGGGTGAATCAGGTAAGGGTAATCGTAAGGTAAAGGTAGGACACACTGTATTACCCGTTAACCTTTTACCCTACCTTGCCGAGGCTTATTTGGAACATTCAAAAGCCCTTGTGTGCCAGTATGTTACAAATAATTCAAAGGGCTTTTGAATGTTCCAAACATGTGGAATACTTTCTGTGCTGGATTTGTTTCTGTGCTGATTTTCTCTAACATTTTATAATTATAAAGGTGGTTTTTTCAATTTATTTAGAGCATCTCCACCTACACCCATCATCCAGGCCTCTATCACTGTCTACTAGATGAAATAACAATGGATGAAACATCGGGTATTCATTGAGACAATCATTGTGGTCAACCAATCCAATGCATTCATTTTTTTCTATTGGCTTTTTTGTTGATTATTGTATTTATCTTGTGAATATTTGCAGGTCCAAATGAAGCATTGTTTGGCTCTAGCTTTCAAAAAAGGACTTCTTCTCCTGGTTCCAATTTGTTTTTCTAGAATTTGGTAGAACCTCTTGTTCCCATTCAAGCTATTTAATTTTTTTTGATGGAACCGACATTCTTGGTTGGTTCTTGACTTTTAGAAGACTCATTGAACCTAGGTGTAGAATTCTTTTATAAAATGGAAAAACCTTTTGATTTCAGGTCAATGAAATACTCTAAAAGTAAAAACCCATCGATTTTGGGGTCAAGTCCAATGTTTTAGATTGTCGATTCTCATGTATACGATTTTCAAGCTTTATAACACCCATCAACACTGGGTTCATGCCAGTGTTGGGCGGTTTTCAAATGCTGCTCTGGTTCTAAGAACCGGTTCAAATGTATACATGTACAATAGAACCTGTCTAAATTAATACTGTCGGGACCTGGGGTTTTGTATTAATTTAGACATGTATTAATAAAGAGAGGGTCATTACATAGTTCTTGGCTTACCCATTTGTAACATTTGTATAGTAGAACCTGTCTAAATTAATACTGCCTAAACTTTTAACTTGTGATAATTAATATCTGTCTGTGGAGTTCACTATAAAAAATTTCGGGACCGCCTGTGAAGTATCAATTATTAACTATTGAAAGTTTATTGATAAATGTATGGGGCTTGACTTGGGACTGGACCACATATATTAATTATCACAGGTTATTAAGTTAGGCAATATTGATGTAGACAGGTTCTACTGTATATTTTTTTGGAGAGCCGGACAGGTTTTCTCATAGAACTCAAATCCGGTTCTTAGAGTTCTCTGTATCATTTATTGCTTCCTCTTGTGCTTCTTCTCACTTACAACTGCTACTCTTCTCCTGTTGCTATTAGTTTGTTTCTCATACTGCTATTACTCTTCTCTTTATTACTATTACTTTTTTCCCATTGCTTTTTTCTCATTGCCTTTTTCTTTTTGTGTTGCTGTTGCTTTTCTCGCATGACGTTGCTTTTTTGGTGTGACGAAGTATTAAATTAATTAAAACTGATTTTAATTAATGAGAAATTTAACAATCAGGTTTTGAAAACTGGTTGTTGTTGTCTATATATATATACACACACAATAACTGACTTATCTGAGAATTGGGTGAGTTCGAATTTTTTTGATAACCTGATTGGTGCTCACCAGCCCAAAAAAATTCATATATCAGAGAATCAATCTGGTTCTCATAACATCATGAGAGAACCGAAACCAGACGGTTCTCACGAAAGGTCAGAACCGTCAAAAACTGGTTCATGCCTGGTTTCAGGTTTTGGATTGTTTAAAAACAATTGAAGTTGCATTTAAACTCATACTCCTTGGGAGTGTGCCTATTGACCATGTATATATTTAAAAAGGGTGTCATAAGCCTTGATTTGCCTTTGGTATCCCCATCAAACATGATCTTGACTTTGACACACTAGGCAACTCTTTGCCTTCAGTGGTATTTGCCCTCATTTGTTTCAGCTTTGGTGACTTGTATGGCTCTAGTCATGTCCAAATTTGTCTCTATTGAGTTTAACACTATTTAAAGGTTGGATTGCATCCAACATATTTTTATGAACGCCATTTTAGTGTTGCAAATAGAGATGCACGCCTTCAAATATTAAAGCTTCCTATGCTACGACCTAAGACCCTAGCCTTTATCTAACTCTTTGACCCAAACCTTGGAAAAGAAAACTCTTAAAACTTGTCAGGTCTCATTCTGCAACAGGTCCGGGTTCACACATACCCGCAGTGTCCAGTTCTAAGGCAGCCCAGTTCAAGTCCACGAAGACAGGCCAAAGGGTCTGTTCGTTCAACTTGGGTCCAGATGTGGGCACAGAAACTGGGCCAACACTAGTAACAACAGAGTTCCCCAGCCACCAACCCAATGACCCATCCAAAGAACCAGTAAGACCCTGATTATTGAACTTTAAAATGGGCCTACGCACTGACTGGTATTGGATATTGAAGGCAACGCCATGACATTTAATTACCCAAGTTATGACCCCATTGTATAACTGGGATCTTGATTAATATCATGGATGAGAACACGATCTAGAGAAGTGGATTGACACCCACAATTACTTGCAATTAAGTTAGCAGCACAATGAATTAGTAAACAGGTTAAAATTTGTATGGCTACCACCGTTAGATGGCTACAACCATACCCAATGTTCACTAATGTGCAACTTTCAATAATTCCAAAAACAGCAGGTTGCAATTAATTAATTATTCACCCAAATTGAAGTCATTGCTATCTAAATCAGTTGATGACAACTTGGTCCATGCAATATCAATTAATAATTTATAACTATATCTAGAAAAGAAACCCTGCATTATGGTATAATAGCATCAGATTTGGCATTACATTAATTAATCATGGGTTGCAAGATTAGTGATATTATTATTAGTGATTGACCTAGCCACTACTTAGACTAGAATCTTAGAAATTAGTTCGATTAGAAGGAGGCGCAATTGGCGGAGGCTAATCCCATTCGCTGATTGACGTTGTCGAAGACCAAGAGATGGTCTTGTTGTTGTAGGTTGCCAATGATGCTGAAGTCGGTGACGGCGCCCAACATCGCCAAACACTTGACGTCGCCTTCCGCCGACAGGAACATACTCGTGGCAGGGGAGTGCAACTGCACGTCGTTGTCGAAATAAATCACCATTTCCGGCAACACTGCACTCGGATGGCCGCTAGTGTCGTAACAGAGGTCCAGACCGTAGCCGCCCCCGGTTGCGATCGGGATATTTATGGCGGATCGGTAAGCCTGCAGATCATGATTGTATAGAACCTAGAGTGTTGAAATCACATACATGATGTATATACATATATATACTCATGCAACAAGAAATTCTACATATCATGATAACGAGGACCCGCGAGTCTAGTGCAGTCTTGCATGACGGTACTCAGATTTCATGATGACCCAGAGTTGAAGATTTTCATATACAACTACCTAGCTATGCATGGGCATATTTGAACTGTAGTTGTTTTCCGGGTGCAATATGTAACCAGCTTCGAGGAATTGTCTTGCACGAGGGCTTGGCAGCTCACAAAGGTTCAGGGTTTAGGGTTTAAGCTAGGAATTTTCTAAAGTGCAGCATGCATGCAAACAATTGAATGAAATGTTGGGAATTGAAGTGACTGATGATGATCAATACCTGCAGGATTAAGGTGTACACGTTGCTGTTCCATATAGTGAGGGTGGTCCCGGAGTCGAAGATGACGCCACCATTTCCAACCGTGTTGATGCTGAAGTTTTGGGCTGAGAGACCGGCAATCATTTGACCACCAACACTGATACCATTGACACCAACATAATAGAAAGTTGGGTGCTTAGGGTTATTAATGAGCGGCGTGTATTTCAAGCCGGCTGCGCTGGTACTAGTCTGTGCAGCAGCAATGTCTCCGAAGAAAATGGGGCTGGTCTTAGTGGCGGACATCTCCAAATTCACCAAGCAGTAAGAGAACTTGTCGGAGATATAAGGGCTGAGCTGAGAGGGAAGAGACACGGCGCCCCTTCCGAGTCCCACAATCCCGCCGGCTCCAGCGAAGCTTCCACTATTCATCTGGCCACAGCCGAATGCAATCTGGGGCAGACTGCGAAGCTTTCCTCCGCTGGATTCTAGGGTGAGGATTTCATAGGAGAAGGCTCCAACTGTCATCGACCCATCTCCATAGTCGTACTCGTAAATGCAGCCGGATTTCGCACATGACTGTATCGGAAGATCCTAGAAAAATCCACAAGCATGATGAATAGGCGAACTTAGAAAACTAGAATCCACAGCCTCTTGTCACTAATCAAATCAGTAGAATAAAATCAGGCAGAATATGAGCTCGACAGTACACTACTCGCTGAAGTAACCGATCAACCAGTAATGAATTGTGCAGTGGAAGCTGCTGTACCAGGCACAGTCTGTCATCGCAACTCGCTGTCCTATATGTTTTCGATTTCGCAGGTTCGAAGTTCGGGCCAGTCTGTGGGAAACAGGCTGAGCAAGGCGAGCACTGAACCCAGACCAAATCGCTTCCTGTGTCCACGATCGTTATAAGCGTTTGTGGGGGTGAGCCGAGTGCGATCTCCATGAAATATTCCCCCTCCCCGGCTGCTACCCAGCTCTCCAGTCCGCTGGCAGCTGCAGCAGCTGCTTTCATGTTGCGTTCGATATAGTCCCTACGCTCAATGCTCCTCTTCACAGCCTCGAGGATCCTGTCGCTTAGTGACTTGGGTGTCGTTGAGCCAAGTGGTGACGACATGTGATCTCTGTGCAGAAGCTCAGCTCTAATCACCTGCAATTGAAATAATTTTAAGTTGTATTCAAGGAGTCGACAGGCATCATCATTATTTGCGATACATATAAATTCCACACAAACTGTCATGCATTCTTTTGGGAGTCTAGTTAGATTTTACATGTTTGCAGTTGTGATCAGCAAGTCCGCGTACAGATGTGGAGTGCAGGCCAGGAGCGATCTGTCTTGGAAGACTAGTGAAAGTAGATGCAGCAGCAGCATTGGACTTCTGTAAGTCGATCCCATCACTACAGTGAAGAGACAGTAATAACACAAAAACTACTGCGGCAGCAGCTATAACAAAACTAGTGCCAGCCATCTTCTTCTCCATATATGTAATTCTCTTCCGTTCACTCTCAGCACAATCTCCTTCCACAAACTGCTCGAATATAATTGCAGCTCAGCAATATAATAATTCTCACTCTCGTTTGTGATACTTAAATCCACAAAATTTTGTGCTAATTATTCCCTGCTCTAGTACTAGTAATCGATGGATAGAGAGAGGGACCTCGGCAAGGCCGGAGAAAGAAAATTCAGCTTCTGTACACTGCCTGCAAGATCTGAATTGAAATCTAAGCTTGCGTGATCTGAACCTGCAAGATGCAGATCTGAATCTGAATCAGAAAACGGTTCCTATTTATTTGAACTTGAGAGTAGCTCGAGATCTGTTTGCTACTAGCTGCTGCTCGTGTTGTATGCACGGGCTTTCGTCTATTGCTTCAGGGAGTGGTCATTGTCCGTCTACGAAGTCCTTGCAGCGGCTTGTGGCTTCCGCCATCGCCGGTCCTGAGGAAGGACATTGGGTTGCTGCACGCAATCTGCGAAAGGACATCCTCGCGGCTCAGTTGCGGCGAGAATCTTAATAATTTGCATCTAAAGGTAAAGATCTTGTTCAGTAATTTTTATTTAACATTTTATTATGTTCATTGAGATGATCGATTTTCTGTTTTCTTTTCAATTTGGAAATGTTGCTCAAGTGGCAATTATATTTAGCCAAATTTGACGATATTCAATATATTAAGTTAGAAAATCCTAAGCACTCTTTCATACTGTAGCCAGTTATGGCGATTTACTCAATCAAAGGTTCGATTTTTTGTGATGTTTTTTGAGAAAAACAGGAAATTTTAGACAGAATTGATTTTTTTTCAAATATTTTTAACAAAATGGCGAAAATTTGTAGCAGAAAAAAACCACTTGTATTGTAATTTACTTTCCTGTAATCTTCTTCTTAGTATATTATAATTCTGTGGGTCACTCTCAGGGTTTATCCAATTTTGTCATATTAAAATTCTGGTGAATCTTTTCAAAAGACTAGGAAAATTAAGCAAATTTAGGCTAAAAAACACAATTCCCAAAAATTGTGCTAAAGAAATGACAGAATTTCTAGGCAAAATAAAACACCAGAATCATTTTAGTAGAAAATAAAGAAAATTGCAAGATTTTTATACATATGCATGGTGCTTTGATTCTTGACCAGCTATAGAATGTTATAAACTTCTGATTAACCTCTGGTTAGCCCCAAGGTCTAGACCTTTTTTTTTCCAGCAAAAAAGGTTTTTTTAAAGATAATCTCAATTACAGTTCCATATGTAAATAGAACTGGGAACCTGGTTCTAGGTCCAGTTTTTTAAAGGTTCTAGTTCCAATTCTAGTTCTGGAAACAGTTCAAAGAATCAGGAGAACTCAACTCCAACTTTTCCTATGGGATGATGTAATTGTATGCCCATCAAATTTTCAAGTTAAAAGTCTGAAATCCATGTTTGTGCTAAGTTTTCAAGACCTTAGGCCAACAAAATGTAAACATCTATCTATGAAAGAAGGTAGTTTGTTTTGTTTTGTAGTTATGAGATCCACTGAACCAAGATGCTTCATATCATGTTCTTGGTGTCTTTGGAAAGCTCTCAATGTGGAGGGGTGCATGGGCTTGGTTCCATGTTGTTTGGGCTTACAAAGTCACAATGCAAAAGTTCTTGAGCATTGAATGATTTCTTCACTGAAAATTTCAGAGGAATTGGTATGTGCCTTTGGTGTCGAAGTCGAAAGATCTTGATGAGCAGGATTTAATGGAATTTATTTGGTAGGATTTGGATTTAGAATGTGGGAGATATTTGCTTTTTTAATTGATTTCTGCCGCTGAAAATTCAAATAAAATCCAAAAAACCAGCTTTTGGAAGGAAAACTCAGTTGAGGACGTGGTACCACTTGGCCTAACACAACAGGCCACACTAATCTTAGGTCATGTAAAGACTAAAGACATCCTTTTGTTATGATTGCATACCATTCATCATGCATAATGTACAATCCCACCAACAATTCCATTTGCATGTCTGGAGACCATATGTTGAGGGCTACCTGCTAAGCTGGACACACAAAATTCCTATTAATATGTTCACACTGAAAACTTATCACTGGAGCTAAGAAATGAAATCGTTGCATAATTAGTTTTGAATCAAAATGTTTTCCATTTATAGTACTCAGATTCCCAATAGAAATGTGATGAAAATTTTCCAATTTTCTTTATTTTTGGAAATTTGGTGAATTTTTTCCCAAAAAACAGGGAATATGTGGACAGTTCTAAATATTTTTAGTTTTTCCACATTTTAAGTTTGCAAAAAACTAAGAATTCTGTAATTCATAAGCCATATTAACTTAAGAGTGGAAAACTTCCAGGGCCTTCGCACCTTCCTTTTTCACAGGTGTGAATGCTCAAAATATACGACTTCTTGGTCTCCCTCCTCCCCCAATGTGTGAACGCTCGTCCTTCTCCGAAAGAAATGGCCTGACAGGAGGCGGCAAGTGTGAACGCTCAGTGACACCCACACTCTCTCTCTCTGTGGCTCTCTGTGTCCGTGCAGAGTCCTTTTGTTTGTGTGCATTGGCTTGCTTGCATGTGGGAAGGGACAATCACGAGCTTTGCCATTTTGCTGATCTAGAATAATGTGTGTGCATTGTAGTACTGTGCTACCAAAATACGCTAGCGATGCGCAGCTTGCAAACAAAGCTGTACTTGAACTAAATGGGGTTAAATCCTTAGCTCCTTTTGGATTTCAAGCTTGTAAGTTTTAAAGTTTTCTTTCAGCAATTCTGAATCCAGCTTAATTTGTACAATATACATTTTTTTTTGTAAAACTGACGATTTTTCAGTAGCACATGCATGACTAGTGTGCATCACAAGTTCACCACCTTTATCATGAAAGAGCAGCTTCTATTATTGTACGTTGTGAGAAATGAAAAATTTCCAGTCCAGATCGTCTTGTGGGGATCGAAGCTATAGAGTCCTCATGACACGTTTTGGGTCTTTCCTTTTTTTGCTTTGCGTCGAGCCCTGAGAAAAACTTGCTTGCTAATTTTGAGTACAAGGAACAGAAAACGCAGAATTATCGGTGGTTGTTCATACGGTGAAAATCCAATCAGGATACAAACGTGTACACTCAACCCAGTGAGCTGCGAGTCGAGATTAATGTGGCCTTCGGCAAACCCGGATGCTGTTAAGAGCCTCGTGAATCTCAAGCTACTAGGTAACGCTCTACTAATTTCCAAACGATCATCAGTTTGTGCAGCAGCTAGATGGATGATCAGCAAGACAATATCATGTACTGAATATGTACATTCCGAAGCCGAGATCTTCGACCAGCTGCAGCTCATGAACATGTGCACAAAGTGTTCTGCAAAAGCTGTGAAGCTCAACCCAATGTTGAGCTTATACTTTAAGTCACTGCAATTCACCTCCGCAAGAAGACTAACCGTGGCAAATGGTGGGTAAGTATTGAAGCTGAAGACCATGAGCAACCATGCCCTTCTCATCGAACCAGTCGTTGAGTGCCATTTGGTTGTCATATTGGTATGAATCTCTAGCTACTTCGGTTAATGTCCACCGCTTCTCCGTCTGGCAAATGCTGTGGGCTCTCACTTCACATCTCGGCGCCAGGGAGAGAGCTACATGATGGACATCGAAGCTTCACATTCATGCCAAATGCTTCTTCTCTCTCATCTGGTGCCTGTGCTACTTTTCGTCCTGTGAACCATTAGGTACTAAATTGTTGCTACAAAGCCTAGATCATGAGTTGATCTCAGCTGGACCTGCTGCATCCCCCAGTGAGTGGCAGCAAACAAAACTTTGCCAATTAAATCTCTGATACAAGTATGTGAACATACTTCTTCAATGTGCTCAAGATCGACCTTGAGCCTTGCAAGGCCTTGGTGTTCATATTGTCCTAATAATTTGGCATTTAAAATGTAGGACTTTCATATTGCCACAATGCAGATCTCGCAACTTCACTCTCTTTGTGACATGCCTCCCATGACCACCAGCCTTGCTCCTGACTGTGGATCTTATACTGGGAACATTTTCGACAATGTAGATGTAATAATATGTTGCACTAAATTATCATGTAGCTCACTTAATAACTCTTGACAGGTTTGGGCTCACATCACAGTGCAGATGAAAATTATTCTCTGGTTTGAACAGGAATCACGTTGAGCCACATACAAGGCATTATATCACTCATTGATATTCCTCTTTCAAGTTTGCTAAGCCTCTACACTGTGCAGCAGCTGAAAAACTTTTGAGCACCACATACTAGACTGATTGCTTAAGTCATCAACTCCAACACAACAGGAATTATTTGCAAAACAAAGTCCCAAAACAATTCAACCAAAGTCAGAGCACACAAAATTAGGTAACTAACCTTCATTAAATCCCAAGAACCCTTCATGAACTTTTATGGTAGATTCCACCTAAAGACTTGTTGGTGGGAGCATGCATGTAACCAGAACTCTAAATCACAGAGCAAATTGTTTTCAGTTTGTTTGGACACAATTCTAGTACTATCTTCAGACAAAATTTTGCAATTGTTGTGCTTAAAACCACATTGGAAAATGTTAGTCAAATATCCAACTGCTGTCACAAGATATCCTTATTCTTGAGAATAATTCACCATATTATTTAGACTTTGTTTGGGCTGAATCACCAGGATTCTATCTCAGGCTGAATCAAGTAGGAAAAGAAAAGGAGGATCCTTAAACTTTCCAAGTTTCATACCTTGTTTGTAACCAATTTTTGCCTACTCAATGTTCTTATTGTTGATGGCAACCTGGGCTATGGCAGAAATTTGGAAAAAAACAAAAACCCCTGTTTAGGCCTATGGTTGGCCAGGTTGAGGCCTATCTTACTTCTTTGGCACAAGACTTGTATCATTCATTTATCTCAATTTGTTTAATAGTAATTTAACTTGGTAGGTGACCAAATTTCATTTGGGTTGTGTAAGGGTGACGGAATTTGATCTTGGCAAACTGTGGAAAACCAAAATGATCTCAGCTACCGTATCTACAGGTGACCAAATTTGAGACAGCCATTCATGGGTCACCAGAATTGATTGTGGCCATCTGAGATCAAATTTGGTAACCTGTGGATGATCAAAATTACTTTTGATCACCCACAAATGGCCAAGTTCATATTGGGTCACCCACATGTGACTGAGATCACTTCTGATTATCTATTGAATCATAAGATCATATTCACAATTGAAGACCAGCAGTATTTGCAAATCCATTATTTAAGTATTCAAGCTCAAATGCCATCACCTTAGGCAAAGTGGCATTATTGAATAATATGTGTTGAAAAGAATCATACTTTCCTTCTTAGGGTAAAGGGCCTGAACAGTGAAGTCAAGGCTGTACCAGGGCTTTTGTTCCTCTTAGGTGTTGCCTTTTATGTTGTTGCATGTTCTTATTCAAATATATGTCCCAAGGTGTTCACAATAAAGTTCTTGTTTCCAACAGCTGATGATGTTCGCAATATATGAGATCCATCTGTTCCCAAATTTTAATCCATATTCATTGTCCAATGTTCCATTGTTTTCTTTTGCAAGATCTATTAACATGTTTCCTTGCAATGTTGCTTTGATTTCAACTTCCCCATGATATTCATCCTCCATTCATTTGTAACACAAAACCAATAACAGTCTCTTGAGTTTCTATGTATGGGTCACCTGTAAAATCTACATCTAAATACACTTCAAGTATATTAGCAATGGCTCCAATGTGATAGGGTAATTCTCAATGAACTGTTCCTCACAAATTCTTGTAAATCCTTCTCATTAGGATAAAGTGAATGTTGTTGGGCTTGACTGTGAATTTTTCCACACTTTTTACAAGTCTTAAGAAGTATCAAGTTGAGTTCCTAGTGGTGGAAACATGAGGGTAAGAGAAAGATTCTTTATGTATCTTGGTAGTGAAGAAGATTTCAAATGCATATTGGGATTGGTAGAAGTACTTGCAGGTGTGGTATTCTCAAAGCCAAAATGCTTGAGAATTTTGTTAATATATAACCCATGTTCGATCCAGTATTTTAGTTTTGTTTGGTCTCTAAAAATGTGAAGTCTCACATACACATTTGCATTGTCATTGGTTATTTCAAACACCTTCATCTTCTCAATCATGTGATCTTTCTATGTGCTATCCTTTTCATTGCAAACTAATCCATCATCAACAAATATGGTAATAAGGACAAAAACAAATTTAAGGTGTATCACTCATGACAAAAAGGAGAAAGTTTTCATTGAAACATCATTATCAAAGTCAAAATGTGTCAAATAGTTTACAAGTCAATATCTTAGACCATCACATATTTAGAACCGTCAATATCATGCACTTTGTGCCAATGTGCATGATGAAACATGATTAATAAAGGAGTACAAAAAAATTGACAATGTAACACATTTTTTATACATCTTAAAAAATTCAAACCTAGTAACCAATTTAAGATGCCAAGCTTATACTGATAATCTTTTAGAAAAAACCAACTATGTTTACAAGTAGATTTATAATCATTTTGAATTCAACGACTATGGTTACTAAAGTTGTGCTAGATAGTTTGCTTAAGCAACTCAACATGACATGCGTTAAGTTGTGTCCAAAATAACTATGTGTAATGTTCACATGGAAAAATAAAAATATGTAATCATTTTATAATCATTTAAGGACACCTATAATCTTGTTACAATCCTTTACATTACCATGTAATCATATTGTAATCATTTAAAACAAAGTTGACATTGTCATTATAAGGAATTGAACCTTCATCTCAATGGTCACAAATCAACTTCTTAACCATTATTAATATTTCAACTTATGATATATTATATGATTGCATATATATAAACATGTATATTTCAAATCTTATGCATATTCATGTCATTATTTAATTATGTAAATTCATAATAAATGAATTTCACATTTTAATTACATAGTTATAATTTATTTAATAAAAATAATTAATTCAGTATTCAAATTTAAATTTAAATTTCTGATTTTAGTTATAAATTAAATATTCACCACATAAGGCCAACTCAACATTGGTTTTTTATTTTATTTTTCATTCTAATGTTAATTTTTCATTTATATGAACTTTTGAGACTAGGACTCTTGTCATGTTTGAACCACCAAGCTTGCATCTACTTAGTTAGTGACTTTTTTCATAATAAAACCTTTGCACATTAACTTTCTCCTTGTCATTAATTTTCATATTAGTCACCATGTTTTCCCATGACATCTCCAAGATCATCTTCGAATGAGTATGGTGAAAACATTCATGCCATATAGTTTAAGAATGTTGGCACTAGATGAAATTCCAAAAGATGTAACATTTTGAGTGGTTTTGACCAATCTTCAAAGACCAAGCTTTCAAGATAATTACCTTCATTTGTAATCTATAGAGCTTTCTTGACCTCACTTCAATCAAGATTACCTTCCCCTTGGCTTTGAGTAGGGAGGAGACAATTGATTTTTTGTGATATGTGATTGCAAGCCCTTTCTTTGTTGCCAACACCATTGAAAACAAGTTCTTATTCAACACGAGAGTGCACAAAACTTCTTCAATTATTTGTTTACATGCCCCTACCCCTTAACCAAACACACAACCTCAATCATTCCAACATCCTGAACCCACAATTGTTCGTTGTTAACAATGGTCATTAATCAAGTGCTAGGTATAATTATTCTTATCTTGGCACACCAACTCCTTTGACTTGTCATGCATTTTGTTGCTCATGTATCTACATACCAAATTTTTGAGTCATGCAATTTTTCACCTGTCACATCCACTACAAATTCTATGTCAATTGGATACTTTCCAATTTTTGCAACATTAGTAATAGTTCATAAATGCTATGTTGTCAAGCTTCCTCCATTCTCTTGCGTCAACAGTTGCTTTCATAGTTTCAGTTCCCTCTGATACCTCGGTCAATTATGGTTGTTTGGAACTTCCATATTTAAAAGTTTGTCCCAGCTAATTTTCTTTATGCCCCCTGTGTTACTATCACTTTCAGCCCAAGCACCTCCATCACCTTTGTCTGCCATTTTTGACTGAAACTCTCAAGACTGTAACTAGTCTGTGTTTCTAAGCATCACTCAAACAAAGGAAAGTCTCTCTCTAAAACAGAAACGTTCACCCTAAACAATTTTATTCAGAATCTGGAAACATTATGCTGTGGGTCCATAACCTGCAAAAAATAGTATCCAGAAGAAAACATGCAAAGAAAAGAAAATTTAAGAAAATATATATTAAGATGTTTTTTCACTAAGTGCTTCAACATGATAACACAAAATGTGCGCACCGCATGCAAAAAACCAAAAAAGACATACTTCTTATTGCAAAACTATCTCCTAGTATGTACTAGTTGTAGAAAGTATCTGCTTCACAAAGCTGCTGATCAAGGTTAGGCACTTTTCAAATTTGCTCCAAATTTCCAGAAAGTGACCCTTAAGAAATTTGAACAAAACGTGGTCACAGATGTACATGTTCTGATAACTGACACCCGGGATACAGAGAAAATTCACTGCACACTGGTGCAAATGAAAATCATCTAATTAAAATGATTACATATTATTATTTACCACAAAACAGCATCTCTCACCAGCAGCTTCTAAAATCCAAACTGCTGATAAACAATGTTGAAATATGAAGAACAGTTTATGAATCAGATCTTTGAAATAAAGGTTTGATCATAGCAGTAATGTGCAGAGAATTCGTTGTCCAGCAGTCTTTTGTTGTCCCAAATTTCGTCAGATAACAAGTCTTATAATTGTCCTTTCTCTAGTTTCTCTATTGTTAAAGGAGGTCTTCAGAAAAAATGAACAGAATTAGTCGAATTTACACTAGAATTTAAGAAAACTGTTTGAAAAGTTTCTCAATTTCTTTGTGAAAAAATGGCAAAATAGTTCCACAAGAAAAAAAAATTACTGCCCTGGATTCTTGTGGGTGGAAGCAGTTTAAGCAGCTGGAATTTATTCAAAACCATGTACAATGATATGTCTTGAATGATCAGGTCCAATAATAAACATCTTCTGGTATGTATCAAGATTTCTGGTTTTGAACGACATGAAATTATAAGCAACCCAGAAAGTTCACCTGGGCGCATTCAAGAACATTTGTTATCAATCACTAACAGCAATTGTGGGATTGGAAATACAATTTCTACTCCTCAAACATTTTGATCAAGGTTCATAGTCTAGAAGTTCTGGATCATGAATTCAAGGCCAAATAGGCCTTTGTGAAAATCCTCATCCATGGCGTATGGAGGAGGATCTGAAACTATTACAATGCTACAAGTGGCACCCTCTCTCTTTCTCTCTCTCAATATGAAAAGCTTGCTCTCCAATAAAAGTACATGAGCTGCAAGGAAATGAAGTCCTTGGTACTATTTTGGTTGAGATTGTGTGCACTAGTTTAACAAATTACAGACAACAATGTTCCATGTATTATTGCACAATGAAAAGATCACAAATCAAGTTTGAAGCCATGAGCTCCCGTCGATGAAGCTAACCGTCTCGAAAGGGACAGCTTGAGCTGCAGTAAGCTCCATGGACCAACCCACACGCCCGCTCGTATTTGCACCTGGGCCAAAGCACTCGTATTGTCCGTAGAAAACCGTACTGCAGCAGCAGCAGCAGCAGTCAAGTACCCACAATCACCCCATCCACAATATTAGATCCGGATCATCAGGATTATATGAAAAGAAGAATTACATATTGACTCTAGATGCAGTACTCGCTCTACGAGAATTCTGTTGTTTCCGTAAACCTTTTCCTCGATCGATCTTGTAGCCAGACTCGACAATATAGATCTGATAGCTAAAGGTTCAATCAAGTTCAAAGATCAGCTGGGTTAGGGTCTCTTTCCATTAGGCTGATGTGATCACAGTGATTACAGTGTGTGTTGTGATCCCAGCAGCCTAATGGAAAGCCACTGACATAGTGCCTTATTTCTTGCTGCAAGGACACTCTCTTTCCATTGCGGAATGCGTTGCAAATTTGTAGTTAATCATGTTAGGGACTCTAAGGACAGATGTTCTTATGAAATTAAAGACAATGTCATTTTATGGCGAGTTACAGTTTGACTCAGAACTCTTGCAGCTCCTGCAATTGCTTAATGCTTGACCGGTAGAGCTGTGAGATGACTGTGAGAACAGCTAGTTGGAAAAACACAATGGAAAGATACTGCGATTCATAACAGCAACCTAATGAAAAGGTGTCCTTATATGTATGTATGCACAAGGAAAAAAATTGTTGCTGGAGGATGATCGATCGGTGAGTTACAAAAAGTCGGTAGATAGAGGTCCAGTACTCACTTTTCTCTGCTGCTCACTCCCCAGTCGTACCAGCCTGCAGGAAGGATGATGTCGGCTATGTTGCACTGGATGAAGACGACTCTGGAGTTAGGACCCCAGGCGCGGCCCAAGTAAATGGGTCCTGTTCCTGTGATCGTGCATCCCACAAACGAGAACCCTGTATTCTCGTTTCCTGTCCTCTTCTGCGCAGTTAGTGACCCCTGTCCTGGTTGCGCAATGGAATTCAATAGGCAGCTCTGTAATGTCAAACAAGCAACATCGAGATTCCCCATGGCCTCAACAGGTCGTCATGATTCAGCTTCAACAATTGTTGTGATAAGCTGAAAATCGCTAACTAAAAACGGACGAATAGCAGTGGTTTACATCAGGATTCAGTACTTCCTGTGAAGCTAGCTCTTTACAAGAGCACGAATTTCAGGATATAGATCTGGAGATTAGATCTAGTTGTTTACCTGGTACAGAGACTGGCCATCGCCAAAGATGAAGTCAATGGATCCCTGGATGAAACAGTTTTTGAAGTAGTGACGACCTAGAAAGAACAATTCGAAAGAAATTAGATCGAGAACATATTCGGAAGTTCTTCTTCTACGACTAGTAGTAGATATGGTACTAGAATTATTGCTGGTCGACGCATTTTCAGGTGAACTGAGGTCACGCTGTGTGCCATTCTCCCGAAAGAACCGAAATTGCCAAAGACGTGCGCTCGAAGAAGAAGAATATACAATTTGTACCTGCTTGGTCATACAGAGTGTCCTGTGCGCCGTAGAAGTTGCAGTTGTAAAATGCACCCTGGTCACCTGAAATGCGCAGGGCAACTGCTTGTTTCCCGACAGCACCGCCCGATGGAGCAGGGGCTGAATTCTGTGCAGATCAACACATGAAGTCAGCCCAGGAGTGGCGTAATTTACAATAAGGACCTCATGTAAATTGTCAATTACCAGCTGTTAGGAGCTGCAATGGTGAACGTCGGCAGGCTGCAACTCGAGATAGGATTTCCTAATTGCAGAACTGATATTGAGAATTCACAGGAGGTTGAGTTCACGGAGAAAAAAGCTGCACATTGTTACCTTGAACGTGATGCCTATGGCAATGAAACCATCAGCAAGAATAGCTGTTGAAGCACTATTTGCAGTACTCCCGGCACTGCCGGCAGTGTCGCCATAGACAAGCGTCGGGTTTCCATTTCCCTGGAAGGTTATGAGCTTCCCTTTGGGAACGGTGATCTTCTCTCTGCAAGAGACACCAACCAGCAGCCCATTTATATGATGATCAAGTCACTCCTCAGTCATTACCTGTGGTCAAGAAGAGTCTCCGGGACTCCACTAGATCACTGATCATGAATTGTCTTAGACTGCATAGATGATGTGACTGCTCACGAGTGCTCAATTTTCATCTACAGCTGCAAACGGAACTCTGAATTGCTTGAAGCTGAATTCTTACCCATATACTGGACTACCAGATCTGCTCATGATGAAGTTTTTGGAACCTATATAATTGCAGTCTACGGTACCAACAGCTGCAGAAGAGACTAGAGTACAAGATTCTGAGAGCTTAGGATCATCATGGCTTGAGACTTACTCATAGGTCCCGGAGTTGATCACAATTGTGGTACGACCAGTATTGCCAGCAGCATTCACCGCTGCTTGCACCGACGAGTATTGAGCACCCGCACCAACAGTGATTATATTTCCGGCAGCTGCAAGCAGGATTTGATCCGGATTGCGGTACGGAATTCGGACCCTGCCGCTTTGCACGTGAGCTTGGTGGGCTTCACCCACTTTGTCCACCCAATTTAGAAAATCTTTCTTCACAGCTTCATGATTTCCCGCCTTTACAGAATCGTCGGCAGTTGGCCGGGAGGATACAACCAAGCCTGGCCATGACGCCAAGAGGAGTACTGCCATTCCGGAGAAAAGCAAGTAAAAGGTCGACATCTTCCGCGATCCGCTACTACGAGCCATCTCTCTCATGAAATCAGAAATCTAGCTAAAGGCGAATTGAACCTCACAGATAAATCTCGATGTCTAGACCTCTTTTTTCCAGCAATAATGATCGATTCTCAAACGGTTTCAGAGCTTATTGATGCAAGCTGGTTCGTCTATCTAAGCTGGCGATTCTCCGCCCGAGTCCGTCTCATGAATGACAACGTGAACTGTAGTGTGTGTCTTACAGGAAGATGATTAAGGAGCTCATATATAATACACTGGACACTCGAAAACTCTTGATCGATTCTCACAGCAGCTACGGCCTCATCCACAAAAGATAAGAAACTTATTTTGCAATTGTGTGAAGTAATCAGTGAGAGGTGCTCTTGGGCCCCCGCGTACTATTTTTCTGGCATTGTCATGGCCACACACACACACCAGCTGCTAATGACGTCGCCGCACTCGACGGTCACAAGCTTCGCCTTTGGTGGACCGTAAGCAGCTGTGTCTTGTTGTTGGTGACCCACCGAAGCTTCCGCCCGGTCTCTTGGACTTTGGAATTTACTACCTGCTATATGTCGACAATGATGTTCAGCAAACCCCGGAAATCCCTCGATATTCATGGCAGCTAGTTAGCTGCACACTTGTTGCGTTGATCAACTCTAAGTACAAATCGTCTGCAATAATTACTCGCGACCTGCAGTCCAGGTGCTGCTTTTCGTCTAGAATATGGTCAACAACACTCCAACGGGATGTGTGACTCGGGTGCAAACAGGATTTAATGAAAATATGAAAAATTCAGCAAGTCCTGGTTACAATTGTTTTGACTCCTGCTGTTGTGACTGCACCCACGAGTACTTGCTACTGTCCGCCCATGGCAGTTGTTAAACGCCACAAATTATTATTACCTAGTCTACAAGACTGAGGCACCCCATAAAACTCCAGTAGTGAACCAAAATGATTGGAGAAGTCCTGTTATAATTAGAAACCTTCTGGAAATCGACAGATGCAATATAACTAGATTCGTGAGTGAAGTGTACTGATGATCGCCCATGTACATATCTCTTGTGGAAAACTCGTGATGCAGCTAGCAGCTTGCAGCGAAAATTCAACTGTTGGCCACTGGGTATCTCGAATCTTGTAAGTTTAGTACTCGGATCATTCCTTCATGTGGATCAAATCGGTGGTTAACAAGCTTTGATCATCTTTGGATTAATGCTTAATTCAAACACGGATTTTCCCGCTGCTGATTTACCCCCTCAGCGGGTTCCAAAAACAGACTAGAACACAGCAGATTTCATCAAACCATAGAACAACTGCACACGTCACAGTCACGACGACTTCCAGCTCGAGACTGAATGGTATCCGTAATTAAATTATTGCGGATCTCATGATGGCCCCACAATGTTATTTTACTTCTTTTAATCAAACCCGGGGATTTGAAACAAGGATTCATCAAAGGAATATGCAACCTAGGAATCTTGATTGAAGCATTGCGAAGTAGCTACTTCGCCAGCTAGCTAGCTGCCCCGACATGATGCTGAGGGGGGGAGATAGAGTCTAGTAGATTAGAAAGTGAGTGTCGAACAAGCACATGAAAACGCCAACAAGAGTAGCGTACTTAAGGATCTCAAGACTGACATCACAGCTAGGAGTACACGGTTCATGAGTACTGACAAGCTCGTGACCTGCACGTCGTCTTCACGACAGTGTCGATGCTGGTCATCTGTCCATCATCGACAATAACAGCAGCTGCAGTACTACTCGCGACAACAGACGTGGTAGAGTAAAAAGTCAAGTATACCATTTTGGTGCACGCTTGCAACAATGCAGTCCAGCCACCTTCTTCATATATCGCAAGTTCAAAGTTCAAAGCAGCAACAGAAGGCTAGTTCAAAAATAGAACTTGGAAGTTCTCCACGACTGGCTCAATGCCAAGTTCAAACCCAATGCAATAATGTTGGTGGTTTCTTACTTTTCTTACCAGTGAGAACCTCCGGTCCCCAGTTTCAGCTTTTTTTTAATTAAAAATTTGAAAGAACCCCAGTTTCCAGTTCAAGGATTTGTTTTTAGTTTGATAGGACCTTTCCTTTCAGTGTCTGGTTTCACAAAGGTCTGTCAATTTTGTAAAATACCCAACCATGAAACCACTTTGTATGATGTCAAGGTAGGTTTTATGTTTTAGGTTTTCATTTTTTTGTTTTTCTGGGCTCCTAGGCTTCTAGCTGCTGGTGAGAAAGAGGCTTAGGGATTTGGCCCTAGAAATAACCTTCCTGCCTAGAATGCAAGTTTCACCCCAGATGTAGCCAGGGTATTAATGGTTATAAAATTGATACCAGACCAACAAGGCATTAATAAGTACTAGTGGGTGCCCGTGGCCGAAGGCCACTGTGAAGTCCCCCGTGGGTGCCCCTGCCCTGCCTGCAGTGCCCTGCCCCGTGCCCCCCGGGTATTTACAAAGTTAAACTAAGGAGTCGGATAATATTTCAATGGTTCTCATCAAAATTCATACTCAACCCAACAGGTTACCCAAGTTTTAAATCAGTATCTGGCCAGCACTGGTCCATAACCGCCCACCACTGATCCAAACCAGCAATAGACCAAATAAGTAAATTTAAGTAAGTAAAAAGAGCTCCAAGAAATAGGTACCCAGAAGATGAACTCACAGTTAACTCCAAGACTTGGTGAACATTCCTCAAAATGTGAGGACAAATGAAAACTCATTCCATAGTTGGGGAGTCTCTCCATCATTTCCCAAGTGGAGCAAATAAAGTGCCAATTATTAGCTATGAGTATACTATGAACTATAATTAGGGTTTCCCAGCATCGACTCTGCAGCCCTTGGAAATTATAAGCATGGAGAGATTCTATTTATACTATTGAGACAACCATCTCATTTATGCGGGATCAAACTATATTACTTACAGGTTAGGCACAACCTACTAGCCTAGTTGATGTAGCCCAACTAAGTAGTCATGTTTTTTCAAGTTTTTTGATGTTGCATCATGGGCTAGCATCCCACATGGGGATTTAGCCCTAATTTGCCACTGGTTTTTACAACCTGTCTAAATCAGGGTTTTGTTTTTCTTGTTTTTCAAATTCCCTCAAGTAGAGGTCCACTGGCGAGGATTGATCCCCAGCATTAAATGGCGAGTGTCCTAGGTGGACTATAGCACTTTTACAAGAGTGCGGCTACAAGTGCTGACCCAGGAAGTGCCAAGGTCTAGTTGTTGCTAATTTAGTTATATTTATTTTGAAAATGGGGAGAAACTCCCTACAAATCATCAAATTTTCAAGTTTTTTTCACTTTCTGACTGAAAAACAAAAATCACCAAGTTTGGAAATTTGCCACCAAAGAAAGCACTGGTCTAATAAAAATGCCAACAAACTAAAACCAAAGTCCAATTGTGGTGAAACATTTTCCACATTTTCTTTTGACATTTTGCGAATTTTTTTCAGAAAAGATGGGAATATTGGTGGCAGAGTATTCTCTCCTTTTTCTTTGCTTAAGGCGAAATTTCACACCCCAAAAATCGCTGAACGCAACTATAGTCTGAGCTGCGTAAATGCGACAATTGGCATAGTTAAAAGTCCACATGTACTTTTTTCTGGCGGATTTCTTCCAGGTGGTGATGAGTGTGTTTTCTTTTCATTTTTTAACACAGATGATGTGCCAATCATTCAAAAGAAGGTTTAACCAAATTTGGCTATAAACTGGATACCAAAGAAAAACATTTAACCATCCTTCACAATTTGCTACATGCTACAACCCAATAGAGAAATCTGGTAACTTTTCAACCAAAAACATCAAAATTTGACAACTATAAAACCACAAAAACACTTTTTTAGACATTCTGAAAAAGAACCCACTGATTTCTTCCAAAAAAATGCAAAAATGAAGGATTGATTGAGGTTTCTGATAATCAAATAAGAATAATAATAATAATAATTTAAAAATTTTAGTTTCTACATCATCAAGTTCATGTATGTAGCTACAATATAGAAAGATGTGTTTTGGACTTTTAGTTGTTATTTATAGCCAGATTTGGCTAATTCATCCGTGCATGATCACAACTCCTGCTATACCACAAAATTGGAAAAAACACACTAGTGGAAAGTTGGAACATTTGAATCAACAAATGGCAAATGTGATGTTTTGTGCAATTTGTTACTTGGGACAGAATCTAGTTATTGCAGGTTATTATTAGGTACTAATACTCAGTCAACTGTTATTGGATGGATTTGCAAAGTTTGGGACCTTTGGGCTTTTAAGTTAAGTTGTACCCACCAAAAGAACGGTAATTTAAACCGACTAAGAAGATAGTCATTGGAACTTTCACTCCTATATATAATGCATAAAGACCAGTGTTGGGTGATTCTCATTTTATTTTATTTTGAGAGAACTGATTGGTTCTTAGGACTGTTTTAAAGAACCTGTAATGTTCTAAGAAAATTTTTAAATTTCAAGGTTAGAAAATTGTTCAGGTTTCAGAACTTCAAAAAAACAGAATGAGTTGTCATAAATTTTTGAACCAACAATTTTCAAAGACCGTTCTCATAACTTGGTTATCAAAGACAATTCCATTGTTAACTTTTTTTTATTTTTTTAGAAAAAATCACATTAAGCCTAAACCCAACACCTACCTAGGTAAAAACACCCATCATTGAACATGTACATATCATCCAAAACATTTTTCAATATTTTTTTCTTTCCTTAACCAAATTGAGTGACTTTTGTGTTTTTGAGGACATGCAAACTATAGGGTTACAAATGTTCTTTGATCATTGTAAGTAAAGGAGCAACACATAAAACAAAGGAAGAGGATAAATGATAGTTGTCTCAAAAATTTGAAAAAAATAGTTTTAGACCCCTCTCTAGTTTTCAACCCATATTTTCATCATTTTTAGTCCTTTTAGAGTGATTTAAAACCTGATGGGTTCTGCCAACTACAGCTTTACAAAATTTCTTTGTATTTCCAAAAGAAAGATTTAACAATCTAAGATTTGAAGCTCAAAATCCTAATCTATTTTAGTTCACCCATTGCCAAACACCTCATATCCTCCCCCACTCCTTTATCCAATTCAACAATTTTCAAGGTGTTAGAATGCTTGGTGGAGGGCTACAAATGTTCTTTGTGCTTCAAAAGCACCAGAGGAACAATGTGTGAGGATTCAACCTTCTTTGAGTTCTTAAATGTTTGATCCTTCGCCTATCTACCCTAAAGCCTAAACCTAAAAACCAAACGGAAAACCAGCACTGATTTTTTTATACCCTTTCAGGTTCTCATTGACTTGATTTCATCAGTCAGGTTTTCATAAAAGGTATCACCATCGAGAATGCCTAAGTTTTTATTTTGGGAATCGACTTGAAACTCATTAAGGTTCTCACAGGAAAGTGAGAACCACCCAACATTCATAAACACTTATGCCAATTGTTTTAGTGTAATTGGAGAGCACCTTGTAGTGCATGTTATTTGTTTCTTCCACTAGACATGGGGGGCATTTTGAAAAATGGAATGCCCCTTGTGGTGGGCACTCCATTTTTTTCAATGCCCTTGCTTTGCTGAACATTTCCTGCAATACCCACCTGATACCCACTGTTTATCACGGGGATAAAATAAAATAAAAAGTCAGCATAGTGGCTCATTTCTAGTAAAGCCCGTGGTTGAGGACTATACCCTACACATTTGACATGGATAGCATTTACTTAAGATGTAGACACTCAATATTATTATACCATAGTCAAGTTTGCTGACATGACTATGGACCCCAACACACAAAGTCGACAAGCCAGCTGCAATGCTCAATGATCTAAGTGGAGAGGAACACAGGTAAATATTACATTGAAAAGATGCTTAAGATTTTCTACTTTCATATTTGGAATGTCACCAAATTTGGTGTAAATGTACTTATGGACATTGGCCACTCAACCAACATCACAAAATTGAATGAAAAATAAGTAAATTGCATCCCATGATGTAGTTATGCAGCTTGACAACTTATGTTTTTACAGTCTAGACTCCTGAGAGACAGTCTTGGCATGAAGTGGATAGATGATACTGAATTATGGATTGCTCCTTTAGTGAATGTGGTTGCTGCCAAAAATTGATACAAGTAGGTGTGATATAGACACAGAAGAAAGAAAAGTCAGAAGCCATTCACTTGAGGTCCTGGGTTTAGTGGGAGTAGGCACCAATCATTGAGATTATAGATAAGGTTTAAGCTACAGTTTCTCTAACGTTGTGAGTAAGCGACAAGGAAATTATCAGTCTGCCAAAAAAACAAACAGATGTTTTGTAAGCAGCAATCATCAACACATTTCCCTTCCACTCTACTTACAACAACGTGTGTCTGATGTGAAGGATGTCTGACAGAGGATCCACAAAGGCCTTTCAGTGAGTTTCAAGTACAAATCATGGGAGAACCAAAAGTATTGGAAGAACCCTTAAATTGATGAGAGTTGTGATGGGAGATTTTGGATTTGGAGCTGGTTCACAAACTTTCCAATTTAGAGTTGCGCGGGCATGCATGCCATTTTATATGGATTTTCCAGCAGACTAGCTAAAATGTGTATCTAAACTTGAGAGGTTCCAAACTCTATAACTTGCTAGATTTCTTCTGTTAATACATTTTTTCTGTCATGAGGAACTTTGAGTGCAATGTGAGCATAATACTCTTGTGACTCTTCAAAACCGTGATTTGCTTACTAAGGCTGAAATTTTGGAAGTTAAAGTCGCCTACTAGACGATTCATCTTATTCTGACAATTAGTGTACACCCAATATGTAAGCAATCATCAGCAACACTCTTGGCAGGATTGGGTGACTTTTTGTCCGTTTTGGGTTGTCCAGGTCTGCTCATGGTGAAGGTGGGCCAGGGTGAACAGCAGTGTTATTGTGTCAATTTGTGATATAGCCAAAATGTAGATCATCCACAAGACAATTTAGCCAAATTAGGCTGTAAATGAGATATCCTCTCATATTTTAAGCTGCCTACTTGAATCCCAAGTGGAAAAAAGTCTGGTGGTTTTTCCTTTACTTTCTCTTAAATTCTTTTCATTTTTCCTTTTCAATTTGAATTTTCTTTTGGTAAAAGAAAATTCACCAGTAATTTTTAAAAAGCTGGTGAAGAAAGCACCTGTACCTTCCAGGGTTTGTTTTTCCAATTTTGTGAGGTGGGTGCACAGGAGGAAGACTTAGCCCAATTTGGCTAGAGGTCAGAGACAAAAGTAGAATTGTTTTCAAACCTTGCTATATATTCTGGTCACATACAACAACCTATGATCTAAATATGGCAAATTCCATATTTTTTCCCTGCAAATATGGCGACTTTGGGTCATTTTTCTGAACAAATCCTCTAGAATTGCTGGACACAGTTCATTTTTTTTTCAGTCACAAGTGGGGAAACTTCACTACAACTAAAATCCCTGATTCAAACTTCCTCCTCAAGTGAGGCTTCTTCATGGCTATATTCAGCTGGGGAATTGTTTAATTTGGACTGATAGACCATATTTTGTATGGTATTTGTATTGTTTAGATTAGTTTTTTTTTTTCCTTTGAAGAAATTTCGCCACTTGGCACCAAAACGAAAGGGAGCTGTGAATCTTACAAATGATTTTTTTGAGATTTTTTTTTGGGTGACTTTCGCCATATATTGAGAGAAAACTATCAGAAGTGGCCACATTTAGGCACTCTATTCAAGGACGTCGCCAGTCCAAAGCAAGATTTTGAAAAAACCCTGGTTTACATGGATTCATGGAACCCTGGTTTAGGCTGGGGATTTTACCATGGTACCAGTTTAGATGCTGGCTCACACTTGGTAGATTCAGTATATTGAGTGACGCCTCTTGTTGCTTCTATTAATTAGTTTTGGAGGGGGGGGGGGTGTGCCTCAACCTTTTTTTTGGAAGGAACCACTTTGATGGTTTGTCACAACTTGTCTTTAAATATTGGGCCCTCCCACATAATAAAATACAGGTAGGGTCCCTTTTGGCCCACCTCTATTGTCTATATATATGAAAGTTCACTTCAAGAAAAACTTATGGGATAAAGTGTGGTCCTACTGGGAACATCTTAAGGAACACATTGGGGTAAGTTTGTGTGAAACAACATTGAGAACCACTGTGCAACGCATTGGGAACACATGGGAACACCAAAATTCAAAAAATCAATCCCCACACCCATTAGTTTAGGGGGCACCAATATAGGATGTTACACTATTTCATCCTACCAAAATAGATTTTGATATGAAATTTCCTCTAAATGGAATGAAAAGATGCATTCTCAAATATGTGTTTGTGTTTTTTCACAACGAACCTTTTTTTCAACACCATAATCACAAATGTGGGAAATGGGAAGCAAATTTTCAATACTTTTTGCATCGATTTTTATCTCACCTCTTCAAATTAAATTGAATTCAAATCCAATTCCAATGGATTTGAATTCCATTCAATGTTTTTGAATTCAATTCAGGGATTTGAATTAAAGTCAATTAAATTTGGATTGAAATCAATTATTTGGATTCAATAAAGTTGCATGCAATGTCATTAAATATTTTCATTCAAATGAATCTTAATTGTTATTTGCTTTTTTCATTGTCTCATCATCATTGGTAATGCATAGCAATGCAAAGCCCAAGTAGTTTATATACATGAAAGTTCAACCAATTGTTGGTTTTCAATTTAATTAACATATTTTGACAACTATCGTTTATGCATATGGGCCGATTCTCAAATACCCAAAAGTGTTAGTTATACTGACTAGCTATGGTAGGTAATATATATATTTTTTAAGTTGTTTAATTTTCAGATTCTTAATTTTTTATCATAAACATGTGAAAGGTTTTAGAATTGATAACCTACCTCCATGAAATTCCAATCATTCCAGTTAAGTTATTAAAATTTGAAAGTTTAATAACCGACATGTAGGTTATCAACCTAGTATATTTGTCAGCCCTGGGTATGAATAATGATATCAACAATGAATACCATACTAGCTAGCCTAATATCAAATGTCCAGATATTCCCCCTGATACCATAATACACTCAATATTAATTTCCAAATGCTTGGTGAATACCACATTAGTCTATTCTCCGAAGTATGATACCAGGCTAGTACTCAATACTAAGGATTCATGTGCCCATTTCCCCTAGCATCAATCCTTGATACTCCTCTAGTATGTCTCCTCAAATCCTTTGCAACATTGTGAAAGATAAGGTGACAATTTTATTGGAATATCATGCTTTTTGTGTTTGTTCATTTTTGAACTAGCTCTATTTGGATTTTTGGTATGCTTCTTGTGTTTGTGTAACATTACATGAAATCAAACAGCATCATCAATGGGGGCATAATTATTGATACTAGAGTCACTATATATACATGTTGATATGAAGGTTCATAAGATATATGTTCATAGGATTACAAACCTATTCAATTTTGGATGAATGTTATCTAACAGTGATGGATGGAACCATCAAATTACTTTTAATTCTCCCCATACATATACCACAAATGCACACCACACTTCCCACTGGTAATTTTTAACCAATGACATGGAACTATTTGCCATACTCTCTTTAGAGCCATTTGATCCCTTGTTTATACCATATCTAGGTTAATACCCCTATGCACCTCTTGCGTTTATTGAACAACATGAGGCAACTAAACAAAATAATGAACTTTGATCTATATCGATGATTTTATTAGGATGATGAATATAATTTGGAATTGGTTTATGGGGGATTTTATGGAGCTTTAAGTTATTCGCCCTTTTTGGTGAGGGAAAAATGTTTAGTTTCTTTTCTTAGTAGTTCTTTCTTTATAAGCATAAAGTTGTATTTAAATTTATTATCAAGACAAATAATTTTTTTTAAATTTTTTTATTATATACTATAGTATACCTTGATCAATTGAATATCCTAAACAACCGTGTCCATCTAAATCTATTTAATATCAAAAATTGAAATATATATCTTATATTTTGACCAATCAAATACCATGTACAACTTAATTCTATATGTTATATAATACATAATATTTTCTATACCTATTGTCTTTGACCATCACCATTATATACATACCTTCTTTTTTCTTAATAATAAGAGTCTAAATCACCAACGTAAGGGATAGCATTCATATGATAATTCAAATAATTGAAGATCCATGATACAATAGTATCCATAATATCCATTATAGTGGTGCATTATTGATGTATGGACACAAATACATAAACAAATATATATATATTAGGTCTATTCCTTTGAATTTAACTAGACAATGTTCAATGCATAATTTTACAAGAGTTCAAAACATAATCAAAATATATGTTCAAATTATTTCAATTAATAAAACATTGTAATATGATTAAAATTTATTCACACGTTTCATCCAAAATTATTTTGCTAATGTTTTAGAAAAAACCTTGGAATAAAAATTTCAACATCTAAACTTTCAGGCACTTGGCTTTTAGAAAACAAACCTATGTAAACCTTTTGAATAATGCAAATTAATTTCCTTCAACATTTTTTAAATTTTTCCAAATTTCAAATATGAGCTATATGACACAAAATTTGAAATTAAAAAATAAATCTCACTTCATCAAATGTAACTCCTCTTGAACATTGTCAATTAGTCACCATATTTAAGGTTAAACATTCATTCATAATCTTCCATGTTGATATATGTGCAATATGGTGTATGTGTGATGATTTGAGGCTAAAAGTTTAAGATAACACAAGCCACTGAAAAGTGTTTACAGCACATAAGATATTGTATCACAAATTTCAAGATAAATTGCATGTACAATATAAGATTAAAAAATATGAGGTGAAAGTTCAAGGTATGATGAAAAACATTTTGGAATTTTGCATGATCCAAAATCAAACAATATGGATTACCACTAATACATTTCAACATAAAATGTTTAGTATTGTCAAACCAATTCTACTTTTACCTACACAACAACATCATCACTCGTAGTGTGCAACATAGCAAAGCCCTAATTTTAATCATAAAAAGTGAACCTCTTTATGGGATGAATTAAATTTGTTCGTAACTTTTATTAATGTTTTTAAAAAGAATTATTATTCTTTTACTTAATTTTTATGCAAAAGATATTTATGCCATGGTCAAGATGAAACATAAAGGAGAAAATACTATCACCGTCTAGTTTTATGTTACCATGGAAGGAGAAACTTTCCACACAAATCAATCATAGAAATCATCTTCATAAACATGAATGAAATGGTCAACAATACTCACACATCACTTCATGGAACCCTCATTATCACAAGATGTCATACTCCCCCATAGTTTACTTCATGGTGTCACCACTAATGACATGCATGGTTCAATGCAATTGCACAATTGTTCTATAAAGAACAACACATGCTCACATTTTGATGCAAAACCATAAAGAAAATGTTTATGTTCAATTACAAGAACAAAAACATCAACTACTTACTTAATTGAATATTTATTTGGTGGTTTTAAAATCAAACTAACTATAGGTGCATACACAAGTTATGCATATTCAAACATAGGATGATCACATTTTTTTTCCAATCACACAAGAACATTCACATTCGTAAAATGAAGTTTCATGCTGGGAATTAAACTTTAGTTAGAGAACTCTACCCAATAGAATGTGTTTCCTACCCCAACCACACCCCCTTAAACACCACACCAATTACCCCACACAAAAACCTCACCTCTGCAAAAGCTTGGCCCATATTTACCTTCTTAACTTCCTTTGAACTATCGGTTACAACTTTCTCTAAACAAGCAACTTGGGGTGCACACAATACACATGCATGTTCATAGGAGTAATCCCATTAAAGTCTTCCAAATGCACAATCTCCACATCCAAAATGTTACAAATCATTTCACAATCACATATTCAAATGCATGTGGTTCATCAACCATTCCACCATTTTTAACAATGAAAACATTATCATGTGTAATCATTGTGCAAAGCTTAGACCTTGACCTTTCACACGATTCAAACCTTGGACCAATCTTAGAGTTCTCACAAAGCTTATAATTCAAACCTTGGTCCTTTTAGAAGGTTCAAACCTTTGACATTTTAGAAAAGTAAAAAGGTGCATTTTTGTTGAAATGAACCAATCCCCATGTAACAAAGTCCCCTTTTTTTTCAAGTAGTAATTTAAATTGGTGTTGAATGTTTTGAATGAACTTTGTTATTCCTAATGTATTTTGAACCATTTGAAAAAGTTTGAGATGAAACTAAAGAATATCAAATACCCAAGAGGATGTTTAAATGTGTGTAACACTTACTTTCATTACTTAATGGATTCCTTGAAAGATTTCAATTTTCATCAATGACATGTTTATGAATTTTTTTTAAGAATACACCATTATATAATAATATAATATAACATCTTAAATCATAAATATTAAGAGAAACTAAGTTGACATGCCAATTTTGATTCTTAAACTGTTCTTTTTGAATGACCAATATTTGGCCTCATCACTTTGATTAAACTAGCTACTTCATATAAGGAATTAGTTAAAAGCAATTAGTTAAGTGGGCACTTTTGACTCCTTTTAACTACAATGCACCCAAAACCTCCAACCTCTCACAGGTCTTAAATGTTGGACCTCTCATAGAGTCTAGACCTCCTCCCTCTCAAGCAAAATGCGAAGCTCAAAAATGTTTAGGTACCTAGGTGTTTGAAGGCACCAAAAATCCTTTTAACATAGTGAGATACAACTAAAAGCTTGTAACAAAGAAATTGTTAAAACATTAAACCGTAACAACCTTATATGCATGTTAAGTTTTCTAAACATTAAGTAAAAGATATTTATAGGATAGGATATACATATTTGAGAGCCTGTAATAGTTATGCAATGGATATACATACACATAATGGTATTTACACTATGTTGGTTAGCTACCATGCCAAATATTATGGAAAAATGGCCTAAGTCAAGAGATGGCTTTATACATATCTAGCCATTATTCATGTTGATATCCAAAATTTTCAATATAACCAGTGTTGGGTAAGTACCTACCAAATAAGAACCATAGGTGTTGGTTAGTAAGAACCAAACTGAAATGGGGTTTGATTGACAAACTATAACCAGATCTTATTTATTAAGAACCAAACTTGGAATTGGGTTTGGAAGCATATTTATGTGTGAAAGTGGAACCAAAACTGATATAACATGTTTTTGGGAAAAATAGTGGCTAGAATGGAGGGTTAACTAGAAGTTAATAACCAAACCCTGTACTCTCTTTTTTCATGCAGGGTTGAGCAAACCAAGTGTGTGGGTTGCATGAGCCTTCTAGAGTTATTCCTCACACAAATTGTGTGAGGAGACAGAGAAACAAAAAGACACTTGCAGACCAGACCTGGCACATGGGATGGATATTATGCTGGACCCTCCAACTAATTTAAGAACACTCTTTTGTACCAGCTTGCTGGATGCATCAACTTTGTCCCTAGGGACAAAGGACAACTTATACATGAAGGTGAGAGATTATTAGGACAGGTGGGTATTCTCTGTTCCATGACAAATGAAGTTGCTTATGTCCACAACCAGCTTGAAACTGTCTAAACATGAGATCATACATTTCATGCTGTTATGGATATAAACAAGGGTTGTGTCACACTGTGGTGTTGCCATTTACATTCAAAAGTATCTGAAGGCAAAAGAAGAATTATGAAAAGTCAAATATTTCACCATGAAAAAAATATAATCTTCAAAAAATCCTCTGAAAGAAACCAAAATCCTTCAAGATATTAGAACTCTATAACTAATCTCAAGTTTCAACACAATCCAAAATATCATCTTTCAAAACTCCTCATATAAAAATAGACCTAATATTATTACCTAGGGGCCAAAATCCCTTAAGCTACTATACTCTATAATGAATCTAAACACAATATCCTTACCTCGGTAGGCATGGCCAAAAAAGCACATGATTTTTTTTCCTCTTTTATTAAAAACTGAACCACTTAATAACTTTCTCTTGCAGACATAGATTGACCAGTTTCTTTATTGCCAATATGTATTTTTCACCATTATATAACATTAATCATAATATGACAAATTTTACACTAAAATATATAGGTACTCCCAAGTTTCATTCCCCTAAACTTTCTAGGATCAAAGTTAGTAGAGGCCATAGAAGTACCCTTCAATGCCCTAAATCACTATGTGGTTATAAGTTTATTGCTTTTTTTGTTGTGTGTGAATGACATTGAGTCATTGTGTGAAAGAAATCCCATTTTATTTTCAGCAATCACCAATATACATGACATTATTTGTGAAGGTTTGTGAAGATTGACTGCTTAGCATAGGAGCACATGTTGTATGGATATGGACATGAGAGGTTTACTTACTTTTCAACTAAAATGCAAACGTAGATTTGGGCATGAACAACAATATTTTCATGTATGGACGTAAGTTGGACTTGCAAGGGTTCAGGATCACCAATATGCTCATGGTTTCCTCTTCATGTGGGCTAGACCCACAAAAGAAGCTCATGTCATAATAGGGAGATCTTTCACCAAATCCACAAAAGAATGTGTAATAAACACATGAATCTTCAAACATCTTTCAGATCTAACCCAAACTCAAATTCAAGAACAATCGCATAATGTTAAATGGGTGGTTGTTTAATATTCAATGAATGTTAATTTAACATAAAATCTTTGCAATAAATAGGTTTAGGTTCTAAATAACTAGCTTGGTGTTAGGGGACTTAATATTAGAGTCCTTAACACCAAGTGCGAATGCACCCCAAGTAGAAGTAGAAGCAGTGAAGTGCTTTATTTAACCTAGAATTAGACTAATGTTAATCAAGCCCTGCAACAGAACCACATGTGACTTTGTGCAAGGTGTTGCACTATTGGCTGAACCCAGCTCGTTAACCCCACAAATTAGGTCATTAAATCAAGAATGGGTCCCTATTGCAGACACTACAAAATGCTGCTTCTTGTTTACCCTGACTGTCCAATTGCCCAACCAAGATGTGTCTGGTAACACAAATTGCTGCCCAGATACAATTTTTGTGTCTTATAATATGCACTGAAAGTGCATAAGAGGACCCAAATTTTGTGTTTAGGCATCATCCATCTTTCTTCTCAAAAACATGGATTGAGCCAAGGGCAAACAACCAATTTTTTTTTAAAAAAGGACAATACCTTTTGTACAGTCTGCAATACGGACCCATTGCTCATTTAACATCCTCCCACAAATGCTAAATAACCCCCTAAATGTATTTTGAATGTTTTGTGTTTTGCTATTCAATTGATAGTTGAGTTTCACCAAGATTTAACCCATACCACCAATAAGGTAGCAGAAATTAGTACCTTATCACCCACCTACAATTTTAGTGTTTATAAAAACTGTATCTTTTATTCCATTTAGTTAGTGTTTTGTAAAACATTAGTCCAACCCTCGGTGCATAAAATTGTGAAGGGCACCACAAGGATGCCTACATACAGCTCAATATAGGTATTTAAGTGTCTTCCATACACAAACTTTTGGAAACAAAATTGACTATTGTAGCCCAAACTAACCACCTTGGGCTTTCTACTAAGTTAGAGATTTTCATTATCATTACAAAGCTCACAATTAACAAAGGTTGCAATTTGAGGTGCACAAATTTGGGGTACAGGGTGTGAAAAATTTTGTCCACTTCAAAACATTCCAAGTTTTAGAGCACATTTATTAAAGGAACATGATGTGGTCACACATTTATGACACTTGCTCCGATGGGGTGATGATTTGTTGTTCAAATGGTGCCTATGTGGCATTAAAAAATGCATTGGAATTCACGTTCCCACATGGGAACCCCTGTCCCCCTCATGCAAATGCATGTTCAAATGTTTTCACACGTTCCCCACGTCTCACATGGGAACAAAATTTAGGGATAGAAGCCCTTGGCCTCTAAAGGAAACACATGTTTCCTTTTATCTTGATGTAGGTAAACCTACATCACTTCATTTTTGTAGGTTTAAACAGTGTAGGTTTTCCTTTGACTGACTTAGGTTTTGGAATTTTCATTTTAAGAAAAAACCTAAAAGAAAAATTGTAATCTTTTCATTACATGCAAAATTTTGCCAAAAGGTGCCATTAAAAACGAGAATATTAAAAATGAAGTTCTTTGGTGGTTTTTTTTTTTCCCATTTTCAAAAATAGGCTCATCGACAAGGAATTCATAAAACACCTAGCATTGAACGGCAACACATTTACAAACATTGTTGTGTTTTAGGATCCCTTTGTATTAGCTTACCTACTTAACAATTAAATGAAAAATTAGTCATTTTTTTTCTTTTTTGAGAAAATCGTAAAATGAAAAAATTTGAAACTTTTGCACCAGTAAATTACTTTTTTCCTTTTCTTTTTACTCAAGTTGCAGAAATTTACTAAAAACAACAGTGAGTTTGATGCTAGAAATAAAAAAAGATGATTCAAATTTTGTGTTTCATATCTAGTTTATAGCTGGATTCAACTAAATCTTCTTCAACACAATCTTGCATAAAATAAGGTTCCATGTGTGCTTGGAGAAAAAAGAATGTTCTTTAATATGTTGGCTCTAATTAGTCATTTGGTTGTACATGGCATACCTAAATGTTACTTAGAGAGTATAGTGTTTATTTGTGGAGTTAACTACGGATTTATTAGTTTAGGGGATACTTCTAGGGTCATTTGAGGAGGCCTTACTTAGGGCTACCTATGACTTATTCATATGGCAAGATAGGGCTAAAGAAGGTGATCTACATAGGGAATATCTATGGTTTACTTAAGGGGTTATATAGAACTCATTTGTGAAACTAGCTAGGGATTTATTAGGTTAGGAGATATTCTCTAGAGGGTTATTTAAGAGGTCACCTAGGGTTACCTAGGACTTACTCATACGGCATGTAAGATCTACATAGGGGATATCTATGGACTTAGAGCTTACATAGAACTTGCATATGGGGCTAGCTAATGATTTTTTAGGTTAAAAGGCACCTAGCCGTTATTTACAAAGCTACCAAGTGTTTACTCATGATAACCCTTGTGTAGCTTATGAAATAGCCCAAAGGTATCCCCTGACTTAGGTAGGTTCTTCAGTAACCCTTACTTAACACCCTAAACTATGATCTTATGTAACACTTTGTGGTAGGCTTTTGATAGACCTTAATTGACATAGCTCACAACCTAGGTAGGCCTTAAGGTGACCTTTAGGTAGTTTGTAGGTAGCCCCTAGGTAGGCCTTATGTAACTTCCTAAAGGATAGCTCATAAAGGGAGGATGAGTGGTACATTCAGGACCAAAGTGAGCCTCAAACTAAGGATTATTGTATGAATAAGTTTAGTACATATATACACACCCAAACCAAACTTTTCTTTCACAACAACTCCAAGGTCTGTTCAAGACAGGTTTAAGTCGTAATGCTTAATAATGCATCACTATGGGGGATTTGAGAATTTAAGCCATTGTTATGGGTGGTTAAATGGTCCAACTCTACTTGTCAAGTTATGTCAAATCTTTACCTTCAGCTCCATTTTTCTGGCTTGTTACATTGTTGCATATGAACTTGTGCTGTATCATTAGACATAACCTAGTGGTCTATCCCTCTAGTTGAAAACCCAAATAGTTGAACAACTTAATTCTATTGTTGTGGTAAAAATCAAAAATGGTTTTATGGCTTTCAATTGTTGCTTATGCTAGACCAACTGGTATGTAATTCTTGACCTGTCATGCTCAAAGCTAGGATCTTTTCTAGCATTTCTGTCATTGAGATGAGTCTGATAAATGAAAATGGAAAGAATCCCCATACACGTACCAAACTGAAATATAAAAGTTGAAAATGAATCATGATAACTATACCAGCAGATTGGTACATGTTGTATTCAACATAGCCACCCAATCAGCACAATTCTTCAATCAACTAGGGGTTCCCAATCAATTGTCCTTAAATTTTTGTCTTACTAGGTCAAGGTAACTAACTCATACAATACTGGTCTTGCTACATGGGATTGAATATCCCAATTGAACTCCTAAGCACTAAGCTTGATCATATGAATCAAGTTCACAAGAATGAGCCTGGCTTTAGACTTTTTTGACTTATTAGTATGTGGAATAAATTCAAGATCAAGCTTCAATGCCTAATCATTTTACACTTTACGAATTCATTCATATCAGAAGTTTAGGATTAATTATTTTCTACGTTGAATTACCTTAAACATCCCATTATAGTTGAAACTATCCCAAATGATTTCTAATGTCCATTTGATTTTGTAAATTAGGTACCCAAGAAGGAAGACAAATACAATAAAGGAAACTTGATTGGGGGAGGAGAAAAACACCCCCACTGTTTCAAGCCCTAGGGGAATGCTATATAGTCAACATAAAATACTACTCAATAGCTAGTTACCTAAGTGTGCGCTTTGTCTCTTTTATGGGTAATGGTGCACACAACATATTTGGGGATTCTTGTCTTTAAGAATTTCATAATTATGTTATTTTTGTACTTGGGTGGTGCTCAAGATGGTATGTGGGTTGAAAAATGTGCAAGACCCTGCATCATCAAGTTCCCCAATTTCTGTCTAGATGTATTGGGAAGCTTTTAAATTGGGCAAAACTTGGGAAATCTGGTGAGCTCACATGGTAGAAAGTGTAAAGCCAAGCTCATTTTGGTAAGCTCATTTCAGTTGGGTATCCTTTCCTTTTTGTCTTTGAAAAAATGTATCTCTTTAGGTCCTTAATGGAAGACGCAAGTTCTTATCTAAAGATTTCCAAGAGCAAAGCAGAGTGATCGCTTGCCAGAAATAGCTGCACGCATTTCTGTTTTATTCATGTGAATTGTGGAAGACAATGGTGGTGCAAGTGTTTTTAGATTGACCAGTTGATTGCCCAGAAATAGCTACACGCATTTTGTTTTATTCGTGTAAAATTTTGGAAGACGAAGTGGTAGTGAAAGTGGTTTTAGATTGACTACTTGCATGCCAGAAATAGCAAGCTATATTTTCTGTTTTGATGAACATGACATAGTTGTGGAAGAAAAACAAGAGTTTTGGATTGAGTACATCATTTCTACTTCCCCTTTCTTCCTATCAAATTTCCACTATGGTGTGTCCAAGATAAGCCAAGGACCTGCTGGTGCTTTGGAGCTCCAATCCCAAAAGAAATACCTTCAACATTTAATAGTGCTTATGATTTCATTGTATAGAACTTAGCTAGTGTTGTAGTCTACTGGCATTGTCCGGGAAGCAGCCCTGTAAGGAGTGTATAGGACAAACTAGACCACATAAAACCAAGGAACCGCATCCTAGTGGGCATATAGAGCTCCCACTGATGGCTGGTGTTGATCTGTGTTATCTAGCCTTCCAGTTCATGTCAAATGATTATAGTGGACATTGTCCCACTCTGCTAAGCCGACAGCCAAGCTCATTTCATTTCTTGTGGAGCAGCTTGCCAGAGTTTATATGAGTGTCAATGTGGTCTTTTGAATTTATAAAGAATCCTACATTCTGATTTTTTAGATATTTCAGAATCAACCTAAACCCTAACCCTAACCCTATTTTTTCATCATTATAGCCGTTTCATAATATATCATAAGTTCATTCAAGAGTCAAATTTGCAGAACCCTAAATTTGGACTATACTTAATTATGTCTCTCACTGGCTTTTAGTTGCAAAGATTCTTTTCTCATTCTCCATGATGCATAGAGCATCATGCATGCTTATAGTTCTGGCCCAGAGTTCTTGTAATTAGACAACATTGGCCAATTTTCACATTTTCATGGCTCCATTTTGTAACTTTTAGAATACGCATGTACATATGGATTACAGATATCTACACAATTAATCAAAATTCCCATGGAATTTCTCAGAATTCTCTGTCTGATGTTTTAATTCATTTCTGTCAACAAATCCAACAAGAAGGTAGGGTTAGTACAACCATATATGGGAGACTAATTCCGTAGTAGATTAGATCCAGGATTCTCAGTTTGTGAAGACATTTTCTTGGCTGTTGAATGTATGTAATTGAAATCAGGATCATCAATCACTTTTTTGTTTTGTTGTGTGTCACTTTGTGTGGGCAGATGAGTGTTGTTTTTTAGCTCCATCCTTTCACTATCGAAATTTTGGGCGAAATTAACCAAAAACTTTAGCAATTTAAGTCAAATTTACAGTGAAAATAGTACATACATATTCCAAAATTTTCCTAATTTCTTTGTTGAAAAATGATGAAATTTCACCAGAAAAAAACACCGAGCCAGAGTGAACCAGTACTACCAGAACACCATTCACTGGATGCCTGTTACCACTAAGTTGTGGATGAACCTTAACTCGAGTTAATATATGATTTCACCTTGCTAACCCAGTATGTAGGAAGTAGGTCTCATATATAGAAGGTACATAGGACATAATAGGTAGGAAACAAAGTGACTACTAGGTAAGTAGATGGTTTATACGTTGGAGAGGGGTATATTTACTCAGTAACCTAACAACCACAGTGGCCGGATTGTTAGTAGGTAGGTGACGTAGAAAGCCAACTGACGTGCAAAACTGTTGCCTGACCAGTTACCGTCCATCCTTCATAGTCTGCTGGTGGGCTGCTAGTTCACAGTCTCTTTCTGTGACCATGCCGTGTGATTAGGTGACGTGATTAGGTCACTTTGGATCCCCTCAACGCTCAAAAACCAAATTGGCTTCAGGAAGGGTGTCAGAAGGAAAGAATATCGTGGTACCTTGGCACCACCTTCCTCACCAGGGTTTTTTGTTTGTTTCAAATTTTGTGCAAGGTAAGGCCCTATGGACAGGGGTATTACAAGAATAAGGCGTCATCCTAGGCAAGCAGCCAAGGGCAGCCAGGACCTGTTGAACTCTGGTAACGCCCCTGTCCAAGGCTCTTACAAACATGACCGATGATTCCGTGGCCTCAAAAGCTTGGCCAATTTTTTGGTTTATTTTTGTAATTTCTTTCGAATTAATCTCCAAATATTTTTTGTTGTCACAGGGGAAACATTAAAAAACGCTGCCCAGCGACTACCTCAGACCTAATCCGTGCTGATTTGTTTGTGCACTGAATAAGCAATTTATCGAACACCTGCAAAGGGTAGCGACATGACCCAGAGATTACAGTTGAGCATTCAGTCAGAGTTGGCTCCCAGATATGGATCTAGTTTAGAATGACAACTTCTTTCATTCATTCAGCTAGGAGCACTGCCATATCCAGAGCAGTGTTTTTTTTTAAGGATTCTTGACAATGGCCCTGCTGGCTACTATGTGCTTGAGCTAGAAGCTCAAGTGGCTACACTAATATGTTTGGTTGATTTCTTACTGGCTATATTGGAAAAATTTAAAGATAGAATATGGCTATATTCCTCTTGGGCAGGTGGTGTATTTGGCTATTTCAAGTTGTAGCCAGTGTGTGAATAGTGGCTATTTCAATTTTGACAAAGTATGAATTTAAGCGACAATTGAAAAAGTTGTGGAGTCATGTTAGGTGTTTGAAGATTGGAGTGGCAAAGATTGACTTAAGCTATTTGAATTACAACTCAGAAGTTAAGGATGAAACACAATTAATTTATAAGAGACAAAAACTGAAAAAAAATGAAGTGACAACAATGCAAAAATAAATTAATTAACAAATCATGTGAGGGAGTTGAACCCTTCTCCAAGAGGAGATTGCACCCAACTAGAGCACATGATCTTGACCTACAAGCCACATGTTAGTTTGATCATAAAAGGAAAATCAAATGGGACCAACAGGAAGGAGAGATAATCTAGGGTGCAACAAGTTGACATCATGGAAAACTAGCGTTGTTTTCCATAAAACATCAAGCCGAAAGACCCTTCTTTTTTTTCTGATCATTCTAAGCCGTTATTGCATCATCATAAGGAAAAGTATCAATTGTATAGAATGGTTGTGCAAACATGCGCACCACTAAATCTAAATGTTCACATAGTCTATTCCGTAATCTAGTTTTCATGAACATCAAAGTTTAAAAGATTCTATCATCTTCCACAAATCCCATCATAAACTCGAGCACATAAAAATGCATTGGAAGAGAGTTTCTCCCAAAGTCTAGAGTCTAGATTGACATCCATGGGCTAGTCCATAGCCCATTGAGCACTGGACATCATTGTGATCTTGGAAAAAAAAAATTCAAGGCCCAAATGTTCACATCAAGAACAGTTGGGATCCAAGTTTGGGATGATCCAAGCTTTTTGGGCTAATTATAAAAACCTTTCAAGATAGCCATATGAATAGGAAAGGTCTTTTCACATGAAGGTTTTAACCAGTATTGTGGGTAAACCAACCCTAACCATCCATCACATCCTGAGCCAGAAAGTGTTTTTTCAATTCATCACTAACCTTGATTGTAACTTTAAAACATTGCTTTTACACATTGTTAATGGTTTGTTAGAAAATAACATGAGTCATAGGCACATAGATGGATGTTTTACGACAATGGGAATGCAAGCTAGATGCAAGCTACAACGAATCAAAAGTGGCAAGAGTCCCAATCCCAAAAGTCCATATAAATGGAAAAATTTAACACTATAATATAAAAAAATTAAAAACCAATGTTTAGTGGTGATTAATCAATTAATAAAGTCCATATGAAAGGCTACACAATTTTAAAACTTTTTATTATACATGTTAAGGGGAAAAAATATCAATCCAACAAAAAATGACCAAGATTGGGACTTTTGAAAATATGGACCAAATTTGATCATTCAAAAGCCCATAGTTATTTGTTTGTTATAAATTTTTTTGTTGTAATTTTTTTCAATTCAAATTTTTTTTTCAATCATGTATCACATATTGATTCCTTATTTTAAAAAATATTGAAATGAAATCATAACAAAAAATGCATTTGGATGCTAATGTAGAACCCAAATTCTAGTCAATATTTCACTTTAAAAGTCCACTACTATATGATTGGTTTGGGTGTATCCATGTTAATAGAAGCCAAAAACAATCATAACCACTACTTAATTTTGTGTTTTTTACACCATATGTTTTTTAAAATAATTGTAAGTTAAAAAAAAAGTTAAAAATTTTATGCATGATCAAATTTAACATCTTATTCTAAAATTGTCCAAAATATGAAAGAATTTCATCAACATTTAGACCTTCAAAATTAATGTAAAAAGACTTATAACCATTTTTTTAAGTCGTAAAAAAACTTGTAAATGGATTTAGAAAACTTTGAAAATGAACTTTTTTGGCAATTTTTAACACAAACTTTAACAAACTAGTACAAAGATTTTTTGGAAGATTTTTTTGAAGATTTTTTCCAAGAATATTTTTAAACTATTCCCCAAAACGTAGTCACTTAAAGGGGCACCAATAGCTCCTATTAGCCCATCTACACCCATGTATGTTTATTGAATTTTCCCCTTTAATAAATATTTTTATTCAAATAAAAATCTTAATCCATAAATTTATTTTTTAATTGATGATTTTACAATGCGTTTGTGGCATTTGAACTATACAAAAAGTCCATAAGGTTGCAAAAATGAACCATCATAATTTTCATCTACCTTGCATCATGATGGAAGTGCCAACAATTTAGGAACTCAAGTTTTCCAAACCAATATTTAAATCAAATGTTCATTCATGCACCACCACATCTGATGTCCCATTCAGTAAATTCTAGTACCCATTGAACACGTCACCCACGTAAGTATTGTGGGGTTCAATGTACCAATAGTACAAATCTACGTGACACAACTTCATAGCAACAACAAAATCACATACAAAGCACTATCGGGACTTGGAGAATTTTATCAATTCATTCAATCCCATAAACAAATGCATGATAGAAGAGAACCCAAACATTACCTCCAAATCACAAAGCAACTCCAAAATGTTGGCAGCTTGACTAACAATGCCAACATCCTAATGCATCTTCAAAACCAAGGCCCGATATTCAAATATAACTCTTTTAGTTATGAGTAGCATTGAAATCCAATAAGTTTTGATGTTCTTCAAAATCCATTGGTCTCTTGTTTCCACAATGTAAACCAATTCAATGAACTCCTAAGTTTTTTTCTAATTGTGTGAGATATATGTATATAGCCTTTATAACACATTTTCAATTTTTCCCACGATGTTAAGCTTGGAAAGAGTCTAGATCACCAAATTAGTGCAGTGGCTCATGCAATGCACACCAATCATCAATGGTGCATTTTGATTTTTTAGATGAATTATCATACCTATTCTAACACCCTGGAAAACATTCACCCCATTAGCTCCAAAAGTGATTTGTTTAGATGTAATGATATCCTAGTTCAAGTCACCAAAACATCCACCAAAATGCACTTTAGATTATCGAAAATGGCCCCATCAACCACTTGATGTAAGGATAATAGCAATGGAATTCACTATCAATTTTCAACTACGTAGGCATGAATGCAAACCCAAGATTATTGATCAAAAGTTGTCACTTCATCATAGGAAAGCTAAATGAACCTAACAACTTCAACAAGTGTTTTGGTTTTGTTGACAACCAAGTCATGTATGCAAGATGCCATCTCCCAACCACTTGTGTTTGACCAATGGGTTTTGGAAAGTTCTTGGCATCAAGGAAATGTAGTAGCTTGCTCATGCTTTCAAAATCAATCATGGGCATTCCTTCAACCAACATGTGAAAACACATAGAAAACTGCACTAGTTTCTTTTTCCTTTCTCCAACAACGGCATGACAAACTTGCTTGAGAATTGAATCCTTCCTAGCTATTGCATATAACCTTTCATTCTTAGCATGGACAAAGTCTTTGTTCATGGAATACTCACCAATATCACAAACTCCAAGGTCTACCACTAAGGCCTTCCTTCTTCCAGCATGTTTTCAGAGGCTATCAATTTTAGGGGCAAGCATCTTATCCTTACCATCTATTTTGGAGCGAACCTTATATATCACTAGGTGCACCTTCCCTTATTCATCCAGATTGGAAAGGCCAGTTTTAGGGGTTCAATCCCCCCACAACTACTTGTGTTCACTAATCTTAGGAGTTAATTTTAGTACATCCAAATGAATCAATATCCTTGAAAATTCTAGTCTGTCCCAAGAAGTTGCCAAATTCTGACAACAACATTTCACACTTAGCCATATAATCTCGAAATATGATTGTTTAATAGCCAAAAAACTCTATGTTCATTTTCGATCTAGCCAGCTTTTTTCACCCAACAATTTGGTGAAAGGGTCAAATAATTCACCATAAAAATTGAAGTGACAGCCAGGATTACATAAACAATGTGTTAGTGCAGCCAGAGAGAACTATTACACCAGCTTGCTTTTAGCCAGAGCAGCACCAACTGTACATTTTAGGTGGCCACACTGCCTACTTTGCAAAAATCAGAAAAAAAACACTGGTTCATGGGTGGTGGTCGTTCACTCGGGGAGCCACACCGGCCGACTTCCCTCTAGATAGGAGGATTGAGCAGCTGACTGCCGCATGCAACAACTGAAAACCTACAAAAACCGTGAATTATTGTATATTTTCCACATTTGGGAAACCGGCCTGGTGCTTACTTACTTGCAGGCTGCAAGCAAGCCTCCATCTTTGGAGGATTGAGCATTGGACCCCTCTTGAGTCTTGACTGATATATATTTTGGATTCTTCGCAGAGAGCTGACTGTCTCTCCACTGAGACAAAAACATATATAAAAGATGATCTTCCCCGCTAATCATCAGAACTGACTGCTCAGTACAGTTTCCTGCAACTACCAATAATTGGGACTTATAGCTATCGACTCTAGAATATCTTAAAAGTACTTACTGATCATTATTGTCTTCAAAACAGTCCGTTTGCTTTAACTAATTTCTATTGCAGATTGTAGCCTACAGGATGTAGCAGCGGCTGTCCTGATTCGAGGGAGAATCTTACTGCTCTGGTCCTGATCTTAGCTGATCACCCTCAGTCACTCTCAGTTGCAGCATGCTGGCAAAGAGTTGCAAGCAAGGTAACACCAGAATCCTACTTATACTCAATTGATTATGTGTCAACCAGTGTTGGTATGGTATCAACTTTTGAATATACCAGCTGATCCCAGTAAGTTGCGTACTCTTGAAAACTTTTGAATGGCAGTCTGGTCTTAGTATTGGGTCAAAGACTGAAGATTGTTGGCTGGTATGAGGAAGGTATATATATCTCTCGTATTGAAACTGGTAAGAAAATTACTAGAAGGCTGGTGGTATTACCTCAGGTCCCTAAGCTACCAGGTTGGTACTGGTGTCAAGCCAGCTAATATTGCCTGGGGTCATACTAGTCTTGTTGGGTCCAAGTGCTACCAGTATTGGTACCAATGTTGATACCAAACACAACCCTATATACCAGACCAACATGACTGGCATCAACCAACAGGCAGAATCTAATTCTCTAGGCTTTGGTATCAATCACTCAATACCCACATTGATCAGGTGCAACCTATAGAATTATAATTTGATCAGATGTTCGGCAGAAGTTGTTCTGAACTCATTAGTAGCACTGTAGGTATACTCTGCAAACTCACCATCCTGCATAGAGTGCATCAAAAGAAGTAAATCCTCTATTACAAAAATTGGAACTTGAAGTGATACAAAGTGTCGCTGCTCAACCCATCCAAATTACATGATTGAGTCCTTCCTTCTCTACACCATCACGCATTGTACGTATGCATAGTGCTACCCAATGTGTGAGCTCCTAAGTTCTAATCAGCTATCTGTGCTCATCACCTTCACACTCTGCCCACCAGCAACCTATCTAAAAACCCTCACAAGCCTCAGCTCTTCCCTCTAAAATTGAAGCACCCTAAATGCCAAGGTTTAAGAACCCAAGCAGAATTGCTGTGCTCTTAATAAGCTGCCACCCAGCATCTCTTCATGGTTCCCCTATCATCAGCCCCAAACTGTGGGCGCTTCCTGACTCAGTAACTGACTCCTCTTCCCTTCAATAAATGTAGCTTTATTGTTGGGGAACCCCAGGCAAACAAAAGATGCAAAATACCCCCTTACAAGCTCTGTCCAGGCGAGAGTGCGGGAGCAAACTAACTCATATACCCCAAAGTCAAGATACACCAAAGGAAACTGTGCAGCCAACAGTTTGGCATCCTTCCTGTGCTGTCACATTGTTAGACAGCTTGGAATTGAAATGTGTTGAAATCAACATTGGAACAAAGAAAATTGGCATTGAAATGGTCAACCTTCAACCTGCTTAAATGATACACTGAAGATTGTCCTTCAAGTGATATATCATATGACCTTTCAAGAATGCATACATCAGGGGTGGGGGGGCGGTTGGATTTGGCCATCCCTTGTGGTCTGATTTAATAGGCTGAATTGGCCATCAAAGCGAATTCTGCTGTTCCTGGAGAGTTTACCTGATATTTTACACCAAAATGAACTGGTTATGTAGGTCAAGAATCATGCCCTTGGTGCCTCATTCTGTCAGGCTTGCCGAGTTACCCCTTGCGTGGCACAATCGGCCACCAAAGTCCCTTTGCACAGGGATTGCCTAGTGACCACCTGCCTGGCAGAACTGGCCACCAAAAGCCCTTCCTACCAGGCTTGCCTAGTGACCAGTTGCCTGGCAGAAGAATCAGTCTCCAAGGGCTCTTCTAGAGTACAAAGCAGACCCCATAAGTGGCAGATACAAAATAGCTAGGCATAGTACAGAAGAATCCTCATTGACAAACTTGGAATAGGAACTTGAGAATGGATCAGGTTCCAGATCCATTGATTTGCGCAGCTTATAAGTGAAACCCTTGCAAGCTTTATTATTCTCATGTCCAGGTAGGGTAGGGTAAAATGGAATTACTTTTCATTCATGTTGTTGTCAACTATATCCCATCCTTTTTCCCAGTATATTCTCATATGGTTTTGAATAGTTCATTTTTGTTTATCCCAAATTTTAATATTATGTCTTTTCATGTCCATGTAGGCGAGTAGAGGAAAAAGGTTAATTAGTTAGACTTGAAAAAAATAATTTATTAAATCATCTTAGTATAAGTACATGGATGTAAGAAGACATATTAACCTATTAATGGTAATATCTTCTTTTGTCATGTAGGGAAAGGAATGAAATAATTGAACTTGAAAAGATGTAGATATGATCACATCAAACATATAGACACCAACTTTGAATGCTATTAATTTTCTAAAACATCATTGGAGTTGTCATTAATTCTCATTAAAAAATCTTATTCAAATCACATTCTCGGAAATCATTCTTACATTCATGAGATACAAAAGCCCTTTAACACACATGAATTCATTGAATTTTATTTTTTTTGAATTCCACATCACTAATTGGAAACGTACACCAAAACTTTAATATCTTAATGCAGAAATGGTCTAAAATTGCAAAAAGAACGTTTAATCCCTACTTATTGAAATTAAGATAAATTTGTAACATTGTTGTGACCTCAAACATCCCTTTTAACTAGTGAAAAACAATTTATGTCAATTGTGAATTCAAGGCAATGCCTTATTACCAAAAGAGACAATGACCTCCATCAAAAGGGTAACATTGACCACAAAAAGGTTCCCTAACATTATCTGTTCTGTGGGGCTTTAATACAAGCATGAGAATCAAGAGGTTTAACAATACAATCATCGGACTAGACATGCTAGTTGAGTTCATGAAAATTTTGAAACTTGCTATGGGCAAGGTAACATGTTAATGCCTTTGTTATGTTTTGAACTTTTGATGTTTTGAAGGAAATGTTTTCAAAATTATTCAAAAGAAAATTATTTTTGGTGGAGTGTCACATGTGTTGTCAAGGTGTCAAAACATTGCACTTATGTTTGTTCATTTTTCACTCATTTTTGGTTTGTAACACCATTTTGAATTGTTTTCTGCCTCTTCAAAAAACTTTTTTTTATTAATCATTTGCTTCTTGTTTTTTATGTTCATTATTTGTTCTTGATATTCTTGTCAAATTTTTGTTGTTTTTTCTTTGGTGTGTTAGTTTTAATCTTCTTGTGTTTTTTTCCTTTCATTAAATTCTCTTTTTTTTTGCTATTTTTTTTAGTTGTTATTTTGATTATCTTATTTTCTTCCTGTTTGTTTCACCTTTTCTTCTTGTTATTATTGTCATTTTTTAAAGTTTTTTATTTTTATTTTCTTAAAACTTATTTTGGTTATGGAACATTTTGGCTCTTCATCAAATGATCTTAAAGTTTGAAAAAACGCTGTGAAACATTTATGGGTGTTGCCGACAGCGTTTCCAACATAACATTTGGTCAAACTAAAGGACCGTGGCTATAAAACACTTCAATATTCAGCGGGACAAAGATTTTTTGCCTTGTTACAAAATGATATTAACATGTGAACAAAGTTTGTACAGCATCTTCAGACGTTTCCAATGTCATTTACAATGTAGCATTTGGGTAAAAATTGAAGAAGATATCACATATCAAAATAAAAAACCCTTATAATTTGTTAAAGGGGTCAAAAGAAATTTCACTTTGCATCACTTTCCTTAGCTTTTTGTGACTGAAGGACATATATCTTTTGAAATAATAAATCTTGTTTCTATGCCATGGAGATAAACATTGTTCAAATGGTGGCCTCCAAATTTTTAATGCACTCTTTTTACCTCTTTGTAAAAGTAAAATGTCAGTCTTCTTAACATTTATTCTTCTTTCTAAACCATGGTATACTTATGTACATGAAGATATAAAACAGGAGCTAAAGTTTATGATTGAAGGATACATATGGCATGAAAAGCTTTGCAACCTCACCAACATCATACAAAGTGTACAAGTAGATGTGTTATGTTTTGTTATCATTCATGAACATTATAACTTTTCTACAATCCATCAAAGTTTTCATGCACATTCTGATGGAAGTGGGTATGTAACATAAAAGTTTCCATTATAATACTAAGGGTGTGTATTATAAATTACAATACTTTCATATTGGCAAATTGTCTTCTTTTTGTCACTAGATTACGTAACAAAGTATGAACAAACCACGTTCTTTTTTATCATTTTGAGGCTTGCATAACAACATGGCATTTTGTGTTTGTAGGATCAAATAGACTTTATTATATTTTGATTATTATGAAATTTACTCTTGACCTTGTACCCTCTTTGCTAATGAACAATGCAAATAAAACATATTTGTAGAGTTAGAATATATTTTTTAATCAATAATATTTGAATGATTTGAAAATATTGAAATCCATGCATAGTTTTGAAAAAGGCAGTAAAAGTCAAAAAGCGTGCAAGTAACGACATATTGCAGGCACTGTTTCAGTCCAACAATGTGGTTTTGCATTTCTGGTACAAAAACCTAGAGAGTAAACATCTCTAGGTGGAAATTCTACTATCTACCTCAACACCCAAATCATTAGGTTGATCTCAAACTTCAAAACCATCTATCTAGTCAATACCAAAAGTTTTGAAAACTTGATTCTACCAAATCCAGGAATTCTTTCTATTTTTCCTACAAGATCTTTTAAGATCATTTCTACACCACTGCAGATGCAAGTTCCTCAAGTTTGTGAGAACTTCTAGAGAGAGAGGTAAGCCTAGAAGAGACTCACAACCATTGAGGCAAAGTGTTTGCAACCTAGGGATAGCACCTCCCTCCACCTCTGGAAATTCGACAAGGTTTTTACAATCTTGAATATTGAATTCTATAAGAGCTGGAAAAGCACCACAACGTGTGAAAGAATCTGGGAGCCTTACTAACCTATAACACAAACATACAGAAAGACTTCTAAGTTTTTTGAAATCTGGCATCCAAGCTGGCAAGGTTTGGAGGTTGTGAAAACTATATAACCTCAAGTCTTCAAGCTTTGTGAGTGCAGATATATTGTCAGGCAATAGCACATGTTGACAATTATTTCCTTCAAGACGAAGGTGTGTGAGAACCTTGAACCCCGATATGTTTTCCAAGGAAACTCCTTTTGCTTCAGCTTCATGACGAAAAGACTCTGCCATAACTGTGTGCCATGGAGCCATGTCTATGTGAATATGTTCTGCCCATCTCAAATAATTACACCACTTTGTGTCTAAAACTTGAAGTGATTCTAAGGCAACCACGCCAGAAGGGAGATATCTCAACCTGATACAATTTGATAGAGTTAGATTCCTTAACATTCGTAAATTTTCTATTGACTCTGGTAATTCTTGCAGATACGAATTATTTGACAGGTTAAGATAAACCAAATGCTTGAGATTACCAAGTTCCTCAGGCAGATATTGAAAGTATCCACCAGATAGATCCAGAACCCTTAGATTTTGAATGCCCTTCAGGAAACCTGCTGGCACATCAGATATCTTGTTGTCACCAAGTAGTAGTGTCAGCAGCTCAGGTGCACAGAATGCTGAAGGAAGTGTCTGCAATTTGTTTTGGTGTAATGATAATCTGCGAACTTTGAGAAGTTGCTTACATTCAGTTATCCACTTTGGAGGAAACCCTGTCAAATTTTGACCTGCTTGATAAAGAGCAAGCTGTTTTGCAGGGTTGTGCCACCATCAATTTGGAGTATGTAGAAAGCCAAGTCTCTCATCACATCATGTACCTTGTACTGTGGGAAAACCTCTTCATAAAAAATTTCATCCAATTCTTCATCCAACCCTTCATGCAGGTTTTCATCTGATTCGCCATGTAACTCTTCATCTGATTCCTCATCCAGCTCTCCATCTGATTGCTCATCCAAGTCTTCAGCCAAGATATCTTGAAAGCCTTCATGTAATTTCTCATTCAATAATTTCCTATTTAGCTGCCTTTCCTCCCACACATCATCCAAATTTGCATCTAACCTCCCCAATTTCGTTGACAAGTCATATGCATCAATTTCAGGATCATCTCCAACCGGAACAAGCCCTTCATCCAAATCTTCATCCAAGGTTTTATATCTGCCTGTATCGAATGGCAAAGGCACCATAGTCCCTTTCAAGTCAACTCCTAACAGCAATTTCCACTCACACTCATCCTCCAAATTTGCAATTGCCTCAATTAATGATCGCCTCCTCAATTTCATCAACAAGTCATATGCATCAATTTCAGGATCATCTCCAACATGTCCAGGAACAAGCCCTTCTCCAATCCAACACCAGAGCAAAACTTCAAACTCCACCTCATGATCTTCAGGAAATGCTGCGAAGTAAGTAAAACAGTCCTCCAAGAGAGGGTCATCCTCTTTCAGGACATCATAGCCAAGCTTCAAGCGCTCATACAATTCATTTTTCATAGTTCTCTCCTGCAAGCGTGATTCATTCAACTTCTTGAGCAGTGGCTTCCATTCACGTTCATCTGAGGTCTTTCCAAACATTGCTGCACCTATCACCTTCAGAGCTAATGGAAGACCTCCACACTCCTTAGCCATAGACTTTGCCGATGCCTCTAATCTATGTGGAACACTAGATGATGTCCCAAATGCATGCACACAAAATAGGTTCCAGCTATCCTCTGGTGAAAGAGTCTTCATATGCCCTTGGCTTATGCATGGTCTCTGCAATATAGACTCGATTCTCGTGGTCAACAATGTCACACTGCCCTCTCCCTTGCCTAAGTCAAGTGCATCAAAGTCTTCATCTTTCCAAACATCATCCAAAACCAAGAACACCCTCTTTCATGAAAGCTCACGTTCCAATTTTTGCTTGTAATGCACCATGTTGGAATGCTCATGTGGTTTTGAACCCATCTCATCAGTTATGCTTCGATAGAGAGACAATACGTCAGGAGTTTGCCCCACAGTGAGGCAAATAAATGTTGCTCCTCAAAAATAAGCTCGCACCTTCCGGCTCCAATACACTTCTCGAAGAAGAAGAGTTTTCCCAACCCCGCCCATGCCCCAAACTCCAACATAACGAGGACTTGCATCACTTCCTGCTGAGGTGAGCAACATTTCTACCCTCTCCACATAGCTCTCCAGACCAAAGACTGATTGAGACAAGTGAAGAGCCTCGTAATGATTTTCTCTTGCCACCTTTAGAATCAAGATACAATTTGAAAAGGGTTAGTCCCATTATCATTCATAGATGAAACAACACTACATCCGCACTCGTTCAATTGTTAATGCACTTTACGAAGAAATTAGCATTAGGAATCACTTCACAAATTCAAGATTCATCAACCTCAATCAAGTCCCATGTCCACCCTACAAAAAAAAAACTAACTCAAATTTGAAGAGTACTGCTTCTATCACAGTGAAACATGAAACTAGCATGATTATTGAGACTCACCTCTTTAATAAAATCTAAAAGCAATGCGTAGCTACTATGCTCTTTGCTTGTAGGCTTGCACACCTCCATGTGATTAGCATCCTCAACCATGTAATAATTGCGTCCTGCTAATCGTTGTGCCGTGGCAAGATGAACCAAAATTCCCTGCTCCCACAACCAAATTGAAATCGTACACAGCAACATATCAAACATGTAAATCTCAAAGACATTTGATAGAAAAAGGGGCATTTCTTGTAGCAAATACATACCACATTCATTGGCTTGCCCTCACCAAAAGCATACACATTGACCTTCTTCTCCTTCAAAAAGTTTTCAAATTCTTCTGATAACTCTTCCATATCTTGTCGCCAAGGTTGGACATCCTCCATTATCAGAGCATGATGTTTGTCATTGCATCTCAACAAGTTGTTCACATACTTGGCAATATTGTATGATCCCCCATGTGGAACTGCATAGAAGACCACCCCTCTCACATTATTCAAGAAGGCTTTTGCATGATCCCCAGCAGCTCTGGATAAATCATCCTCAGCATATCTGATGCTTCTCTTCTTTGCCTCCACAACCAAGCTCTTCAACACCAATCCTCCAAAACTATGGCCTATTAGCACAATAGGACAATCCCATTCAAACCTGCACAAAACATATGCACTTGCTATGATAATTTCTCTGAAAACTTCTTAAAACACCATAAAATTCCAAATTTCAACTGTCAAATATTTCAAATTAGTTGCCTATACATACCTGGGATTGAAATATCTTTTGGAGGGCATACCTCCCACATTATTTAAAAAAACATTTGCATACCTGACTGCTCACAACATTTCTAGGGTTTGGATTGGTCAAGGTCCTCATCACTTTAACAAACTAGCTTTTCAACACCAACCCCAAAACTACCACCTATAAACACCAAAGTATGATTCCACTCACCCCCACAGAATAGATTCATTTCCTATGGTGATTCTTCACAAATCTTTTGAACTCCCCCCTCTATTTAAAATTAGGGGCCTGATAGCTACCATTGATAAGTACTGAGCCACTCTCCATACTGACCTTTAAGCTTGTGATAGACGAACCAATGTTAAGGTTATAAATTACAGATCTGAAAAATTATTTGCTTGATATATGTTTGTGAGTGACACATTTGCTCAAGTGTGGCATTTTGGCAAACAAAGAGGGAGTCGCACCTTTTGATGAGAGCCTCGAATAAGTTATGGGCAATCTCTGATACATCATCATGAGGGGAGGTTATAACATTTGCATTGTATGAAACTGACAAAATACGCACATCCTTGCCCAAATCAAAGGGCAGCCATTCTTTAGCCCAACATACATCATTACAACCTTTTTGAGTCCATGTGCTCCTCCATGCATCAGTACTGCCATCTCCAGCAAATTGAAGCCCATGGAAAAAAATGACATCCATTCTGGTCCATCTCTTGTCTTCTGGAGGCGGCCATAGCTGATGCACTGGCAAATCATTCTACACCCCAAATTGCAACTATTACACTTTGACCTGCTTACAACACTTGCAAGCATTTGAAATTTGCTAAGCAACTACAGCACCACTTGATCCATGAATTTAGAACAATGGCAATTCCAAGCAAATCCTAAGAAATCAATTACTAGGACAAAATGGCCCAACAAGCCCAGCTAAAGGAACTTACAAAACCAGCACTCATGTCAAAATTGCATGCTGTTATAAGAAGACACAAAGACCATAAGCTCAAACAGCATCCCATATCGCCTTGATATGGGTAGTGTCGTAGGTTCCATGATATGCTCAGTGTCATATATTCCATGATCTGCCCAACATCATTCCTCTGTAAACTGCTGTCCATTTAGCTCAATTCTGTGGAAGTGGTAGCGATGCAAAAACCTGCACCAGTGGCACTCATAACATTTGAGCTCTACAAAATGTTGGATCCCAGGAGCCAAGAAAGCTGCCATAAACCACATGCCACCACAAAACTCTACAGTCCAAACCAAGGAGTTAACTAACTGTTTCTTTGCAAAACTACAACAAACCCAAATCCTGCAGAAGCTCCTTTAACAAACTTAACCTCTACTCCCCATTTTGGACAAAACTGGCCTGATAACCCATTGGAAGCTTGACTATCTATTCCTTGTCATCATTCTCAGTGTTATACAGATTAAATTGTACTCAGAAAGTTAAAAAAAACTAGACATACTACACCTATGAACATGAAAGTCCTCGCACTTGAAGGCCACAATCATACAAATTTTTTTCTTTCACACAAAGAGGGCAGAAAGTCCCTGACAAACATATGCAGCTACAAATATCATACACTGTTGAAAGTTGTTCAGCTCTTTTCTGATCTTGCAATTGAGCCACAGGAAGTCAATTTTTAGACTGAACATTACCTAACAACACCACCTAGGAACATAGTACTACTGTCAAAGTCAGATAACACGTTTTTTTCAAATAAAACCTTAAGGGAGGATAAAGACATGTAATTTGTATTTAGCTGATTTTTTACCCTGGGGTGGTTGAATTTGCTGAAATTGTCGGTAAACCTTTGTTTCATTTTGAAGAAAGAATTACTCTCATGTGATGAAAAGTTCACAAATTATTAGACCCCAAGCAAGACACACGGTCGGCCAAAAATTGCCTATTGCAGAAATGGAGTTTTGCACCCCAGAAATGTTGAATATCTGAAGTTTCAGAGTTTGGGAACACCTTAAAAAAGAATAGAAGACAATGTACTAAACAAATTCCTATCTCTTGCAACGACACTTCAATCTTTTCAACAGCGTGGTCTTCGGCTTAGTACCTCAAAAATTGGACAAAAATCCAAGGAATTTCAATCCAGCTCATGCAAAGGATTCAATATGCACAAGAAAAGTGGTCAAATGATTCAAGGTCCTTCAGCAACAAGACGGTAGTCAAACTTGTTCTGGAATGTGATTGAACGAAACCCTCAACATCACTAGAACTCCGAGTGATACTGCAAGGTGAAGTACACGACGGCCCGCCAATCTGCGCAAATCAAGCAACAGGCGAAGATTTGATGACTCGGATCATACCATCCACAAGAGTGCAGTGTGATGAGACACAATCCGACCAAACTAGTGTAGACATCATACACAAGATCTGATTTTGCAGATGCCACAAAAGGTTTATATATATATATAGCAAGCGGATGGCATACCAGGGCGATGGTGGCGGGCTTGGCCAACACTGCAGAGTACTGCCACTCCTGTCAGAGTAAAGAACCAACGAACAGCAACCGCTTCAACCACGGAACAGATCCGATCTCGTGACGCTGGACCAGCGCACATTTCTCTGATGGGAGACGAAGAACCATCGACATTACACCAATATACCAAGTGGATTTTTCCGTGGACGCTTTCATTCCAGAGACGAAACAACAGGGGGAGAAAGATTGCCGATCTTCGCTCTGCACAACAAACTGCAGCGTAGAGCCCTGAAGCTCCCTAGAGCGGGACCACTAGTCCTACGACCTCTACAGGGGGAAAAACAATGGTCCGCAAAGCAAGACTCATGGGACTTCTGCAAACTTCAAAGTGACCCCCAACAGAAACTTATGACCAACATATTGCAGCCTACAGATGCAAGAACAAGCTTCACATCTCCAAATCCAAGCTCTACAATCTGTAGAGGAAAAAAACTGTGACATAACAGGGGTATATAGAGAAAACACGTTCAAGTCATTAATATTTCGTCCTTGTGCTTCGCTGTCTTACGCATTCCTCCTCGCTACGGTACTTGGCGGGTTATTAATAATGCGGTCCCAGAAACTTCCTAGTGATTCTAGCGAGCTGCTAGCCCCTCTCTGTCCGTTTCCATTTCCTCCCACACCAGAACCACCACCAGCTCTCTGATTCTGGAATATTTGAAAACCAGAATCAGTGATTTCTAACAAAATCAAATACACACCCAACACTGGTTATGAATTCTGTCTCCATTACAAATGAACAAGTAGTATGTATACCACATGCAAATGTACATTATTCCACCAAATTTTTCACTTTCATTTTCATTTGTAAATGGATTAGGGTTCAGGCAAATGGCTTCAAAACACACACAAAAATCTCAGTGTACATGTGCCAAAACAAACTCATCATGTGATCTTTGTTGCAGCCACAACCAACAAAACAAGAATTAAGGCCAAAAACTATTGAACTACCTATAAGTCTTATGCTACAACACCATAATGAAACTCACCATAAATCAAAGTGACAATTATTTTACTAGTAGAAAATGACTCAAGTTTGCTTAAATCATTATTCTTTCCATGAAAAGGAATAACATTTAACCTAGACTTGCATTCAAGAGCTTCCAAATTACATTGGATTCTTTTCATCACTCTCTTCCAATGTTTTTTTTTTTTCAATCTTAAGTTTTTGCCAAATTGCTGATCATTAACAACAAGATTTAACCAAATTTGGCTACAAAGAAAATGTAAAAGTAGAATTTTGTTTTATATCCTTCAATAGGTAGCTCTGAATAACTATTTAATTACTTTTATTGTGTAATTGTGACTACCTATTGGAGCCTATCGTAGAAATCTAGTTTTTTTTTAAAAATTGATTAATTTAGGTTTTTTTTTAGAAATATCCTTTGCTGATGTCGATGGGCAATTCTTTTTGCAAAATTCACCACAAAAAATGTTGCTCTATTTCATTCCTTTCTTGTGTTTCTTTCTTTTAGTCCATTTATTTATTTATTAGTGTTTATGTTTATGTTCTAAATTCTAAGCCCCTTCATTGATGTTATGCTGATTCATTTTTAATCTTATAAAAATGTAAAACTTACAAGATAATGAATGATATGGGTGAAGATTCATAATTTAACAAAATCGAAACTAGGAACCCTCACTTATGAAATATTTTTTCACTAACCTTGGTCATTATAGATGTAGTTGCTAAAGAAACTACCCTAGTACCTTGGCAGTTTGAGCAAATAAATTAAATTATTTTGAAATTTTTCGAGTTTTTTTATAAATTTATTTTTTATTATGTTGAAATTTCAAAAAAATTAGAAGAGTTTTGATTTTTGGAACTTTTGTTGCCCATGGGACAATTATGTTGGAAAATGTATTAGAATTGTGCATCATTTTGTCAACTTTGAAGTTAACTAGTTTCATGACCTATTTTGAACCTATTTATGTTTGGACCTATATGTCATATGTAAACATGGGGATTATTCTAAGGGAAGTGTCTAGATTTTTGTGACCTCCATTAACATTGTTCTATGTTTTGTTACAAAGGGGATCTACTTGATATGTTTTATGATATAAGTTTGCCAGAAATTGGGGTGGATTGCCACAATTGTATTTGCTATCAAAGTACAAGTTGAGTTCATGAACATAAAGTTGAAGTGGTTTGATCCTTAAAAACTTGTAAGTTAATTCCAATTAGTGATTGGTGGGGAACTCTATGATGCCAGCTATGCATTGCCATGTAGTATGTAGTTACATACCTTGTTATTTGTGTACTTGAACGTGTATGTGTTATGTTTCTTTTTCTTTTTCATATTAAGAGGATACAAACTAAAGGTTCACTTGACCACTAAAACAATTCAAGTTGCTTGAAATAAACAAATCCTACAATAACTTCTTTTTTATTGTTGAAATTTTCAAAATTTTAAAACTGAAATGCAAAACCAAAAAACTTAAATTAAATTAATTATTTTGCATTCATGTGCCAAATTTGCTAGGGTACCATGGAAAGACTTCTTTTTCAATGGCCCTTACAAAGTAATCACAAATATGAAACACGAGGGGATGGAATTCAAAGCATTTGATAATACATTTTTATGAACATACCTTTTGTTGGAATGTGTTTAATTATAACTAGAACTAGTTTTGACTCAATTCTAAATATGTGGACATTTAAAGTTAATGGAATTTTCTTTTTTTTTGGAAATAATCCAATTTAAACCTTTATTTTCCAGGTAAACAAGTATTTAAAATGGTATTTAATGTTTAACCAATTTGCAACCTTCAAAAAATGGCAACACATGTGTAACCAAAAAAGGGGGCCAGTAACCATCATTACTTTCGTGCACACATATTGGTGTGCACTCAAACTTTGGTTCAATTAATCAATTCCTTGTTGTAAACATTTGAAAAAAGAATAATCTAGATGATTAAAGTTAATTAGAAGAATGGGATTGTAACCCTTGGGGTTCTCACAATTATAAATTAGAACTACAAGTGCTTAAAATTAAATTATCGAACTAACTTTCCAATGAAATAAAATTTCAATGCAAATTCCAAATTATGCACAATTTCTTATACATTTTAAGCTTAAGAACTTTAAAAGAGTGTTTGCATCAAACATTCAATTGTATCTTATTTGATTTTATTTCCATTTTTCATGGAACCTTCAAATTGAAAAGACTCATTGATTATAATGACTTGACCATAGTGGCCTTTGATAATAGAAAAGTACCAAAAAAATCACTATTTATTTTTCATACAAATAAATCACAAATGCATCATAAACATATAGCCAACATTGATCCCATTACATTCAACGCAATTTGATTACAAGAACTTCACAAAACTTAACAATTGATTGGCAACAAAATAATGAAACATAATGCCACACACATTGCTCATTTACATAATTTTTTCCTAAAGGTTTTCAATTTTGTCTCCAATACCCACACAACAATAAGAGACAAATAATGATCGCAAGGTTTCCACTATAACAAACATAAACATTCAAGGCTTTGTATAATGAACATATTGAACATTTGAAGACATATTAACATCGGTTTATGACTCTTGCAAACACTAACAAACCTTTCTTACATACTTCAATTTATCAAACACCTTTTAACACAATTTGAAATTTCTGACTTAAAAAACACAAAAGCAAGAACTTAGATGTTAACACAACACAACTTATTGATTACTGGGCCACCCATCCTCACATTTGTTGTCACATGCTTAATTTTTTCCTATTTTTACACGTAGTAGCATATGGAAAACAATTTTGCATTAAAATCATAAGTAGTCTCCTACATCCTACCCACCTACAAATTGCTACAACAATCATCAAAATATGTGCAACTAAGAAGAAATATTTGCTCATTAAGCTTCATTTCATTTATTTCTTTTTTTCTTTCCTCCTTTATTTGAATCAACAAATCCACACATCACATTCCAATGCCAAACAAAAATAAAGGATAAACCACAATAACACCATGCACAAAATCAATAGTTCACACATGACCTTCAAAACCAAAAACAAAAGGTAACATGATCACTATACAACTTTCACCCCCAAAACCAAATAGCTAATGATTTATTATTTCTACCATTCTTTCACATCTCCTCTCTATTTCAAGATTGATAGAAAAGTGAAATCTATCATGAAGATAACATTTGGAAAATCATCTTTGACAATGATACAAAATGACTAGCAATATTCACACACAAAAACAATTATGTCACTTCACCCAAAAAATTCAACTCCATTGACATGTAAACCTATTTTTAAGTTGCATACATTGTTGCATAGAAAATAAAAATAGAACATTAATTAATGGTGAATTCTATTTATTAAATTTAACATAATTATGCAATGTCCCCTTCACATTAAGGAAACACAAGTTAATTATGTCAACTAATAGGAGAACCATTAGGTGTGATTTGAAACACATAACTAAACATCCTTCATTTTGTTTCCATGTGTTTGATACCCATAACTTCACTTTGGAAATGCTTTATAAGATGGAAAATGTTGCCCTAAAATTGGACTACAATCATGTTTCATGACGCAGATGAGCCATGCATGCCTAGTGATCCAACAAGCAACTAAACTATTATTCCATTACTTTTCCCAGATGTTACTTTTTTTGTTCCCAACCTCAATAAATCATTTTTTAACCCATAAATGACATAGTGGAGCATTATGGTCCACTTGCACTTGGGCCCTACTCTATAATACATAATAGATTACAATGGTCAAAGATTGTTGTCACAAATACTACTTTTTGAAACTATGTGTTTTTGAAATTCTACCAAGCTAATATTGAAAGGATTTTTTGCAAATGGTACTTGGATTAAGATAGTTCAAAACCCCAAAAAATAACTTGAATCCCACTTTGAAATTCATACTAAATGTGGAAAAAATGTAATCATCATGATATATTGCAAAATGCAAGTATACTGCAAAAATTATTCAATGACTACAAAATTTGATGAAGCATTCAATCATATGTTGGACATGAATTCATTGTCCCATTTCAATTCTATATAAGAAGTTCCATTCAAGTGATTTCTTCCAAAACATCTAGACAAGGCTTTTTAGTCAAACAAATGTAAATATATGAATGGATAAAAGTTTGTTGAAAAAACATTATCATCCAAAAGCTAACAAAAAATTTGTTGGAGGCTTTATGTCAAAAATCTATTTTATGTGTATTTCAAAATGTTAGATGAAATGAAAGAAAGTTTGCCACCAAATCATACAAAATGCACCTCAAATGTTTTTTTTTTTCTTGTGCAAAATGTACCACAATAGCATGATTTCACCCCTATATTTTAACCCAAAAAAAAAATGCGAAAACTAGGGGCCAACACACTTGTAAATCATGTTTGCATTTTTTATTCAGCTCTTGCAATCTTTTCATGTTGTTTTAGGCACCTCAAACATTTGGAGCATCAGAAGCTTCAACAAAGCTTTAAATAAGAAATCTGAAAACTTATTTTTCCTACCATAATCTTGCTTGCTAAAAAACATAGTGTGTGTTCACTAAGGACTATTAAAGCAATGTGTTGTTAATCGTGGACTCCTAGCTAGGTTGTTATTTGAATAAAATGATTAAGAAAAGTTTTGAGTCGTAGCAATGTGTCTTCCAAAAACTGTTTTCATCCTAGTCTTCTTACTAAATTAGAACCTTGGCTCAAGGAGGACCAACATCAAAAGGACTTGATTGTGGAACAACCACTATTGTTGGTGGATGACATAAAGTTGAAGAAAGTCAAAAAGTCGAAAGGAATTGTGTGGCCAAAACTCCCAAGACTCAAAAGAAAATCAGTTTTTGTTTCATAGGTATATTGCTTACATGTTTGGGCAAGTAATTAAGAAAAATGAAAGGGAACCAAGAAATTTCTCCAATGAACTCAATCAAACAATCTCAAACAATTTGTCCTTCTTGTTTGCCCCAAAAGATGTAAAACAAAAAAATTCTTCGTGAGAAACACCTTGGATGGTCAATTAATTATTCATTCTTTAACTATTTTTTCTGACAGTTTTTTTGCACATGATTCTTGTGCGCATTAGAATAATGTCACCAAAAGTTCAAAAAGAATCGAGCATGAAATATTGGTTTAGGTTTGCAAACACTTGCTATTTTGAAAGCTACTCAAAATTACAAATTCCAAAGTTTCAAACAAGGGCAATATTTCATTTCTCATTCAAATATAATTATTTTTTCCCCAAAACATTCAGCTTGAAGTCCTCCACAACTTCATCAACTCAAATTTTCCAGAATCTGATGTTTTAGATGACTCCTAAACACGTTTGTGAGGGCTGGCCCAAATTATTATTTTTTGGAGGGACACAGTTTGGGTGAAATGTTAATTAAGGTTAATGGACATTTGTCTTCACATGCTCCTCATTGAACTCATAAGGATATCCCCGCATGTACCCTCCCAGCATTCTAGAACCATAAAGGAGCAGTAGAAAACATTGTTTATGTTGTTCTTCATTTGTCAAACAAGGGTTTAGGTCAATCATGTTGTCAAGCAAAAATATAGTTTGAAGTGGTTAAGAAGTGACATGGTATACCTTAGTACCTTGGCCAATTCAACACCAATTATATTATTTTCAGAAATGTTGAGATTTTCAAAAATTATTTCTTCCAAATCAAAAAATATTGTGAAGCATAATGGTGAATATTCAGGAATATTCCTTTTTTGAAATGGAAATTTCAAAATTAATTAATTATTTGACGGACATGTGTTGAAATGGCCAAGGTACTATGGTATGGCCTGGTATGGGTAAAAAAGTATTGATTATCAGACCAATTTGGTATTTGATTATGAAATCTTGGGGTCAATACTTGGACTAGCCAAGTATGAGAATTATTATATACTATACTAGTTGATATGAGGATGTGATATACAATCAAGTCAATACCCATTACCAGCAGTCCTTAGTTGTTGCAAGGCTAGCCTGGGTTGGAAGTTAGGTTCATATTGAGGAACTTGGAATATTTAGGATTTCAAATATTAATGGTTAAATATTCTATGTAGTTAAAAATTGGTACTCAACATGTTAGTAGCCTTTTTCTTTTCTTTTTCGAGGGGTGATATATTGCCAAAACTTGAAATAATAAATAAATAATAATAAAAGTGATTTTGTAAGTTTTCAGTCACCAAAGTGAGTAGATTTTTTTTCTAATATTGTCAGATTCATATATGTGGTATTCGTTGTGTAGCCAAACATATAGAAGGATGATTAAAAGATTTGTACTTTATTTTTGGTTTATTGCCAGATTTGGCTAAATCTTCATGGGGATCATCATAAATGTTTTTACATATTTCAATGAATGATCGCCACTTTGGCAACAAACAGAAATTCCTTTACAGAAAAACACTGCATGTTAGTGTTAGAAGATGTACAGCAATGTGTTTCAAATCGTAGAACTTCAAATTAAGAAGTGTGTGCTGATCCCCAAGGTTGTTACAGATTATTTCTTTAGTTTGAATTGATTTTTTTTTGGGTTATTATTGACTTGGAAGTTAAGACAGAAAATGTTTTAAGATTTGATGGGTTTTTCACAAAATATCAAGATTTATGTTCAATGCTTGCTGGTATTGGTCTCGTCATCATTTAAATTCATACCATTATATGAAGTCATAAATTTGGATAAAACTCACACAATAGCATGATATAAAGTTGACAATTTGTTAAATACCTATACCATTCCAGTATCAAATGTTTTTGGGAGATATTTATATTAATACCATACTAGGCTAATATATGATAAATTGTGTACTTCCCCCAACGTTGGTGTGGACTAGATTCTAGGGTTGCAGATCCACAACTTTTCTAAACCAGAAATATGTAATCTATTCAGCCAAAATTCTCACACGAGCAATGAAACGGGCACAATGGCCTTTACCTGGCATGCTTCATAACATAATAGTTGTCATGATTTGCAGGATGGGCATGTGGATTTTGAAAGATGTTTGGTCAAGTAGATGCAAGAAGACTTGTCCATTGTGCCTTTGTAAGAGGTTGATTATGTGAGAGCAAAGGTAAAGCCCCATGTTGTGCTGCAGTTGAGAAGGACAATATTCGACTGACCTAGGCAACAACTTTACTTCCATGTCAACAGCAAAAAATTATGAGATGGTTGTTATGTCAGGGGCAACTCAACATATTAGAGAACATGTCAAACAGGTCTAGTTCTACTAGGCATGCGTGAAATGCTGGTAGTTCAGATAAAAAGGTATGCTATGAAATATTTTAATTATATTAAATATACATATATTAGTTTTTTCCATATATTTTTTCAATGAATATTAGCACCTTTTAAACATTTAAATAAATTGTAAATTATATTTTATTTCAAGATATAAAATATACAAAATACAAGATTCGCCGCTGTTGATGAACGGCTTCGCAAGTATAGGCCTTTACATTATGAGCACTTGTTCATGTATTGATCAGGTGCTACAAATGGAGCATCATTAGCCATGCTTGCAAACTTTGGAGGGTCAGGTTTATTTAAAGATGAGTTGTTTGAATACTCTCTCTAATGTGGGGATACCTTGCTAACAGTAGGTGAAGGTCTTGTGATGAGAAAACATTGGATGAAGGCCTAAAGGGGAATGGTACATTGTCCTCAACTGCCAAAAGCAGAAAACTACAATTTTGTGGGTAGTTGAGGGTGATGTAAAGCTAATGTTTTTTTATTGTTTTTATTTTCCACACAGTTTATTATTTGTAAGTTATGACCATTGTTGGCTTTTAATTTCAACAGCTCCTACTATTAGTTGTGGTGTTCAGTTAGTCGCATTTTTCATGGTGTGGCCTTGTTTGTGGATGGATGGCTTTAATGGACCTTATCAAACTTTTGGACAGGGAGGAGGATAAAAGAAGAAGAAACGAGGAGACAAGCAAGTTTTTTTTTTTAGGGACTAGAGTGGGAGGTGAGGTTGTTATTTGGTGAATTTTAGGATAGAAGGTTTAAGAGATTGGTTTTGTGATAGGACTTCATGTTTTGCTAGAGGTGATGACTATCCACTATGCCATGAGCTTCTATAGACACGAATTCCATTGTAGTTGTAGATTTAGGGTCCATGACCAGGGAATGGTGAAGAACTAGAGGGATCTTGAGAGCAATCTAATTGCATTTCAAATTCTGTGTATGTCTTCACTATGTTTATTTTTGTGTTTAGTTTTTGTACCTCATGTGAGAGCACTCATATGTTGGGAACTCCGAAAAAGCTTTAGTGTTTACTAGGTCATGATAATTGTGTTTGATGATCCATGAACGTGTTATGGTCTCCTTTGTCAAACTCATGAGGAATGTTTGTGAGTGTTGAGCATTTTGGTTGTTTGTGTCAAGGTTGTGTTACATGTTTACTAATGTCAAAATCTTTGAGTGCATGTTGGTGAAATTGTTTTGTATGTGTCACAAGTGAAGTTTGAGAATTGTCTTTCTCCATGTTGTTGATTTGGGGTGTGGGATCTTTCATGGAAGTTCTATGGTCTATTTTAATTAGGAAATGGCCAATAAGACCAATGGAGCTCACCAAAAGTGAGATAAGAAGGATCTAACCCCAAAGACCTTTAAATGTTGTACTTAATGTTGACAATAATAATTTCAATAGGTTTCCAAGCATGAAGCTTAAAGTTGTTTGGAAAATGTATGTGCCATAATAGATGCATCTTTGGTTTTAGCTTGGATTGACATACTAGGTGTTTTTGTATGCCTTAGCTTTTTCACTATAATTTAAGCAATGTGTTCTTGTCATCTTCATCCAACAATTGGATTACGGAAAGGACTACTCCAAACTAATCATCAATCATTTGTGACAAAACTTTTAGTCTTCTTCAAAAGTTGCAACTATCATTTGGCTAACCCTCAATAATGAAGGTTTTCCCATTGGATCCATGCTAATTTGTATTAAGTTGGATCCCATATGTTAAGCCATCGAGACCCTTGAGCATTGTCTTAAGGATTGTCCCAAAGCAACCATATATTTCATAATGTATATAGCAAATGGGATGCCTTGACAAGCTCACCAACTTAGGGACTTATTTCTACTCGACAACATTATTGGCTTAAATGAAGAGGTTTTCCTTCAATCTCTAGTGTCTACATAGGTGGCTACTCATGCAAGAGGTGAGGATTAAACATTATTTCTATTTTCTTTTTTTATTACAATCAAACTTTAAAGATGTTACTTTGAAAGCAATTATTCAAGTAGTAAGATTATTAGAAGGTCATGGACATGGCTTCTTGCCATGGATTGCACAAACATGGACATATGAGAAGGTTAGTAAACAATCCCAAATGGAGAGTGATTTCTCTTTTGAATGGTGTCACATGAAGCTTTTGGGTAATTGAATTGATTTTTAGGCCAACCAATTCCAAGTCCTTGGACAATTGATTCTAAATTTTGAAGAAAAAAAACCAAACTTGAACTTGGGAATTTGTCTCTGGCAAGAAGGGGACCCAACCTCTAGACCTATTGTGTACATGTTCTTGTTCTTGAAAAAAATCCTTTTCTTGGAGGTGGGGCTAAACATGTTTTTGGGTTACAAAAAAATTGAAGCTTGAATTTTTTTTGGGCATTGTTCTTAAATTTAGGAGTGGGGATTTGGGGTTAGGCATGTAATTGTTGCATTTTAAAACATGTTTCAAATATGCAAGTTGCTTATTTGTTCCTCTATGATTTTCTCTTTTTGGTTGAAACATGTAGTTGGTACAAGAGATCACCTTTTGTTTGTTGTAGAATGTTAGCAAATTACAAAATCTTCAATTTCAAATTGTGCCCCTCAGATATAGTTGCTAAGTAAAAGGGGTGTCCTATGACAATGCATCACTACCATCCTACATCCATCCATCCATCCATCTTAATGATGTTGATAAAACCATTCATGACTCAACATAATCAAATTACAATTTTTAGATCTTGTTAGGGTTTTTTTTTTCCTCAATTCAATGTGAGCTACTTGGACTAACAAAAATCCATAAAATTAAAAGGACTTAACCAAACTTGGCTAAAGGTCAAAGGAAAATAAAACTTTTGGAACCTTATTATATTTTGTTGAAATGCTAGAACCTATAAATGTAGCCATTCTAAAATTTTCTTCTTAAAAAAATATGGTGATTTTGTGCCAATTGGCTTTTAAAAAACCTTTGAACACTTCATGGCCCTTTTTCTACTATCATCAAATGGCAAAAATTAGCCACAAAAAAATTGCTAATTCTGATATCAATGTAAATATTAAAAGACCCAATACTAGTAGATTGGAATTGATTTCCAAATCTATTTTTAAATACAGGTTTCCATTGGCTATGCATTCAAGTACTATATTCTAATTTTTTTCCTTTAAATAGGCATGTATTGTCTTTGGGCACAATTTGTGTGGGTAGATGTACTCTTTATTTAAATGGTCAATTTTTATTAGTTGTGCGCCTTTGGTACCTACGAATTGAAGATCTTCCAAGAAAGTTTAGGAAACTCAAGATTATAGGATTTTTTTTGGAAAGCTAAGAACCTAAATCTAGAACTGGATTGCAAGTTCCGTAATGTTAAAGAAAATTGGAATGGGATGGGATTTGTTATTCAAAATGATGAAACCATGCCAATCAAATAAAAACCAAAGCACCGCAAAAGAAAAAGGGGGGGGGGGAATACAAGGAACAAAAATGGAAGGACCCACATCCAAAAAGACAAAAAATCCACTTAAGAAGGCGAATCACAAGGGGAAAATCAAGTTCCCAAACCCCCTCCACAATGAGAAGCATATCAAATAAAGAAAGGGGAGGATCTCAAAAGACAAAAACAAAAACTAAACAACGTTAATACAAATTACAAACCAATGTTGGGATGTTTCTTTAAACTTTCAAATAACAACTTGCATCACCTTTTGTGATTACTTGCATATCAAATAACCATGACAAGTAATTAGTTTTAGTGTGACCTAAAAGGAGCCTTAAAGTGAAAAAAAGGTTGCTTTGTATTACCCTAAAACAACAATTGATGGAAAAAAATAAGTTTCATGAGCACACTAACCATATGGTGTGCAGAATGGTATGTAGTTTTGTTTTGTGTGTTCTATGTTTGCAGGTTTGCATTCAAGGTGGAAGAAGAAGGTGGACATTATATTTCTATTAATTTAGGGTGTGAATTTGCAGGCTCATCTAGGTTGTTTTTTGTTCTTTGTGAAACCTTTGGTGAAGGTGATTGGCACTTGGGATTTCGGAAGAATGAGGAGCCATGCATATATGAAGGAGGGCGGTTTTACAAGGAGGGGACATCTTTTTGGGTTTGGAGCAGAAGAAGAAAAAGCTAAGTTTCTTGTGATTTGTTGTTCTTTTATTTTTGTGGTAGTTGTGTGCGTTATTGTTTTAGATAGACTATAATACATGGTGGCATTAAAAGGAAGAATGCATGAATGTGTAGATGGTTGTATTTCTAAAGGATAAGTTATTTCCATTATGCTTTAAGTCCTTTAGTTTAATGTAATTTAACACTAGGTGCAGAAGTTTGTGATGGGGGAATGATGAAGATTAATAGGGATCTTGTGAGTGACAAAGTTTTGCAATTGTAAGTTTTGTGTGTATTTCCAATTTTGAGATTTTATATCTAAAATTTTGATAAGTGAAAGTGTGGAGTTATGTTGGGATTTCCAGCATACATAGTATATTTGCTATCCCAACTGGTTCACTTTCATGCACGGCCCACTAAACGTGCATCAGTTTTGGTTTCCTGCATACCCAACTTAGTGACGTACCAACTATCAAAATTGTCTCCCAGCGGGCTTGGACTTTGAAAGGTCGACTCCAAGCAACTACGAACGCACCACACCCCGTTTTTACGGTTTTGAGGCCATCCAGTTGGATGAATCTCAATTCTAGAACCCCTGGCACACTTCGAGATTCTAGAAGGCCAACACCTTCAACTATTGGGAGGTCAGCTGGGGAACAAGAATCTAATGAAAAAAGAAGTGTCAGGACTTGTCCTTGCAATATCCATCCATGGTGGTTTATTCCTGGGTGCTGGTTCACTATGGCCCACCACATGTGCAAAATGTGAACAGGATTATCGTTTCCCTGAACGCACGCAGGCGGCGCCTCCTTCATAACTCATTCGCTGGGCTGTAGTTGGTCTGGACGAACAGCAAATGAGAACAGAGCGACCTTGGCAAAATGTTCTAAAGAGATCCACTAGCGAATTATAGATTCGATCGTGTTGAAAAGTTTGGTAATGTACTTGCAGTAGTGACATCGACGCTATAGACACTAAAGTCAATTACTCTTGTATCCCAGTGTCTTCAAAAAATTGTACCTACGAAGCCTCTATAATTGATTGATGAGACATCGTTTGACGTAGTAGGCCTTGAAGACTAGTAGGTATAAGATGTGTCGAAAGCTTCCATATTGATCTAGAGGTTGAGCCAATAAGGACATCTTTCCACTAGGCTGTTATGATCACAACCTTGGTAGCTTCGACACATGTCTGTCCAACAATTGATTAATTTTGAAATTTTCATTTCGACAAATTTAATATATTTGAAGGCAAATTTGAGTCGCTTTCCATTAGTCTGCTGTCATCGCAGCTTACGCTGTGATCACAGTGCAGCAGCCTACTGAAAAGAGCAATAGATTGTCCTAAAAGCTCGAACAAAAAGGTCATGGGTGCGATGGGTGGAGCAAGATTTTCCCTGTCTATTGTCAACTGATCATGCATGACTTCGATTGCGCAGGTTGAAATGTATAGATGACGAACTTTTCTGGTTGTTTTGAGACACAACAGTCGTCTTCACGAATTTACAAAGAAGTTGCAGCTCGCTGCAATTAGGCCCTAGCTCGCTACGTCATGCCATACATAAGCTTGGTAATTGTTGGCAACTTGTGGCAGATTGGGGTACTCGTGGCGTGCGGTACTATCCATTACAGCTGTAAAGGCGTTCTAAGGAGTTTCGGAGATTTCTCGATTTCCACCTTTTGGTGAGCTATAAGAATGGCTCGCTGTCCACTCTTCTCTTCACATTCTCAGATCTGCACTACTGGTCTCTCGAGTCTCAGACACCTCTCAGTTTCAAGTTTTTGTGTTATTCCATAGCTCTTGAGACAATTGAGACAGTTACTCTCTGTGGTAATCCGTCCCTGCACACAGCAGCTTCCAGCAGCTAGGGTGCTAGCACTAACTACTAGCTCGCTTTCCAAATTACACTAGTGGCAACAGCTGCATCTTCAAAGTTCAAGCATGGCAATTAAGCTGGGGGCTGCTGTAGTGTTAGCTTTTGCGCTGTACTACTTGTGTGCAGCATCGCTCATAGGACAAGTTGCAGCACAGAGTGGCGAAGCTACATATTACACTCCTCCATATACTCGTAAGCATAATTTCATGCAGATCGAATCATTACATATTGTGATTGATGTCATACAGTTGCGGCTTCAATTGATATAGTGTCCAGTGCAATCAGGTTGATCAGTAATTCATAAATAGTAGAGATCCTGCTGATCATTTTATTTCCTTGTCCTGATCTTCATCCGTGTGTATGCAATATGGGATGCAGCATCGGCTTGCTATGGGTATGATTCGCCTCCTTCCAACGGCCTCTTCGCTGCAGCAAGTCCTGATATCTACCAAAATGGAGCTGCATGTGGCACCTATTACACCATCACTTGCACCGGTGCTACCAGTGGCCAAGCTGACGCCTGCACCGGCACTCCAACTGTGACGGTCGAGATTATAGACCTTTGTCCTGGTTGTTCAGAGCCTGGTTTTGACCTCTCCGAAACTGCATTCACTCAGATTTCTTATGAGTCCGTTGGCCGTATCAACATCAACTACTACCAGTAACTTTCTAATCTTCCTAGTTCATCGCTTACAGTGCTATATTATATCATCGTAGATATGTGCAACTAGATACATAGTTTTCAGGTACATATTACAGTATTTATAATAAACCTAGCACCCACCACTGCACCTTCAAATATGCATTGTAAGTTCTCAGGAAACAGTTTTCTGCTAGCTTTCAGTTCCCCAGTTCATTCATCACTGGGGAAAAGTGTTCCTTTTTGGGTTTTGCAACTTGAATTTTGTAGCTTCCATTCTTTCCGATTATACTATCATTTATGTTGAGTACATATTAGTTTTGGAAGTTGTAAAACCCAATTGTAGTTTCACTCAGTTCGAAAGGTCACTTATTATTATAATAAATATAACCATGATCATTAGCTTGGCTGTGTTTTTAACTACCTGTACCGGGGTTGTTAGTAGGCATGTCATAAAAAGAAATCCTTACCTACTTAATAAACAAGCCATTTACTTATATCTAATAATCACCTATTTTCCCACCTATTTAAGTGTATATAGAGGACCTGCATCTTACAGAATGGGTAGGCTATCAAGATGAAACTGGATATTAACCCAGTTGAGGTTCATCCCCAACTGAGTCATACTGGGTATCCAGCAGTGTATGGTGTGCGATGAGTGCTTGTTGAAGGGTTTATTACAGCAGCTGGAATTGATCTTACTCATGTGACACTCTCTTGTACAGGGATTAGGTGGCGAGTGGGAGCTTGCACTTAATCGACATTTCATCAAGAACTCCAATAAGGGTTGATGGGTTATATTTGGCAACCCTTTGGAGCATTGCATATGTATTCTTGGTATAAAATATTGTGACCTCTGTTATCTCAACTTTGTGCATCATCTCAAGAACTTGTTCTACATCCATATGTTATCAGGGTTATTGGGTTTAGTTTCATTCTTGGGATTTGGGAGTTTGTATTTCATGTTATGCAGCAATAAATTATCTATTGAAGCCCACCAGAGACAGATTGAAACGATCTAACCTTTTAAATTCATAAATTTATCGCTGCAAAAATTAGGACAATTGTTGGTTTAGACTTGTGAAAATTGATTTCATGAATTGATCAAGCTTTGTGAAGTTTTATTTTAAGTTATGTTGATGCAATTGAACTTCTAGGTAGAAAGGGAGCACTCGGCTTCCCCCCCTTTTTTAGGCCACACTAAAATTTCAAATTTTTTTAATAATTGAATTTCTATGTAAAACACTACCAATTTTTTTCTTTGTATTTTTTAGCACCTTTCTTGCCTAAAGATTTATTTGATAGCCTGTCAAAAAAAATTCCACAAGTTGAAAATTACTTACCAAGCTGTTATTTTAATTTGAAATTATTTTTTAATTTTTAAAAATCGTTTTCATTTTAAATTTATTTATTTCCATCTTAATTTAATTAATTAAAAATAACTTCTTTAATTTTGTATTATTTTCATTTCTTTCTTGATACATTTTGCAATTTTTTATGTAATGTTTCATACTCTTAAAATACTAAATAACAAACTTACAAAGCAAACTACAAAGAAAAAAAAGATTTTTTTAATTTATAAAAATGGCAAGGTTACAGGATTAATCTAAAGTTAATATGACAAGATCAAAATTTCAATTTGTATTCCCTACATGTTGAATTCACATGAACAAAGGAAATTCAAACAATGAAGGCTATGGGTCAACTCTCTTAATGTTCATTCATCTAGATTCCACTCACCCATCAATATGAAAACAAAACAAAAGTATCAACTCCCATCATAAAACCTTTCAACCTCCCTTCATGAAAAAAACTAAAAACGATGGGAAACCCCAAAACCCCATTGGCATCCTCAACTCCCAATAACCCAACCAAAGAATTTGGGCATTTTCATGAAATTCAAAATATTTACCTAGATTTGGCATCCTTTCCACAATTCCCCCCTAATCCTTTATTATGCATTTGTTACAAAATAAGGTATGAAGTTTTTTTTTAAATATGAAGAATCCAGAATGAAACAAACTCACAGCTTGTCCCCTACATTTGGTATTCCTAAAGTGGGCAAAGACTTAAGATCAACTACTTATGTAATGTTAATGGGGCAATCATAATTATGACATTCTTGGTGCGAGAATGTTATGGAAGCCCAAAAAAACCATAAAATTCGTTAAAATTCGCGCCAAAGAATGTTATGACAAGGTGCTAAATGAAGAATTTTTAAAAAAATTATTTTGCAAAATGAAGAATGTCATCACTAGGGGGGCAATTGTGCAAATGACTAATAACATGCCTAGAAATAATGTTAAAATTGATTGTTTCAAAAGGGTGATGAGGAAATGTCACATCCAAGTGATCCTTGTACTTGGGTAGTTCATTTTCAAACATTTCATTATAAAATGCACAGGTCTTCAAAATTCATCTTAAGTCCAAATCCACCAATGCCAAACTTTAAAACTTATACTACATTATTCTTTCGATGCATAGAAGCAATAGGATATTATACAAGAAAGTATGGACCTTTAGTTCGTGCTAATGTCTCTTTTGAAATGAATAAATATAAAATTCACCATGAATTTGAATAACTTTTTTTGGTTCATTTGTAGAAACAACAAAAACATTATAGCTAAAAGACGTAAGCCCAATAAGGATGTTAGAAAGACCTATAGAAACACCAAAAACACCAACAATGATACAATCATGAACCGTGGAAATAATAGTAGCTCATGTCGCACCATCAAACACACTAATTATAATATCCAAATTGTCTTCTCCAAAAAAATCAATACAAACCTGCAACGTACAAAAATAGAACATGAATGAGGAAGGCAAACCAAAAACACTAAAGCAAATAGATAAAATAATAAATCACTTACTTTTAATTCACATACCTTAATCTTGTGATATGTAGCCTTCTCCTCATCAAAAACCTCCTCAAAATAGACAACCACATTTAAACTCACTAGAGATAATTTGTTGCATAGTTTAATCATGTAAGTGTTTGTCAATATGATTATACCTACAAAACCCACAAACCATAACTATAAAACAAACTTATACAAAATCAAACACAAAAAATCTAGAATTAAAAAATGAATTTTAAACAAGAAACAAGTTTACAATCTTATTTGCCATACAAAATAAGGTCCCTATGGCCTATTACCTCCATACCATACTCTTAGTACAAATGGCTCCTCCATACATGTAACTCCAACGCATTAGCCCGTCTTGTTTGACAAGATTTTTTCATGTAAATTAGTGAAATCAAAGATCAATAATTAAACAAAGTTGATTATGACTAATGCGAGTAGACATGAACCATACTTCATAAGAAGTCTTCCACTTAGGCTTGGGGTGTAAAAAAAAAGATGTGGCCTTGGTTTATCAATTGGCCATATAGTTAAGCACCCATGAGCAAGCTCATGGGTAAATTTGTAATATGATTACAAATTTATTCACATGTTTCATCCAATATTATTTTGCTAATCTTTTAGAAAAAATCTTGGAATAAAAATTTCAACATCTAAACTTTCATGCACTTGGCTTTTAGAAAACAAACCTATGTTAACCTTCTGAATAATGCAAATTAATTTCCTTCAACATTTTTTTTAATTTTTCCAAATTTCAAATATGAGCTATATGACACAAAATTTGAAATTAAAAAATAAAATCTCACTTCATCAAATGTAACACCTCTTGAACATTGTCAATTAGTCACCATATTTAAATTTAAGCATTCATTCATAATCTTCCATGTTGATATATGTGCAACATGGTGTATGTGTGATGATTTGAGGCTAAAAGTTTAAGATAAAACAAGCCACTAAAAAGTGTTTACAGCACATAGGACATTGTATCACAAATTTCAAGATAAATTGCATGTACAATATAAGATTAAAATATATAAGGTGAAAGTTCAAGGTATGATGAAAAACATTTTGGAATTTTGCATGATCCAAAATCAAAGTATATGGATTACCACTAATACATTTCAACACAAAATGTTTAGTAATGTGAAACCAATTCTACTTTTACCTACATAACAACATCATCACTGGTAGTGTGCAACATAGCAAAGCCCTAATTTTAATCATAAAAGTGAACCTCTTTATGGGAGGAATTAAATTTGTTCGTAACTTTTATTAATGTTTTTTAAAAGAATTATTATTCTTTTACTTGATTTTTATGCAAAAGATATTTATGCCATGGTCAAGATGAAACATAAAGGAGAAAATACTATCTAGTTTTATGTGACCATGGAAGGAGAAACTTTCCACATAAATCAATCATAGAAATCATCTTCATAAACATGAATGAAATGGTCAACAATACTCACGCATCACATTATGGAACCCTCATTATCACAACATGTTATACTCCCCCATGGTTTACTTCATGGTGTCACCACTAATGACATGCGTAGTTCAATGTAATTGCGCAATTGTTCTATAAAGAACAAAACATGTTCATGTTTTAATGCAAAACCAAAAAGAAAATGTTTATGTCCAATTACAAGGAACAAAAATTTAGTGTTGCACCATCAACTACTTACTTAATTGAATATTTATTTGGTGGTTTTTAAATGAAACTAACTATGGGTGCATACTTAGGTTATGCATATTCAAACTTAGGATGATCACATTTTTTTCCAAATCGCACAAGAATGTTCACATTCCTAAAATGAAGTTTCATTCTGGGAATTAAACTTTAGTTAGAAACTCTATCCAATGGAATGTGTTTCCTACCCCGACCACACCCCCTTAAACACCACACCAATTACCCCACACAAAAACCTTTCCTCTGTGAAAGCTTGGACCATATTTACCTTCTTAACTTCCTTTGAACTATGAGTTACAACTTTCTCTAAACAAGAAACTTGGGGTGCACACAAATACACATGCATGTTCATAGGAGTAATCCCATTAAAGTCTTTGTAGTTTCAATAATCGTTCTTTTCAAAATTGATAGAATTTTAAAATATAAAACATTACCAAGTGATTGTTTTGATTTATCAACAATGCATTGAAATGTTTGCATGTTTACATTAGGAACACTCCTTGTACATTTTAGGAAGCAAATAAAGTAAACGGGTATTTTTTAAATGATATGATATATTAATCAAATATTTTAAATATATACTCCTGATGAATTATATGCACCCTATTTACATTCAAGTATATTGTATATCATATATATTTCCAATAAATTTCACCTTATATGTTTTTGCACATCATTTGGAATAAAATGAAAAAAATTCCTTGGGATATTTATGAGAGTTATAAGCAAATCATAATTCAAAACAAAAAAACAAACCTAGCAAAGAGAAGTTTGGTTTTGTAGTTTCCAAAATACAATTTAAGCTCTTACAGATACAAATTAAATTACTTCTGTTTTCATCAAATTCTCAAATTCCAAATGCACATTCTCCACATCCAAAATCTTACGAATCATGTTCACAATCACATATTGAAATGCATGTGATTCATCAACCGTTCCAACATTTTTAACAATGAAAACATTATCATGTGTAATCATTGTGCAAAACTTCAACCTTGACCTTTCACAAAATTCAAACCTTGGACTAATCTTAGAGTTTTCACAAAGCTTATAATTCAAACCTTGGTCCATTTAAAAAGTTCAAGCCTCTGACATTTTAGAAAAGTAAAAGGTGCATTTTTGTTGAAATGAACGAATCCCTATGTAACAAAGTCCCTTTTTTTTTCAACTAGTAAATTAAATTGGTGTTGAATGTTTTGAATGAACTTTGTTATTCCTAACGTATTATGAAAACATTAGAAAAAGTTTGAGATGAAAGTAATGAATGTCGAATACCCAAGAGGACATTTAAATGTGTATAACACTTACTTTCATTATTTAATGGATTCCTTGAAAGTTTTCAATTTTCATCAATGACATATTTGCAATTTTTTTTGTTCAAAAAACACTATGACATAATAATATAATATAACTTGTTAAATATAAATATTAAGAGAAATTAGGTTGACATGTCAATTTTGATTTTTTAAATGTTTTTTGAATGACCAATCATATTTGGCCTCATCACTTTGATTAAACTAGTTACTCCATATGAGAAATTAGTTAAAAGCAATTAGTTATGTGGGCACTTCTGACTCCTTTTTACTACAATGCACCCAAAACCTCCAACCTCTCACAGGTCTTAAATGTTAGACCTCTCATAAAGTTTAGACCTCCTCCCTCTCAAGCGAAATGCAAAGTTCAAAAATGCTTAGGTACCTAGGTTTTGGGTGTTTGAAGGTGCCAAAAATCCTTTTAACATAGTGAGATACAACTAAAAGCTTGTAACAAAGAAATTTTTTATATACAAAAGCATAACTACCTAATATGCATATGTATATGCATGTTAAGTCTTTCTAAACATTAAGTAAAAGATATTTATAGGATAGTATATACATATTTGGGAGCCCTTAATATTATGCAATGGATATACATACACATAATGGTATTTACACTATGTTGGTTAGCTACCATGCCAAATATTATGGGAAAATGGCCTAAGTCAAGAGATGGCTTTATGCATATCTAGCCATCATTCATGTTGATATCCGAAATTTTCAATATAACCAGTGTTGGGTAAGTACCTACCAAATAAGAACCATAGGTGTTGGTTAGTAAGAACTGAACTGCAATGGGGTTTGATTTCCAAACTAGAACCAGATCTTATTTATTAAGAACCAAACTTGGAATTGGGTTTGGAAGCATATTTATGTGTGAAAGTGGAACCAAAACCGATATAAATGTTTTTGGGAAAAATAATGGCTAGAATGGAGGGTTAACTAGAGGTTAATAACCAAACCCTGTACTCTCTTTTTTCATGCAGGGTTGAGCAAACCAAGTGTGTGGGTTGCATGAGCTTTCGAGAATTATTCCTCACACAATTTGTGTGGAGACAGAGAAACAAAAAGACACTTGCAGACCAGACCTACCACATGGGATGGATATTATCCTGCACTCTCCAACTAATTTAAGAACACTCTTTTGTACCAGCTTGCTGGGCTTGCTGGATGCATCAACTTTGTCCCTAGAGACAAAGGACAACTTATACATGAAAGTGAGGGATTATTGTGACAGGTGGGTATTCTCTGTTCCATGACAAATGAAGTTGCTTATGTCCACAACCAGCTTGAAACTGTCTAAACATGAGATCATACATTTCATGCTGTTATGGATATAAACAAGGGTTGTGTCACACTGTGGTGTTGCCATTTACATTCAAAAGTATCTGAAGGCAAAAGAAGAATTATGAAAAGTCAAATATTTCACCATGCAAAAATTATAATCTTCAAAACAATCCTCTAAAACAAACCAAAATCCTTCAAGATATTAGAACTCTATAACTAATCTCAAGTTTCAACACAATCCAAAACATCATCTTTCAAAACTCCTCATATAAAAATAGACCTATTATTATTACCTAGGGGCCAAAATCCCTTAAGCTACTATACTCTATAATGAATCTAAACACAATATCCTTACCTGGGTGGACAAGGCTGAAGAAGCACATGATTTTGTTTCTTCCTTTATTAAAAACTGAACTACTTAATAACTTTGTCTTGCAGACATAGATTGACCAGTTTCTTTATTGGCAGTATGTATTTTTCACCATTATATAACATTAATCATAATATGACAAATTTTACACTAAAATATATAGGTACTCCCAAGTTTCATTCCCCTAAACTTTCTAGGATAAAAGTTAGTAGAGGCCATAGAAGTACCCTTTAATGCCCTTACTCACAATGTGGTTATAAGTTTATTGATTTTTCTGTTGTGTGTGAATGACATTGAGTTATTGTGTAAAAGAAATCCATTTGATTTTCAGCAATCACCAATATACATGACATTATTTGTGACGGATTGTGAAGATCAACTGCTTGGCATAGGAGCATATGTTGTATGGATATGGACATGAGAGGTTTACTTACTTTCCAACTAAAACCCAAAGGTAGATTTGGGCATGAACAACAATATTTTCATGTATGGGCGTAAGTTGGACTTGCATGGGTTTAGGATCACCAATATGCTCATGGTTTCCTCTTAATGTGGGATAGACCCGCAAAAGAAGCTCATGTCATAGGAGATCTTTCACAAAATCCACAAAAGAATTTGTACTAAACGCATGAACCTTCAAACATCTTTTAGATCTAACCCAAACTCAAATTCAAGAACAATCGCATACTGCATATGACCCAAACTTTAAAAATCAGATTTTGATGTTAACAATAAGTCACTTCTCAAGTTGCCAAAATTTAGGAAAAAAATGTAATCCGACTCCTGGTAAACTATTGAAGAGAATGTTCCCCAGAACTTGGCTGGGAGTGAAGGAGAACCATAATTCCAAATAAAATTAAGAAATAAGATCTCCAACCATATCCATGAACAAGTCCGGCCATGTGTGTTCTGCAGAGAATCATTTCAATAAACACTCAGGCACACAGTTCAGGGCATGATTAAGTTGGTAAACCCTAAACCCTGAAGTTGCTACTTGCAGAAAAAACTTGGTGAATCAGGTGATCACCTTGAGGTTGCTTGTGGGCCAGCATGAGATAGTAGTGCAGATAAGGGATAGGTACCAAGAGTATCTCAGTACCTGATTGAGCCTCCCACCAAAGAACCATCCAAAACCAATTTAGAACTTGCCAGCTCTCTCCCTAAGAGTGGGGATTTCTACCATTAACTACTCATTCAACGGGCATTCACACCTAATGTTAAGTCAATATGAAGTGAAAATCTACGTGGCTTCTTAGGTGGCAACCAATGTTAAATGGGTGGTTGTTTAATATTAAATGAATGTTGATTTAACATAAAATCTTGGTGGTAAATAGGTTTAGGTTCTAAATGAATAGCTTGGTGTTAGGGGACTTAATACTAGAGTCCTTAACACCAAGTGCGAATGCACCCTAAGTAGAACCAGTGAAGTGCTTTGTTTAACCTAGAATTAGACTAATGTTAATCAAGCCCTGCAACAGAACCACATGTGACTTTGTGCAAGGTGTTGCACTATTGGCTGAACCAAGCTCGTTAAATTATTGCACAAATTAGGTCATTAAATGAAGAATGGGTCCCTATTGCAGACACTACAAAGTGCTGCTAATTTTTTACCCTGACTGTCCAGTTGCCCAACCAAGATGTGTCTGGTCACACAAATTGCTGCCCGGATACAAATTTTGTGTCTTACTGTACACACCGAAAGTGTGCATAAGAGGACCCAAATTTTGTGATTGGGCATCATCCATCTTTTTCTCAAAAACATGGATTGAGCGAAGGGGCAAACAACTAATCTTTTTTATAAAGGACAATAACTTTTGGACAGTCTGCAATACGGACCCATTGCTCATTTAACGTCCTCCCACAAATGCTAAATAACCCCCTAAATGTATTTTGAATGTTTTGTGTTTTGCTATTCAATTGATAGTTGAGTTTCACCAAGTTTTAACCCATACCACCAATAAGGTAGCAGAAATTAGTACCTTATCAACCAACTACAATTTAGTGTTTATAAAAACTGTATCTTTTATTCTATTTAGTTAATGTTTTGTAAAACATTAGTCCAACAGTGGGTGCATAAACTTGTGAAGGGCACCACAAGGATGCCTACATACAGCTCAATAAAGGTATTTAAGTGTCTTGCATACACAAAATTTTGGAAACAAAGTTGACTATTGTAGCCCGAACTAACCACCTTGGGCTCTCTACTAAGTTAGAGATTTTCATTATCACTAGTGGGTGCCAGTGGCCGGAGGCCACCTTGAACTCTCCGGTGGGTGCCCGTGACCTTGGGCCACTGTGAAGTTTTATACGTTTTATTTTTTCTTATCTTTTATTCTTTATTTGGCCCCTGCCCTGCCCGCCCTTTTATTTTTCCTTATCTTTTACTCTTTATTTGGCCTCTGCCCTGCCCGCCCTTTTATTTTTTCTTATCTTTTACTCTTTATTTGGCCCCTGCCCTGCCCGCCCTTTTATTTTTCCTTATCTTTTACTCTTTATTTGGCCCCTACCCTGCCCGCCCTTTTATTTTCCCTTATCTTTTACTCTATTTGGCCCCTACCCTGCCCGCCCTTTTATTTTCCCTTATCTTTTACTCTTATTTGGCCCCTGCCCTGCCCGCCCTTTTATTTTCCTTATCTTTTACTCTTTATTTGGCCCCTGCCCTTCCCGCATGGCCCTGCCCCCTGCCCTGCCCTGCAAGCCTGACGGACAGACAGACCCTGCCCTGCCCCCTGCCCCGCCCTGCCCTGTCTGGCCGCCTGTTTTTCCGAATCCCAAGACCCGTTTTCTGAATCCGACTGTCCGGGCCGAATCCGGTTTTCCGAATCCGACTGTCCGGGCCGAATCCGGTTTTCCGAATCCGACTGTCCGGGCCGAATCCGGTTTTCCGAATCCGACTGTCCAGGCCGAATCCGGTTTTCCGAATCCGACTGTCCAGGCCGGTTCCACCGCGTCAATTAAAACGTGAAACCATCGTCGGACAGACGCACGGACGGACGCACACACATGTTGTAATTATATATAAGATTACAAAGCTCACAATTAACAAATGTTGCAATTTGAGGTGCACAAATTTGGGGTACAGGGTGTGAAAATTTTTGTCCACTTCAAAATAATTCCAAGTTTTAGAGCACATTTGTTACATGAACATGATGTGGTCACACATTTATGACACTCGTGCCGATGGCATGATGATTTGTTGTTCAAATGGTGCCTATGTGGCATCCAAAAATGCATTGGAATTCACGTTCCCACATGGGAACTCTTGTCCCCCTCATGGGAATGCATGTTCACATGTTTTCACACGTTCCCCATGTCTCACATGGAAACAAGCTTTAGGGTTGGATGCCCTTGGCCTCTAAAGAAAACACATGTTTCCTTTTTATCTTGATGCAGGTAAACCTACATCATTTCATTTTTGTAGTTTTACACAGTGTAGGTTTGTCATTGAATGACATAGGTTTTGGAATTTTCATTTTAAGCAAAAAACCTAAAAGAAAAATTGTAATCTTTTCATTACATGCAAAATTTTGCTAAAAGGTGCCATTAAAAATGAGAATTTTAAAAATGAAGTTATTTGGTGGTCTTTTTTTCTCCATTTTCAAAAATAGGCTCATTGGCAAGCAATTCATAAAACACCTAGCATTGAATGGCAACACATTTACAAACATTGTTATGTTTTAGGATTCCTTCTTTGTATTAGCTTACCTACTTGATAGTTAAATAATAAATTAGTGATTTTTTTTCTTTTTTGAGAAAAATCGTAAAATAAATAAAAATTGAAAATTTTGTACCAATAAATTACTTGTTTCCTTTTCTTTTTACTCAAGTTGCAGAAATTTACTAAAAACAACAGTGAGTTTGATGCTAGAAATATAAAAAGATGATTCAAATTTTGTGTTTCATATGTAGTTTATAACTGGATTCAACTAAATCTTCTTCAACATGATCTTGCATAAAATAAGGTTCCATGTGTGCTCGGAGAAAAAAGAATGTTGTTTAATATGTTGGCTCAACTTGGGAATAGTCATTTGGTTGTACATGGCATACCTAAATGTTACTTAGAGAGCATAGTGTTTATTTGTGGAGTTAACTAGGGATTTATTAGTTTAGGGGATACTTCTAGTGTTATTTGAGGAGGCATTACTTAGGGCTACCTATGACTTATTCATATGGCAAGATGGGGCTAAATAAGGTGATCTACATAGGGAATATCTATGGTTTACTTAAGGGGTTATATAGAACTCATTTGTGAAACTAGCTAGGTTTAGGTTAGGAGATATTCTCTAGAGGGTTATTTATTAGGTTAGGAGATATTCTCTAGAGGGTTATTTAAGAGGTCACCTAGGGTTACCTAGGACCTACTCATACAGCAAGAGGGGGCTAAATAAGATCTACATGGGGGATATCTATGGACTTAGAGCTTACATCGAACTTGCATATGGGGCTAGCTAATGATTTTTTAGGTTAAAAGGCACCTAGCGGTTATTTACAAAGCTAATAAGTGTTTACTCATGATAACCCTTGTGTAGCTTATGAAAGGTGTCCCCTGACTTAGGTAGATCCTTCAGTAACCCTTACTTAACACCCTAAATTATGAACTTATGTAACACTTTGTCTAGGCTTTTGATAGACCTTATTTAACGTAGCTCAAAACCTAGGTAGGCCTTAAGGTGGCCTTTAGTTGGTTTGTAGGTAGCCCCTAGGTAGGCCTTATGTAGCTTCCTAAAGGATAGCTCATAAAGGGAGGATGAGTGGTACATTCAGGATCAAGGTGGTCTATCTGTCTAGTGATCCTAGTGGTCTATCTGTCTAGTTGAAAACCCAAATAGTTGAACAACTTAAATCTATTGTTGTGGTAAAAATAAAAAATGGTTTTATGGCTTTCAATTGTTGCTTATGCCAGACCAACTGGTCTGTAATTCTTGACCTGTCATGCTCAAAGCTAGGATCTTTTCAAGCATTTCTGTCATTGAGATGAGTCTGATAAATGAAATGGAAAGAATCCCCATTCAGGTACCAAACTGAAATATAAAACTTGAAAATGAATCATGATAACTATACCAGCAGATTGGTACATGTTGTATGCAACATAGCCACCCAATCAATGCAATTCTTCAATCAACTAGGGGTTCCCACTCAGTTGTCCTTAAAAATTTGTCTTACTAGGTCAAGGTAACTAACTCATACATATACTGGTCTTCCTACATGGGATTGAATATCCCAATTGAACTCCTAAGCACTAAGCTTGATTGTATGAATCAAGTTCACCAGAATGAGCCTGGCTTTACACTTTTTTGACTTATTAGTATGTGGAATAAATTCAAGATCAAGCTTCAATGCCTAATCATTTAACACTTTACAAATTCATTCATATCAGAAGTTTAGGATTAATTATTTTCTACGTTGAATTACCATAAACATCCCATTATAGTTGAAAACTATCCCAAATGATTTCAAATGTCCATTTGATTTTGTAAAGTAGGCACCCAAAAAGGAAGACAAATACAACAAAGGAAATTTGATTGGGGGAGGAGAAAAACACCCCCACTATTTCAAGCCCTAGGGGAATGCTATAGTCAACATAAAATACTACTCAATAGCTAGTTCCCTAAGTGTGGGCTTTATCTCTTTTATGGGTAATTGTGCACACAACATATTTGGGGATTCTTGTCTTTAAGAATTTCATAATTATGTTATTTTTGTACTTGGGTGGTGCTCAAGATCGTATGTGGGTTGAAAAATGTGCAAGACCCTGCATCATCAAGTTCACCTATTTCTGTCTGGATGTATTGGGAAGCTTTTAAATTGGGCAAAACTGGGGAAATCCGGTGAGCTCACATGGTAGAAAGTGTAAAGCCGAGCTCATTTTGGTGAGCTCATTTCAGTTGGGTATCCTTTCCGTTTTGTCTTTGAAAAAATATATCTCCTTAGGTTCTTAATGGAAGATGCAAGTTCTTATGTAGGACTTCCAACGAGCAAAGCAGAGTGATCGCTTGCCAGAAATAGCTGCACGCATTTCTGTTTTATTCATGTGAATTGTAGAAGACAGTGGTAGTGCAAGCGTTTTTAGATTGACCAGTTGATTGCCCAGAAATAGCTGCACGCATTCTGCTTTATTCATGTAAAATTGTGGAAGGCAAAGTGGTAGTGAAAGTGTTTTATAGATTGACTAGTTGCATGCCAGAAATAGCAAGCTATAATTTCTGTTTTGATGAACATGGCATAGTTGTGGAAGAAAAACAAGAGTTTTGGATTGAGTAAATCATTTCTACTTCCCCTTTCCTCCTATCAAATTTCCACTATGGTGTGTCCAAGATAAGCCAAGGACCTGCTGGTGCTTTGGATCTCCAATCCCAAAAGAAATACCTTCAACATTTAATAGTGCTTATGATTTCATTGTAGAGAACTTAGCTAGTGTCGTGTAGTCTACTGGCATTGTCCGGGAAGCAGCCCTGTAAGGAGTGTATCGGACAAACTAGACCACATAAAACCAAGGAACCGCATCCTAGTGGGCATATAGAGCTTCCATTGATGGCTGGTGTTGATCTGTGTTATCTAGCCTTCCAGTTCATGTCAAATGATTATAGTGGACATTGTCCCACTCTGCTAAGCCGACAGCCAAGCTCATTTCATTTCTTGTGGAGCAGCTTGCCAGAGTTTATATGAGTGTCAATGTGGTCTTTTGAATTTATAAAGAATTCTAGATTCTGATTTTTTAGATTTTCCAGAATCAACCTTATCCCTAACCCTAACCCTATTTTTTCATTATTATAGCTGTTTCATAGCATATCTTAAGTTCATTAAAGAGTCAAGGCAGAACCCTAAATTTGGAGTATATTTAATTATGTCTCTCACTGGCTTTTAGTTGCAAAGATTTTTTTCATTCCCCATGATGCATAGAGCATCCATGCTTATGGCTCTCGCCCAGAATTCTTGTAATTAGACAACATTGGCCAATTTTCACATTTTCATGGCTCCATTTTGTAACTTTTTAGAATATGCATGTACATATGGATTACAGATATCTACACAATTAATCAAAATTCCCATGGAATTTCTGAGAATTCTCTGTCTGATGTTTTAATTCATTTCTGTCAAATCCAACAAGAAGGTAGGGTTAGTACAACTATATATAGGAGACTAATTCCATAGTAGATTAGATCCAGGATTCTCAGTTTGTGAAGGCATTTTCTTGGCTGTTGAATGTATGTAATTGAAATGAGGATCATCAATCACTTTTTTTGTTTTGTGTCATTTTGTGTGGATAGAGGAGTGTTTTTTTTTGCTCCATTTTTTTAATATCGAAATTTTGGCGAAATTAACCCAAAAAAATTTAGCAATTTTAGTCAAATTTACACTGACAAATAAATATTTTCCAAAATTTTCCCAATTTCTTTGTCAAAAAATGACGAAATTTCACCAAGGAAAAAAAAACACCGGGCCAGAGTGAACCAGCACTACCAGCACATCATCCACTGGATGCCTGTTATGACTTAGTTGCGGATGAACCTTAACTTGAGTTAATATATGATTTGAACTTGCTAACCCAGTATGTAGGAAGTAGGTCCCATATATAGAAGGTACATAGGACATAATAGGTAGGAACAAAGTGACTACTAGGTAAGTAGATGGTTTATACATCGGAGAGGGGTATATTTACTCAGTAACCTAACAACCACAGTGGCCGGATTGTTAGTAGGTAGGTGATGTAGAAAGCCAACTGACGTGCAAAACTGTTGCCTGACCAGTTACCGTCCATCCTTCACAGTTTGCTGGTGGGCTGCTAGTTCACTCTGGTTGTCTCTTTCTGTGACCATGCCGTGTGATTAGGTGACGTGATTAGGTCACTTTTGATCCCCTCAACGCTCAAAAACCAAATTGGCTTCAGGAAGGGTGTCAGAAGGAAAGAATATCGTGGTACCTTGGCACCACCTTCCTCACCAGGGTTTTTTGTTTGTTTCAAATTTTGTGCAAGGTAAGGCCCCATGGACAGGGTATTACAAGAATAAGGCGTCATCCTAGGCAAGCAGCCAAGGGCAGCCAGGACCTGTTGAACTCTGGTAACGCCCCTGTCCAAGGCTCTTACAAACATGACAGATGATTCCGTGGCCTCAAAAGCTTGGCCAATTTTTTGTTTTATTTTTGTAATTTCTTTCCAATTTACACAAGGAAAAAAAAATCTCCAAATTTTTTTTTGTTGCCACAGGGGAAACATTAAAAAACGCTGCCCAGCGACTACCTCAGACCTAATCCATGCTGATTTGTTTGTGCACTGAATAAGCAATTCATTGAACACCTGCAAAGGGTAGCGACATGACCCACAGCTTACAGTTGAGCATTCAGTCAGAGATGGCTCCCAGATATGGATCTAGTTTAGAATGACAACTTCATTCATTCATTCATTCAGCTAGGAGCACTGCCCTATCCAGAGCAGTGTTTTTTTTAAGGATTCTTGACAATGGCCCTACTGGCTACTATGTGCTTGAGCTAGAAGCTCAAGTGGCTACACTAATATGTTTGGTTGATTTCCTACTGGCTATATTGGAAAAAATTAAAGATAGAATATGGCTATTTTCCTCTTGGGCAGGTGGTGTATTTGGCTATTTCAAGTTGTAGCCAGTGTGTGAATAGTGGCTATTTCAATTTTGACAAAGTATGAATTTCAGCAACAGTTGAAGAAGTTGTGGAGTCATTTGGCAAGTGTTGGAAGATTGGAGTGGCAAAGATTGACTTAAGCTATTTGAATTACAACTCAGAAGTTAAGGGTGAAACACAATTAATTTATAAGAGACAAAAACTGAAAAAAAATGAAGTGACAACAATGCAAAAATAAATAAATTAACAAATCATGTGAGGGAGTTGAACCCTTGTCCAAGAGGAGATTGCACCCAACAACTACAGCGCATGATCTTGACCTACAAGCCACATGTTAGTTTGATCATAAAAGGAAAATCAAATGGGACCAATAGGAAGGAGAGATTATCTAGGGTGCAACGACTCGACATCATGGAAAACTAGCTTTGTTTTCCATAAAACATCAAGCCAAAAAACCCTCTTTTTTTTTCCCATCACTCTAAGCCGTTATTGCATCATCATAAGGAAAAGTATCAATTGTATAGAATGGTTGTGCAAACATGTGCACCATCAAATCGAAATGTTCAAATAGTCTATTTCGTAATCTAGTTTTCATGACCATCAAAATTGAGAAGATTCTATCATCTTCCACAAATCCCATCAGAAACTCGAGCACATAAAAATGCATTGGAAGAGAGTTTCTCCCAAAGTCTAGAGTCTAGATTGACATCCATGGGCTAGTCCATAGCCCATTGAGCATTGGACATCATTGTGATCTTGGAAAAAAAAAATTCAAGTCCCAAATGTTCACATCAAGAACAGTTGGGATCCAAGTTTGGGATGATCCAAGCTTTTTGGCTAATTATAAAAACCTTTCAAGATAGCCATATGAATAGGAAAGGTCTTTACACATGAAGGTTTTAACCAGTGTTGTGGGTAAACCAACCCTAAAACATCCATCACATCTTGAGCCAAAAAGCATTTTTCAAATTCATCACTAACCTTGGTTGTAACTTTAAAACATTATTTTTACACATTGTTAATGGTTTGTTAGAAAATAACATGAATCATAGGCACATAGATGGATGTTTTACGACAATGGGAATGCAAGCTAGATGCAAGCAACAGCGACTCAAAAGTGGCAAGAGTCCTAGTCCCAAAAGTCCATATAAATGAAAAAATTAACACTATAATGAAAACAAATTAAAAACCAATGTTTAGTGGGCCCTATGTGGTGATTAATCAATTAATAAAGTCCATATGAAAGGCTACACAATTTTAAAACTTTTTATTATACATGTTAAGCAGAAAAAAATATCAATCCAACAAAAAATGACCAAGATTGGGACTTTTGAAAATATGGCCCAAATTCGGTCATTCAAAAGCCCATAGTTATTTGTTCGTTATAATTTTTTTTGTTGTAATTTATTTCAATTAACTTTTTTTTTTCCATCATATATCATATATTGATTCCCTATTAAAAAATATTGAAATGAAATCATAACAAAAAATGCATTTGAATGCTAATGTAGAACCCAAATTCTAATCAATATTTCACTTTAAAAGTTCGCTATTATATGATTGGTCTGGGTGTATCCATGTTAATAGAAGCCAAAAGCAATCATAACCACTACTTAATTTTGTGTTTTTCACACCAAATGTTTTTTAAAATAATTGTAAGTTAAAAACAAGTTTAAAATTTTGTGCATTATCAAATTTAACATCTTATTCTATAATTGTCCAAAATATGAAAAAAATTCATCATATTTAGACCTTCAAAATTAATGTAAAAAGACTTATAACCACTGCTTTTAAGTAGTAAAAAAACTTGTAAATGGATTTAGAAAACTTTGAAAATGAACTTTTTTGGCAAATTTTAACACAAACTTTGACAAAATAGTACAAAGATTTTTTTAAAGATTTTTTTGAAGATTTTTTCCACGAATATTTTTAAACTATTCCCTAAAAAGTAGTCATTTAAAGGGGCACCAATAGCTCCTATTAGCCAGTCTACAACTATGTATGTTTATTGAATTTTTCCCTTTAATAAATATTCTTATTCAAATAAACAATCTTAATCCATAAATATTTTTGTGTAATTGATGATTTTACAATGCGTTTGTGGCATTTGAACTTTACAAAAATTCCATAAGGCTACAAAAATGAACCATCGTAATTTGCATCTACCTTGCATCATTATGGAAGTGCCAACAATTTAGGAACTCAAGTTTTCCAAACCAATATTTAAATCAAATGCTCATTCATGCACCACCACATCTGATGTCCCATTCACTAAATTCTAGTACCCATTGAACACATCACCCATGTAAGCATTTTGGGGTTCAATGTATCAATAGTACAAATCTACGTGACACAACTTCATAGCAACAACAAAATCACATACAAAGCACTATCGGGACTTGGAGAATTTTATCAACTCATTCAACCCTATAAACAAAGGCATGATACAAGAGAACCCAAACATTACCTCCAAATCACAAAGCAACTCCAAAATGTTGGCAGCTTGACTAACAATGCCAACATCCTAATGCATCTTCAAAACCAAGGCCCAATATTCAAATATAACTCTTTTAGTTGTGAGTAGCATTGAAATCCAACAAGTTTTGATGTTCTTCAAAATCCATTGGCCTCTTGTTTCCACAATGTCAACCAATTCAATGAACTCCTAAGTTTTTTTTTAATTGTGTGAAATATATGTATATAGCCTTTACAACACATTTTCAATTTTTCCCACGATGTTAAGCTTGGAAAGAGTCTAGATCACCAAATTAGTGCGGTGGTTCATGCAATGCACACCAATCATGAATGGTGCATTCTAATTTTATAAATGAATTATCATACCTATTCTAATACCCTAAAAAACATTCACCCCATTAGCTCCAAAAGTGATTTGTTTAGATGTAATGATATCCTAGTTCAAGTCACCAAAACATCCACCAAAATGCACTTTAGATTATCAAAAATGGCCCCATCAACCGCTTGATGTAAGGATAATAACAATGGAATTCACTATCAATTTTCAGTTACGTAGGCATGAATGCAAACCCAAGATTATTGATCAAAAGTTGACACTTCATCACAGGAAAGCTAAATAAACCTAACAACTTCAACAAGTGTTTTGGTTTTGTTGACAACCAAGTCATGTATGCAAGATGCCATCTCCCAACCACTTGTGTTTGACCAATGGGTTTTGGAAAGTTCTTGGCATCAAGGAAATGTAGTAGCTTGCTCATGCTTTCAAAATCAATCATGGGCGTTCCTTCAACCAACATGTGAAAACACATAGAAAACTGCACTAGTTTCTTTTTCCTTTTTCCAACAACAGCATGACAAACTTGCTTGAGAATTGAATCCTTCCTAGCTATTGCATATAACCTTTCATTCTTAGCATGGACAAAGTCTTTGTTCATGTAATACTCACCAATAACACAAACTCCAAGGTCTACCACTAAGGCCTTCCTTCTTCCAGCATGTTTTCAGAGGCTATCAATTTTAGGGGCAAGCATCTTATCCTTACCATCTATTTTGGAACAAACCTTATATATCACTAGGTGCACCTTCCCTTATTCATCCACATCGGAAAGGCCAGTTTTAGGGGTTCAATCCCCCCGCAATTACTTGTGTTCACTAATGTTAGGAGTTACTTTTAGTACATTCAAATGAATCAATATCCTTGAAAATTCTACAGTCTGCCCCAAGTAGTTACCAAATTCCAACAACAACATTTCACACTCTGCCATATAGTCTCCAAATATGATTGTTTAATAGCCAAAAAACTCTATTTTCATTTTAGATCTAGCCAGGTTTTTTCACCCAACAATTTGGTGAAGGGGTCAAATAATTCACCATGAAAATTGAAGTGACAGCCAGGTTTACATAAACAATATGCTAGTGCGGCCGGAGACAACTATTACACCAGCTTGCTTTTAGCCAGAGCAGCACCAACTGTACATTTAGGTGGCCACACTGGCTACTTTGCAAAAATGAGAAAAAAAAACATTGGTTCATGGGTGGTGGTCGTTCACTCGAGGAGCCACACCAGCCGACTTCCCTCTAGATAGGAGGATTGAGCAGCTGACTGCCGCATCCAACAACTGTAAACCTACAAAAACCTTGAATTATTGTATATTTTCCACATCTGGGAAACCGGCCTGGTGCTTACTTACTTGCAGGCTGCAAGCAAGCCTCCAACGTTGGACGCTTGAGCATTGGACCTCTCTTGAGTCTTGACTGATATATATATTTTGGATTCTTCGCAAAGAGCTGACTGTCTCTCACTGACACAAAAACATATATAAAAGATGAGCTTCCCCGCTAATCATCAGAACTGACTGCTCAGTACAGTTTCCTGCAACTACCAATAATTGGGACTTATAGCTATGGACTCTAGAATATCTTAGAAGTACTTACTGATCATTATTGTCTTCAAAACTAAAGTCCGTTTGCTTTAACTAATTTCTATTGCAGATTGTAGCCTACAGGATGTAGCAGCTGCTGTCCTCATTCGAGGGAGAATATTGTAGCTTATAGGATGTAGCGGCTGTCCTGCTGATCGGAGACTTTGTGAAACTTTCCAATAGCTGCACCTCGAGCTTTGGAAGTTTCATTTATCTTTTTAAACTCGAAATGCTAGCGAATGCTATTCAAATGTGCAAGATCACCTGCATGCCGAAACCCTAGCTGCACCCTCAGATTGGAAATTTAATTCATACCTATGGAAAGCAACTGAACCTTTAAAGTTGAAGAGCTTAGACTCCATGGAAAGCAATTAGAACATCTCCACCCACATCCCCTATTTGGGCCTCTATCCGTGTATCAGATTATCAAAATAAACTATAAAGGTCAAACTAATTCTGCCAGAAACAAAGGAAAATCAGCAATCATACATTCACATGTATTGGATGCTAGCTCAAGCAGCTCAAGAAACCAGATCCTTCAATCAACAAAGCATTGGATTATTGAAGTCCCATAGGTAAACAGTTCAGACCAGTGTTAGGCAGTTCCTGAGCTTTATGAAGAACAGCCAATTCTGGCTCTTAAAAGAAATTTAAACAGTTCTGGTTTCACACAAAAACCTGGAATCTGGTTCTGGATCTGGTTCTTCAAAAACAAAAAAAATCTGGTTTCACTTTTGAGAATCAGACCTGGTTCCAGTCTGGTTCTTGGTAACCCGGACTGGATTGACGGTTAACTCCCAGTTAGCCCCAGGCCTAATTTTATTTTCAAATTGTTCTAGTTTCCTTCTTATCCAGTTTTGGTTCCACTTCCAGAACGAGTTTGAAAAATCAAATCCAGATCTGGTTTGGTCTAACCAGAACTGGAACTGTCAATTCGAACCAGCCAAAGCAGGTACACACCCAACACTGGTTCACAACTCAGAAACGCAGACCCTCCCTCGTCATCTAGATCTTACTGCTTTGGTCCTGATCTTAGCTGATCACCCTCAGTCACTCTCAGTTGCAGCATGCTGGCAAAGAGTTGCAAACAAGGTAACACCAGAATCCTACTTATAATACTCAACTGATTATGTGTCAACCAGTGTTGGTCTGGTATCAGCTTTTGAACATACCAGCTGATCCCAGTAAGTTGAGTACTCTTGAAAACTTTTGAATGGCAGTCTGGTCTTAGTATTGGGTCCAAGACTGAAGATTCTTGGCTGGTATGAGGAAGGTATATATCTCTCATATTGAAACTGGTAAGAAAATTAATAGAAGGCTGGTGGTACTACCTCAGGTCCCTAAGCTACCAGGTTGGTACTGGTCTCAAGCTAGCTCATATTGCCTTGGGTCATACCAGTCTGGTTGGGTCCAAGTGCTATCAGTATTGATACCAATGTTGATACCAAACACAAGCCTATATACCAGACTGACATGACTGGCATCAACCAACAGTCACAATCTAATTCTCTAGGCTTCGGTATCAATCACTCAATACCCACATTGATCAGGTGCAACCTATAGAAATCTAATGTGATCAGATATGCTGCAGAAGTTCTTCTGAACTCATCAGTAGCACTGTAGGTACACTCTGCAAACTCACCATCCTGCATAGAGTGCTTCAAAAGAAGTAAATCCTCTATTAGAAAAATTGGAACTTGAACTGATGTAAAGTGCCCCTGCTCAATCCATCCAAATTACATGATTGAGTCCTTCCTTCTCTACACCATCACCCATTGTACATATGCATAGTGCTACCCAATGTGTGAGCTCCTAAGTTCTAATCAGCTATCTGTCCTCATCACCTTCACACTCTGCCCACCAGCAACCTATCTAAAAACCCTCACCAGCCTCAGCTCTTCGCTTCAAAATTGAAGCTTCCAGAATGCCAAAGTTTAAGAACCCAAGCAGAATTGATGTGCTCTTAATAACCTGCAACCCAGCATGTATTCATGGTTGCCCTATCATCAGCCCCAAACTGTGGGCGCTTCCTGACTCAGTAACTGGCTCCTCTTCCCTTCAATAAATGTAAGCTTTATTGTTGCGGAACCCCAACCAAACAAAAGATGCAAAATACCCCCTTACAACCTCTATCCAGGCGAGAATGTGGGAGCAAAGTAACTCATATACCCCAAAGTCAAGATGCACCAAAGGAAACTGTGCAGCCAACAGTGTGGCATCCTTCCTTTGCTGTCACACTGTCAGACAGCTTGGAATTGAAATGTGTTGAAATCAACATTGGAACAAAGAAAATTGGAGTTGAAATGGTCAACCTTCAACCTGCTTCAATGATACACTGAAGATTGTCGTTCAAGTGATATGACCTTTCAAGAATGCATACATCAGGGGTGGGGGGGGCGGTTTGATTTGGCCATCCCTTGTGGTCTGATTTAATAGGCTGAAGTGGCCATCAAAGCGAGTTCCGCTGTTCCTGGAGTTTACCTGATATTTTACACCATATTGAACCGGTTATTTAGGTCAAGAATCATGCCCTTGGTGCCTGATTCTGTCAGGCTTGCCGAGTTACCACTTGCGTGGCACAATTGGCCACCAAAGTCCCTTTGCACAGGGATTGCCTATTGACCACCTGCCTGGCAGAACTGGCCACCAAAGGCCCTTCCTACCAGGCTTGCCTGGTGACCAGTTGCCTGGCAGAAGAATCAGTCTCCAAGGGCCCTTCTAGAGTACAAAGCAGAACCCATAAGTGGCAGATACAAAATAGCTAGGCCTAGTACAAAAGAATCCTCATTGACAAACTTGGAATAGGAACTTGAGAATAGATCAGGTTCCAGATCAATTGATTTGCGCAGCTTATAAGTGAAACCCTTGCAAGCTTTATTATTCTCATGTCCACGTAGGGTAGGGTAAAATGGAAGTACTTTTGATTCATGTTGTTGTCAACTATATCCCATCCTTTTTCCCAGTATATTCTCATATGGTTTTGAATAGTTCATTTTTGTTTATCCCAAATTTTAATATTATTTCTTTTCATGTCCATGTAGGCGAGTAGAGGAAAAAGGTTAAATACTTAGACTTGAAAAAAATAAGTTATTAAATTATCTTAGTATAAGTATATGGATGTAAAAAGACATATTAACATATTAATAGTAATATCTTCTGTTATGTCCATGTAGGGAAAGGAATGAAATAATTGAACTTGAAAGATGTAGATATGATCACATCAAACATATAGACACCATGTTTTGAATGCTATTAATTTCCTAAAACACCATTGGAGTTGTCATTAATCCTCATTAAAAATTCTAATTCAAATCATATTTTGGAAATCATTCTAACATTCATGAGATACAAAAGCCTTTTAACACACATGAATTCATTGAAATTTATTTTTTTTGAATTCCACATCACTAATTGGAAAGGTACACTGAAACTTTAATATCTTAATGCATAAATGGTCTAAAATTGCAAAAAGAACTTTTAATCCCTACTTATTGAAATTAAGATAAATTTGTAACATTGTTGTGACCTCAAACATCCCTTTTAACTAGTGAAAAACAATTGATGTCGATTGTGAATTCAAGGCAATGCCTTATTACCAAAAGAGACAATGACCTCCATCAAAAGGGTAACATTGACCACCAAAAGGTTCCCTAACATTATCTGTTCTGTGGGGCTTTAATACAAGCATGAGAATCGAGAGGTTTAACAATACAATCATGGGGCTAGACATGCTAGTTGAGTTCATGAAAATTTTGAAACTTGCTATGGGCAAGGCACCATGTTTATGCCTTTGTTATGTTTTGAACTTTTGATGTGTTGAAGGAAATGTTTTCAAAATTATTCAAAAGAAAATTATTTTTGGTGGAGTGTCACATGTGTCAAAACATTGCACTTATGTTTGTTCATTTTTCACTCATTTTTGGTTCGTAACACCATTTTGAATTGTTTTCTGCCTATTCAAAAACATTTCCTTTTTAACCATTTGCTTCTTGTTTTTTATGTTCATTGTTTGATTCTTGATGTTCTTGTCAAATTTTTGTTGTTTTTTCTTTGGTGTGCTAGTTTTAATCTTCCTGTGTTTTTTTCCTTTCATTAAATTCTCTTTTTTTTTCCTTTTTTTTTCGTTGTTGTTATTTTGATTATCTTATTTTCTTAATGTTTGTTTCATCTTTTCTTGTTCTTATTATTGTCATTGTTTTAGTTTGTTATTTTAATTTTCTTAAAACTTACAAATTCATTCACAAAATACCTAGGCAAACAAATTGGTTGTGTACAATTGAACACTTCAGTGATATGAACATTTGAAGAAACTTTGTAGAACATCTCTTAGTACTTTTAGTGTCATTTACAAGGTAACATTTGGGTGAGGAATGAAAAAGATATTGCCAATCAAAATGGGCATTTTGGGTATGGAACATTTTGGCTCTTGATCAAATGATCTAAAAGTTTGAAAAAACGCTGTGAAACATTTATGGGTGTTTCCAACACCGTTTCCAACATAACATTTGGTCAAACTAAAGGACCATGGTTATAAAATACTTCAATATTCAGCGGGACAAAGATTTTTTTCCTTGTTGCAAAATGATCTTAACATGTTAACAAAGTTTGTACAGGATCTTTAGACGGTTCCAATGTCATTTACAATGTAGCATTTGGGTAAAAATTGAAGAAGATATCACATATCAAAATAAAAAACCCTTATAATTTGTTGAAGGGGTCAAAAGAAATTTCACTTTGCATCACTTTTCTTAACTTTTTGTGACTGAGGGACATATATCTTTTGAAATAATTAATCTTGTTTCTATGCCATGGACATAAACATTGTTCAAATGCTGGCCTCCAAATTTTTAATGCACTCTTTTTACCTCTTTGTAAGAGTAAAATGTAAGTCTTCTTGACATTTATTCTTCTTTCTAAACCATGGTATACTTATGTACATGAAGGTATAAAACAGGAGCTGAAATTTTTGATTGAAGGATACATATGGCATCAAAAGCTTTGCAACGTCACTAACATCATACAAAGTGTACAAGTACATGTGTTATGTTTTATTATCATTCATGAACATTCTAACTTTTTATACAATCCATCAACGTTTTCATGCACATTTTGATGGAAGTGGGTATGTTACATAAAAGTTTACATTATAATACTAAGCGTGTGTATTATAAATTACAATACTTTCATATTGGCAAATTGTCTTCTTTATTGTCACTAGATTATGTAACAAAGTATGAACAAACCACGTGCTTAACTTGATCATTTTGAGGCTTGCGTAACAACATGGCATTTTGTGTTTGTAGGATCAAATAGACCTTATTATAATTTGATTATTATGAAATTTATTATGACCTTGTACCCTCTGAGCTAATGAACAATGCAAATAAAGCATATTTGTAAAGTTAGAATATATATTTTGATAAATAATATTTGAATGATTTGAAAATATTGAAATCCACGCATAGTTTTGAAAAAGGCAGTAAAAGTCAAAAAGCGTGCAAGTAATGACATATTGCAGGCACTGTTTCAGTCCAACAATGTGGTTTTGCATTTCTGGTACAAAAACCTAGAGAGTAAACATCTCTAGGTGGAAATTCTACTATCTACCTCAACACCCAAATCATTAGGTTCATCTCAAACTTCAAAACCCATCTATCTAGTCAATTCTAAAGTACCCAAAGTCGATTCTAAAGCTCCTCCAAATCAGGGAATTCTTTCTATTTTTCCTACAAGACCTTTTAATATCATTTCTACATTCCTGCAGATGCAAGTTCCTCAAGTTTGTGAGGACTTCAAGAGAGAGAGGTAAGCTTAGAAGAGACTTACAACCATTGAGGCTAAGTGTTTGCAACCTAGGGATAGCACCTCCCTCCACCTCTGGAAATTTGACAAGGTTTCCACAACCTTCAATCTTGAATTCTATAAGAGCTGGAAAAGCACCACAACGTGTGAAAGAATCTGGGAGCCTTTCTAACGAATCACACCAACTTACATAAAGACTTCTAAGTTTTTTGAAATCTGGCATCCAAGCTGGCAAGGTTTCGAGGTTGCAAAAACGATATAACCTCAAGTCTTCAAGCTTTGTAAGTGCAGATATATTGTCAGGCAATAGCGCATGTTGAGAATTTTCTCCTTCAATACAAAGGTGTGTGAGAACCTTGAACCCCGATATGTTTTCCAAGGAAACTCCTTTTGCTTCAGCTTCATGACTAAAAGACTCTGCCATAACTGTGTGCAATGGAACCATTTCTGTGTGAATATGTTCTGCCCATCTCAACTCAGTGCACCACTTTGTGTCTAAAACTTGAAGTGATTCTAAGGCAACCAGTCGAGAAGGGAGATGTCTCAAGCTCCTACAATATGATAGATTAAGATTCCTTAACATTTTAACATTTTCTATGGACTCTGGTAATTCTTCCAGAAAAGAATTTGTCAGGTTAAGATAAACCAAATGCTTGAGATTACCAAGTTCCTCGGGCAGATATTGAAACTCTCCACCAGATAGATCTAGAACCCTTAGATTTTGAATGCCCTTCAGGAAACCTGCTGGCACATCAGATATCTTGTTCTGACCAAGTAGTAGTGTCAGCAGCTCAGGTGCACAGAATGTTGAAGGGAGTGTCTCCAATTCGTTTTGGTATAATGATAATCTGTGAGCTTTAAGAGGTTGCTTACATTCAGTTATCCACTTTGGAGGAAACTCTGTCAAATTTTGACCTGCTTGATAAAGAGCAAGCTGTTGTGCAGGGGTTGTGCCACCAACAATTTGGAGTATGTACAAAACCAAGTCTCTCATCACATCATGTACCTTGTACTGTGAGAAAACCTCTTCATCAAAATTTTCATCCGATTCTTCATCCAAATCTTTGTCCGACTCTTTATGCAGGTCTTCATCTGATTCCCCATGTAACTCTTCATCTGATACATCATCCAGGTCTCCACCTGATTGTATACCCACGTATCCAGGTTCCTTCATCCACTTTATCCACTTCCAGAATGCTCCTTGCACCCATTCCTTGCCCCCCCGCCCATCGTCCAAATTTGCAATTGACTCAATCAATGATCGCCTCCTCAATTTCATTAACAAGTCACATGCATCAATTTCAGGATCATCTCCAACATGTCCAGGAACAAGCCCTTCTCCAATCCAACACCAGAGCAAAACTTCAAACTCCACCTTATGATCTTCAGGAAATGCTGCAAAGTAACTAAAACAGTCCTCCAAGCGAGGGTCATCCTCTTTCAGGATATCATAGCCAAGCTTCAAGCGCTCATACAATTCATTTTTCATAGTTCTCTCCTGCAAGCGTGATTCCTTCAACTTCTTGAGTAGTGGCTTCCATTCACGTTCATCTGAGGTCTTTCCAAACATTGCTGCACCTATCACCTTCAGAGCTAATGGAAGACCTCCACACTCCTTAGCCATAGACTTTGCCGATGCCTCTAATCTATGTGGAACACTAGATGATGTCCCAAATGCATGCACACAAAATAGGCTCCAGCTATCCTCTGGTGAAAGAGTCTTCATATGCTCTTGGCTTATGCATGGTCTCTGCAATATAGACTCGAATCTTGTGGTCAACAATGTCACACTGCCCTCTCCCTTGCATAAGTCAAGTGCATCAAAGTCTTCATCTTTCCAAACATCATCCAAAACCAAGAACACCCTTTTTTGTGCAAGCTCACCTTCCAATTTTTGCTTGTAATCCACCATGTTGGAATGCTCATGTGGTTTTGAACCCATCTCATCAGTTATGCTTCGATAGAGAGACAATACGTCAGGAGTTTGCCCCACAGTGAGCCAAATAAATGTTGCTCCTTGAAAATGAGCTCGCACCTTCCGGCTCCAATACACTTTTTGAAGAAGAAGAGTTTTCCCAACCCCGCCCATGCCCCAAACTCCAACATAACGAGGACTTGCATCACTTCCTGCTGAGGTGAGCAACATTTCTACCCTCTCCACATAGCTCTCCAGACCAAAGACTGCTTGAGACAAGTGAAGAGCCTCATAATGATTTTCTCTTGCCACCTTTAGAATCAAGATACAATTTGAAAAGGGTTAGTCCCATTATCATTCACAGATGAAACAACACTACATCCGCACTCGTTCAAATGTTAATGCCCTTTACTAAGAAATTAGCATTAGGAATCACTTCACAAATTCAAGATTCATCAACCTCAATCAAGTCCCATGTCCACCCTACAAAAAAAAAACTATCTCAAATTTGAAGAGTACTGCTTCAATCACAGTGAAACATGAAACTAGCATGATTATTCAGACTCACCTTTTTAATAAAATCTAAAAGCAATGCGTAGCTACTATGCTCTTTGCTTGTAGGCTTGCACACCTCCATGTGATTAGCATCCTCAACCATGTAATAATTGCGTCCTGCTAATCGTTGTGCTGTAGCAAGATGAACCAAAATTCCCTGCTCCCACAACCAAATTGAAATCGCACACAACATATCAAACATGTAAATCTCAAAGCTATTTGATAGAAAAAGGGGCATTTCTTGTAGCAAATACATACCACATTCATTGGCTTGCCCTCACCAAAAGCATACACATTGACCTTCTTCTCCTTCAAAAAGTTTTCAAATTCTTCTGATAACTCTTCCATATCTCGTCGCCAAGGTTGGACATCCTCCATTATCAGAGCATGATGTTTGTCATTGCATCTCAACAAGTTGTTCACATACTTGGCAATATTGTATGATCCCCCATGTGGAACTGCATAGAAGACCACCCCTCTCACATTATTCAAGAAGGCTTTTGCATGATCCCCAGCAGCTCTGGATAAATCATCCTCAGCATATCTGATGCTTCTCTTCTTTGCCTCCCCAACCAAGCTCTTCAACACCAATCCTCCAAAACTATGGCCTATTAGCACAATAGGACAATCCCATTCAAACCTGCAGAAAACATATGCACTTGCGATGATAATTTCTCTGAAAACTTCTCAAACACCATAAAATTCCAAATTTCAACTGTCAAATATTTCAAATTAGTTGCCTATACATACCTGGGATTGAAATATCTTTTGAAGGGCATACCTCCCACATTATTTAAAAAAACATTTGCATACCTGACTGCTCACAACATTTCTAGGGTTTGGATTGGTCAAGTTCCTCATCAGTTTAACAAAGTAGCTTTTCAACACCAACCCCGAAACTATGACCTATAAACACCAAAGTATGATTCTACTAACCCCCACACAATAGATTCATTTCCTATGGTGATTTTTCACAAATCTTTTGTACTCCCCCCTCTATTTCAAATTAGGGGCCTGATAGCTCCCATTGATAAGTACTGAGCCACTCTCCGCACTGACCTTTAAGCTTTTGATAGAGGAACCAATGTTAAGGTTATAAATTACAGATCTGAAAAATTATTTGCTTGATATATATTTGTGAGTGACACATTGCTCAAGTGTGACATTTTGGCAAACCAAGAGGGAGTTGCACCTTTTGATGAGAGTCTCGAATACGTTATGGGCAATCTCTGATACACAATCATGAGGGGAGGCTATAACATGTGCATGGTATGCAACTGACAAAATACGCACATCTTCACCCAAATCAAAGGGCAGCCATTCCTTAGCCCAACATACATCATCACAACCTTTTTGTGTCCATGTGCTCCTCCATGCGTCAGTACTGCCATCTCCAGCGAATTGAAGCCCATGGAAAAAAATGACATCCATTCTGGTCAATCTCTTGTCTTCTGTAGGCGGCCATAGCTGATACACTGGCAAATCATTCTACACCCCAAATTGCAACTATTACACTTTGCCTGGCTCCTGCTTACAGCACTTGTAAGCATTTCAAATTTGCTAAGCAACTACAGCACCACTTGACCCATGAATTTAGAACAATGGCAATTCCAAGCAAATCCTAAGAAATCAATTACTAGGATGGAATGGCCCAACAAGCCCAGCTAAAGGAACTTACAAAACTAGCAGTCACATCAGAATTGCATCCTGTTATAAGACCACACAAAGACCATAAGCTCAAACAGCATCCCATATCTCCTTGATATGGGTAGTGTCACAGATTCCATGATATGCTCAGTGTCATATATTCCATGATCTGCCCAACATCATTCCTCTGTAAACTGCTGTCCCTTTGGCTCAATTCTGTGGAAGTGGTAGCAATGCAAGCACCTGCACCAGTGGCACTCATAACATTTGAGCTCTACAAAATGTTGAATCCCAGGAGCCAAGAAACTGCCATAAACCATATGCCACCGCAAAACTCTACAATCCACACCAAGGACTTAACTGTTTCTTTGCAAGACCACAACAAACCCAAATGCTGCAGAAGCTCCTTTAACAAACTTAACCTCTACTCCCCATTTTGGACAAAACTGGCCTGATAACCCATTGGAAGCTTGACTATCTATTCCTTGTCATCATTCTCACTGTCATACAAATTAAATTGTAGTCAGAAAGTTTTTAAAACTAGACATACTACACCTATGAACATGAAAGTCCTCGCACTTGAAGGCCACATGTTGCTCTCAAGCATACAATTTTTTGTCTTTCACACAAAGCGGGCAGAAAGTCCCTGACAAACATGTGCAGCTACAAATATCATACCCTGTTGCAAGTTGTTCAGCTCCTTTCTCATCTTGCAATTGACCCACAGGGATTCAATTTTTAGACTGAAAATTACCTAACAACACCACCTAGGAACATAGTACTCCTCTGAAAGTCAGATAAAGCATTTCTTTCAAATAAAACCTCAAGGGGGGATAAAGACAACATGTAATTTGTATTTAGCTGATTTTTGACCCTGGGGTGGTTGAATTTGCTGAGATTGTCGGTAAACCTTTGTTTCGTTTCGAAGAAAGAATTACTCTCATGTGATGAAAAGTTCAAAAATTATTAGACCCCAAGCAAGACCCACGGTCAGCCAAAAACTGCCTATTGCAGAAATGGAGTTTTGCACCCCCGAAATGTTGAATATCTGAAGTTTCAGAGTTTGGGAACACCTTAAAAAAGAATAGCAGACAATGTACTAAAAAAATTCCTATTTCTTGCAACGACACTTCAATCTTTTCAAAAGCGTGGTCTTCGGCTTAGTACCTCAAAAATTGGACAAAAATCCAAGGAATTTCAATCCAGCTCATGCAAAGGATTCAATATGCACAAGAAAAGTGGTCAAATGATTCAAGGTCCTTCAGCAACAAGACGGTAGTCAAACTTGTTCTGGAATGTGATTGAACGAAACCCTCAACATCACTAGAAGTCCGAGTGATACTGCCAGTGAAGTACAGGACGGCCCGCCAATCTGCGCAAATCAAGCAACAGGCGAAGATTTGATGACTCGGATCATACCATCCACAAGAGTGGAGTGTGATGAGACACAATCCGACCAAACTAGTGTAGACATCATACACAAGATCTGATTTTGCAGATGCCACAAAAGGTTTATATATAGCAAGCGGATGGCATACCAGGGCGATGGTGGCGGGCTTGGCCAACACTGCAGAGTACTGCCACTCCTGTCAGAGTAAAGAAGCAACGAACAGCAACCGCTTCAACCACGGAACAGATCCGATCTCGTGACGCTGGACCAGCGCACATTACTCTCCTGGGAGACGAAGAACCATCGACATTACAGCAATATACCAAGTGGCTTTTTCCGTGGACGCCTCCATTCCAGAGACGAAACAACGGGGGGAGAAAGATTGCCGATCTTCGCTCTGCACAACAAACTGCAGCGTAGAGCCCTGAAGCTCCCTAGAGCGGGACCACTAGTCCTACGACCTCTACGGGGGGAAAAACATTGGTTCGCAAAGCAGGACTCATGGGACTTCTGCAAACTTCAAAGTGACCCCCAACAGAAACTTATTACCAACATATTGCAGCCTACAGATGCAAGAACAAGCTTCACATTTCCAAATCCAAGCTCCACAATCTGTAGAGAAAAAAAACTGACATAACAGGGGTATACAGAGAAAACACGTTCAAGTAATTAATATTTCGTCCTTGTGCTTCGCCGTCTTACGCATTCCTCCTCGCTACGGTACTTGGCGGGTTATTAATAATGCGGTCCCAGAAACTTCCTAGTGATTCTAGCGAGCTGCTAGCCCCCCTCTGTCCGGCGCATGTTTTTCCAACGAATGGCTTTCTCCTTTCGATTTCCTCATCCGCTCTTCATCCATTATCTTCTCAATGACGACAAAATCGTCATCCAATTCCATTTCCTCCCACACCAGAACCAGCAGCTCTCTGATTCTGGAATATTTGAAAACCAGAAGCAGTGATTTCTAGCAAAATCAAATACACACCTCCACACTGGTTATGAATTCTAACCCATTACAAATGAACAAGTAGTATGTATACCACATGCAAATGTACATTATTCCACCAAATTTTTCACTTTCATTTTCATTTGTAAATGGATTAGGGTTCAGGCAAATGGCTTCAAAACACACACAAAAATCTCAGTGTACATGTGCCAAAACAGACTCATCATGTAATCTTTGTTGAAGCCACAACCAACAAAACAAGAATTAAGGCCAAAAACTATTCAACTACCTATAAGTCTTATGCTACAACACCATAACGAAACTCACCATAAATCAAAGTGACAATTATTTTACTAGTAGAAAATGACTCAAGTTTGCTTAAATCATTATTCTTTCCATGAAAAGGAATAACATTTAACCTAGACTTGCATTCAAGAGCTTCCAAATTACATTGGATTCTTTTCATCACTCTCTTCCAATGTTTTTTTTTTTCAATCTTAAGTTTTTGCCAAATTGGTGATCATTAACAACAAGATTTAACCAAATTTGGCTACAAAGAAAATGTAAAAGTAGAATTTTGTTTTATATCCTTCAATAGGTAGCTCTGAATAACTATTTAATTACTTTTATTGTGTAATTGTGACTACCTATTGGAGCCTATCGTAGAAATCTAGTTTTTTTTAAAAAATTGATTAATTTAGGTTTTTTTTAGAAATATCCTTTGTTGATGTCGATGGGCAATTCTTTTTGCAAAATTCACCACAAAAAATGTTGCTCTATTTCATTCCTTTCTTGTGTTTCTTTCTTTTAGTCCATTTATTTATTTATTAGTGTCTATGTTTATGTTCTAAATTCTAAGCCCCTTCATTGATGTTATGCTTATTCATTTTTAATCTTATAAAAATGTAAAACTTACAAGATAATGAATGATATGGGTGAAGATTCATAATTTAACAAAATCGAAACTAGGAACCCTCACTTATGAAATATTTTTTCACTAACCTTGGTCATTATGGATGTAGTTGCTAAAGAAACTACCCTAGTACCTTGGCAATTTGAGCGAATAAATTAAATTATTTTGAATTTTTTCGAGTTTTTTTAATTTATTTTTTATTATGTTGAAATTTCAAAAAAATTAGAAGAGTTTTGATTTTTGGAACTTTTGTTGCTCATGGGGCAATTATGTTGGAAAATGTATTAGAATTGTGCATCATTTTGTCAACTTTGAAGTTAACTAGTTTCATGACCTATTTTGAACCTATTTATGTTTTGGACCTATATGTCATATGTAGACATGCAGTGGGGATTATTCTAAGGGAAGTGTCTAGATTTTTGTGACCTCCATTAACATTGTTCTATGTTTTGTTACAAAGGGGATCTACTTGATATGTTTTATGATATAAGTTTGCCAGAAATTGGGGTGGATTGCCACAATTGGATTTGCTATCAAAGTACAAGTTGAGTTCATGAACATAAAGTTGAAGTGGTCTGATCCTTAAAACTTGTAAGTTAATTCCAATTAGTGATTGGTGGGGAACTCTATGATGCCAGCTATGCATTGCCATGTAGTATGTAGTTACATACCTTGTTATTTGTGTACTTGAAGGTGTATGTGTTATGTTTCTTTTTCTTTTTCATATTAAGAGGATACAAACTAAAGGTTCACTTGACCACTAAAACAATTCAAGTTGCTTGAAATAAACAAATCCTACAATAACTTCTTTTTTATTGTTGAAATTTTCAAAATTTTAAAACCGAAATGCAAAACCAAAAAACTTAAATTAAATTAATTATTTTGCATTCATGTGCCAAATTTGCTAGGGTACCATGGAAAAACTTCTTTTTCAATGGCCCTTACAAAGTAATCACAAATATGAAACACTAGGGGATGGAATTCAAAGCATTTGATAATGCACTTTTATGAACATACCTTTTGTTGGCATGTGTTTAATTATAACTAGAACTAGTTTTGACTCAATTCTAAATATGTGGACATTTAAAGTTAATGGAATTTTCTTTTTTTTTGGAAATAATCCAATTTAAACCTTTATTTTCCAGGTAAACAAGTATTTAAAATGGTATTTCATGTTTAACCAATTCACAAAAAATTGTGCAACCTTCAAAAAATGGCAACACATGTGTAACCAAAAAAGGGGGCCAGCAACCATCATTACTTTCGTGCACACATATTGGTGTGCACTCAAACTTTGGTCCAATTAATCAATTCCTTGTTGTAAACATTTGAAAAAAGAATAATCTAGATGATTAAAGTTAATTAGAAGAATGGGATTGTAACCCTCGGGGTTCTCACAATTATAAATTAGAACTACAAGTGCTTAAAATTAAATTATCGTACTAACTTTCCAATGAAATAAAATTTCAATGCAAATTCTATGCACAATTTTTTATACATTTTAAGCTTAAGAACTTTAAAAGAGTGTTTGCATCAAACATTCAATTGTATCTTATTTGATTTTATTTCCATTTTTCATGGAACCTTCAAATTGAAAAGATTCATTGATTATAATGACTTGACCATAGTGCCCTTTGATAATAGAAAAGTACCAAAAAAATCACTATTTATTTTTCATACAAATAAATCACAAATGCATCATAAACATATAGCCAACATTGATCCCATTACATTCAACCCAATTTGATTACAAGAACTTCACAAAACTTAACAATTGATTGGCAACAAAATAATGAAACATAATGCCACACACATTACTCATTTACATAATTTTTTCCTAAAGGTTTTCAATTTTGTCTCCAATACCCACACAACAATAAGAGACAAATAATGATCGCAAGGTTTCCACTATAACAAACATACATTCAACAAACATAAACATTCAAGGCTTTGTATAATGAACATATTGAACATTTGAAGACATATTAACATTGGTTTATGACTCTTGCAAACACTAACAAACCTTTCTTACATACCTCAATTTATCAAACACCTTTTAACACAATTTGAAATTTCTGACTTAAAAAACACAAAAGCAAGAACTTAGATGCTAACACAACACAACTTATTGATTACTGGGCCACCCATCCTCACATTTGTTGTCACATGCTCAATTTTTTCCTATTTTTACACATAGTAGCATATGAAACACAATTTTGCATTAAAATCATAAGTAGTCTCCTACATCCTACCCACCTACAAATTGCTACAACAATCATCAAAATATGTGCAACTAAGAAGAAATATTTGCTCGTTAAGCTTCATTTCATTTATTTCTGTTTTTCTTTCCACCTTTATTTGAATCAACAAATCCACACATCACATTCCAATGCCCAACAAAAATAAAGGATAAACCACAATAACACCATGCACAAAATCAATAGTTCACACATGACCTTCAAAACCAAAAACAAAAGGTAACATGATCACTATACAACTTTCACCCCCAAAACCAAATAGCTAATGATTTATTATCTCTACCATTCTTTCACATCTCCTCTCTATTTAAAGATTGATAGAAAAGTGAAATCTATCATGAAGATAACATTTGGAAAATCATCTTTTGACAATGATACAAAATGACTAGCAATATTCACACACAAAAACAATTATGTCACTTCACCCAAAAAAATCAGCTCCATTGACATGTAAAATTATTTTTAAGTTGCATACATTGTTGCATAGAAAATAAAAATAGAACATTAATTAATGGTGAATTCTATTTATTAAAATTTAACATAATTATGCAATGTCCCCTTCACATTAAGGAAACACAAGTTAATTATGTCAACTAATAGGAGAACCATTAGGTGTGATTTGAAACACATAACTAAACATCCTTCATTTTGTTTCCATGTGTTTGATACCCATAACTTCACTTTGGAAATGCTTTATAAGATGGAAAATGTTGCCCTAAAATTGGACTACAATCATGTTTCATGATGCAGATGAGCCATGCATGCCTAGTGATCCAACAAGCAACTAAACTATTATTCCATTACTTTTCCCAGATGTTACTTTTTTTGTTCCCAACCTCAATAAATCATTTTTTAACCCATAAATGACATAGTGGAGCATTATGGTCCACTTGCACTTGGGCCCTACTCTATAATACATAATAGATTACAATGGTCAAAGATTGTTGTCACAAATACTACTTTTTGAAACTATGTGTTTTTGAAATTCTACCAAGCTAATATTAAAAGGATTTTTTGCAAATGGTACTTCGAATAAGATAGTTCAAAACCCCAAAAAATAACTTGAATCCCACTTTGAAATTCATATTAAATGTGGAAAAAATGTAATCATCATGATATATTGCAAAATGCAAGTATACTGCAAAAATTATTCAATGACTACAAAATTTGATGAAGCATTCAATCATATGTTGGACATGAATTCATTGTCCCATTTCAATTTTATATAAGAAGTTCCATTCAAGTGATTTCTTGAAAAACATCTAGACAAGGCTTTTTAGTCAAACAAATGTAAATATATGAATGGATAAAAGTTTGTTGAAAACATTATCATCCAAAAGGTAACAAAAAATTTGTTGGAGGTTTTATGTCAAAAATCTATTTTATGTGTATTTCAAAATGTTAAATGAAATGAAAGAAAGTTTGCCCCCAAATCATACAAAATGCACCTCAAATGTTTTTTTTTTTCTTGTGCAAAATGTACCACAATAGCATGATTTCACCCTTATATTTTAACCCAAAAAAAAATGCGAAAACTAGGGGCCAACACACTTGTAAATCATGTTTGAATTTTTTATTCAGCTCTTGCGATCTTTTCATGTTGCTTTAGGCACCTCGAACATTTGGAGCATCAGAAGCTTCAACAAAGCTTTAAATAAGAAATCTGAAAACTTATTTTTCCTACCACAATCTTGCTTGCTAAAAAACATAGTGTGTGTTCACTAAGGACTATTGTAGCAATGTGTTGTTAATCGTGGACTCCTAGCTAGGTTGTTATTTGAATAAATGATTAAGAAAAGTTTTGAGTCGTAGCAATGTGTCTTCCAAAAACTGTTTTCATCCTAGTCTTCTTAATAAATTAGAACCTTGGCTCAAGGAAGACCAACATCAAAAGGACTTGATTGTGGAACAACCACTATTGTTGGTGGATGACATAAAGTTGAAGAAAGTCAAAAAGCCGAAAGGAATTGTGTGGCCAAAACTTCCAAGACTCAAAAGAAAATCAGTTTTTGTTTCATAGGTATATTGCTTACATGTTTGGGCAAGTAATTAAGAAAAATGAAAGGGAACCAAGAAATTTCTCCAATGAACTCAATCAAACAATCTCAAACAATTTGTGCTTCTTGTTTGCCCCAAAAGATGTAAAACAAAAAAATTCTTTCGTGAGAAACACCTTGGATGGTCAATTAATTATTCATTCTTTAACTATTTTTTCTGACATTTTTTTTGAACATGATTCTTGTGCGCATCAGAATAATGTCACCAAAAGTTCAAAAAGAATCGAGCATGAAATATTGGTTTAGGTTTGCAAACACTTGCTATTTTGAAAGCTACTCAAAATTACAAATTCCAAAGTTTCAAACAAGGGCAATATTTCATTTCTCATTCAAATATAATTATTTTTTCCCCAAAACATTCAGCTTGAAGTCCTCCACAACTTCATCAAGTCAAATTTTCCAAAATCTGATGTTTTAGATGACTCCTAAGCACGTTTGTGAGGGCTGGCCCAGATTATTATTTTTTGGAGGGACACAGTTTGGGTGAAATGTTAATTAAGGTTAATGGACATTTGTCTTCACATGCTCCTCATTGAACTCATAAGGATATCCCCGCATGTACCCTCCCAGCATTCTAGAACCGTAAGGGAGCAGTAGAAAACATTGTTTGTGTTGTTCTTCATTTGTCAAACAAGGGTTTAGGTCAATCATGTTGTCGAGCAAAAATATAGTTTGAAGTGGTTAAGAAGTGACATGGTATACCCTAGTTACTTGGCCAATTCAACACCAATTATATTATTTTTAGAAATGTTGAGATTTTCAAAAATTATTTCTTCCAAATCAAAAAATATTGTGAAGCATAATGGTGAATATTCAGGAATATTCCTTTTTTAAAAATGAAAATTTCAAAAATAATTAATTATTTGACGGACATGTGTTGAAACGGCCAAGGTACTATGGTATGACATGGTATGGGTAAAAAAGTATTGATTATCAGACCAATTTGATATTTGATTACGAAATATTGGGGTCAATACTTGGACTGGCCAAGTATGAGAATTATTCTATACTATACTAGCTGATATGAGGATGGGATATACTATGAAGTCAATACCCATTACCAGCAGTCCTTGGTTGTTGCAAGGCTAGTCTGGGTTGGAAGTCAGGCTCACATTGAGGAACTTGGCATTTTTAGGATTTTAAATATTAATGGTTAAATATTCTATGTAGTTAAAAATCGGTACCTAACATGCTAGCAACCTTTTTCTTTTTTTTTCGAGGGGTGATATATTGCCAAAACCTGAAATAATAAATAAATAATAAAAAGGTGATTTTGTAGGTTTTAAGTCAACAAAGCGAGCACAATTTTTTTTAAAAGTATTGTCAGAGTCATATATGTGATATTCATTGTGTAGCCAACAGTAGTAGAAATCCCTTGATTTACAACTGGTGTTTACGACTAATTTTTAGTCGAAAGCGACATTTTACAACTATTTTATTATTAGTCGCCTAAGACAAGTCGCAAACGACAAATAGTCGCAAAAACCAATTACATCAGCATGACGTCATCAAATGGTGGATGGAGCCTAAATGTAGTATATACGATTTCATCCAATGGGACCAGTATATACATAATGTATACGTATTGTCACATGCGACTAATATGCAACTATTTTGGTCACAATTGAAGGCAAATCATGTGCTGCCACGTGTTTTAATATATGAATATTATTTTTATTATTATTATTATTTTGAAATAATCTAAGACCTTCAATTCAAAGACTTGGATGATCTTATATTATGGCATGTGGCCCAATGTAAATATGCCACGTGACATTTAAAAAAATTAATTAATTAATATTAGGTTAGTAGGTACCTAGGTAGGTACCTACAATCTTTACCTACCCACCAACCTACCTACCTACGAGGTAAAAAATAAATAGCTAGGTTCTACTTTCCTAGGTTAAATACCTACTCATATAAGTAGGTACTTAAATAGGTAGGTACATAGGCTGACCTAGATGGGTAGGTCAAACTAAGTACCTACCTAGCTAGATAAATAAGTAGGTTGGGGAGGTATGTACTTTAGAATTGTGCATTACTTGTTTTTTTGTTTTAGGTTGAGCCTTTTGATTAGCTCATCCCATGTGCACAATTTTTTTAATGTGAAATTACATAGGCACACCCTTTTGTTTATATAGTGTTCAAAATAGGAATGAAGAACAAACAATATGGGATAAGTTTTGAACTTACAACTTCGTTACAAACTAAGTTGTAATTCCAAAACTTTTTTCAACCCTTACTTTCTAGGGTTTTTAAAATTTTAAACAATTCAAATACTAGATAATTAAATAATCATTTAATTCATAATGATGATATTTACATACAGTTAAATTATAAACTATACACTACAAATATTCAATATTCATTATTAATTAAATAAATAAGTAATACCTTCTTCATATTTGACAAACTAGCTATCTAATTACTCACAAGTTATTAATACATAACTCATAAATAATAAAATATTTACAAATATTTTATTATTTTTCAGAATCTGATCGAACTATATATAATATAATTAACATGAAATTAATTTAATGACTATAATTTAAAATTAAATGATTTAAATAATTATTTTAAAACTAAATATAATGAATTAACAATTTTTATTACAAAGTAAATTCTTACACAAAATTTTAATATTGCTAATTAATATTTACATGAAGTAATTATAATGATTATAAATTAATGTCACATCAATTAATTTAATTAGTTAATTCTTCTAATATAAGAATATATATTATATAATATATACAAATTTATGTCATAACAATAATTCTTTAGTGTCACTTAGATTTAATAAACATAGTCATTTAAAATTATTTATAAATTTGATTTATAATGGATAACACTATTATAAAAAAACCCTTGAAATTCAATCAATAATTTTTTGAATCAAAATATAAATTTAAGATTCCAAAATTATAATTCAAAATTCAAATATCAGTTTTTTGAAGTTTTTTGAAGTTAAATAACAAATTTCAGAATTGAAATGTTAATTTTCAGATTCAAATAATAATATTCAAAATTAAAATTTGCATTTGAAGACTCAATTAATAATTTTCTGAATTGAAATATTAATTTTGAGAATCCAAAATAATAATTTGGAATTCCAATTTCAACTTTCAAATCAAATAATTTCTTAAAATTTAAATTTTAAGCTTCAAAATTCAAATATCAAATTTCAAGTTTAAATAAAAAACATTTAAAATCAAGTTGCCAATTTTTAGAGTCAATACTTTTTTTTAAATTGAAATAATAATTTTAGATTCAAAAATAATAATTTAAAATTCAAATATCAGTTTTTAGATCAAATTATTTTTTTGAATTTAAATAACAATTTTCAGAATTGAAATGTTAGTTTTTCATATTCAAATAACAATATTCAAAATTGAAATTTCCATTTTAAAACTCAATTACTAATTTTCAGACTTGAAGTATTAATTTTGACAATCTAAAATAATAACTTGAAATCTAAATTTCAGGTTCGAATTAAATGATTACTTAATATATAAATGAAAAAAATTCATAGCTGAAATATAAATTTTTGTATTCATATAAAAATATTCAAAATTAAATGGAATATCCAAAATATTCCATTTTTATGATCAATTATAATTTTTTGAATTGAAATACTAATTCTGGGATTCAAAAATATTAATTTAGAATTCGAAATCAATTTCTAGTAGATCAAATCAGTCTTTTTGAATTGAGAATATCATATTCAAATCAAAATTTTCAAATTCAAATAATGTTTTAAGCAATTGAAATAACAATTTTCAGATTTGAATAAACAAATTCAAAGTTCAAATATTAATTTTAATTTGTGATTCATTATATGAACAATATACATATGTATGCATATTATATATATAATTATAGTACATACATTAAAATATACCCCTATATCATTGTTGAATACCTTTAGGATGCAACTAATTTGGTGATTATTGAAACTAATGGGACATATCAACCTATTAATGGATGAAAATCAATGTAAAATTGATGTAACCAATAGGATGAAATTTCTAGTAGTTGCATCGTAGTTGTGAAAATGACCAAAATAGTTGAAAGTTGGTCTTGTAGTTGTAAATATTCTCAAATCTAGTCGCAAATGACTATAAGTCGCATGTAGTCGTAAATTGAATGGTTACATTTTGGCTGATTTCTACTAGTGCAAACATATAGAAGGATGATTAAAACATTTGTACTTTATTTTTGGTTTATAGCCGGATTTGGCTAAATCTTCCTAGGGATGATCATAATTTTTTTTCATATTTCAATGAATGATTGCCGCTTTGGCAACAAACAAAAATTCCTAAAATAAAACACACTGCATGTTAAGTGTTAGAAGATGTACAACAATGTGTTTCAAATCCTAGATTTTTAAATTAGGAAGTGTGTATTGATCCCCAAGTTTGGTAGAGATCATTTCTTTAGTTTGAAATGATTTGTTTTAGGTTATTATTGACTTGGAGGTTAATATGGAAAATGTTTTAAGAATTTGATGGATTTTTCACAAAATATCAAGATTTATGTTCAATGCATGCTGGTATTGGTCTCCTCATCATTTAAATTCATACCATTATCTGAAGTCATAAATTTGGATACACTCACACAATAACATGATATACAGTTGACAATTTGTCAATACTTATACCATTCTAGTATCAAATGTTTTTGGGAGATTTTTATATCAATACCATACTAGGCTAATGTATGATAAACTGTGTACTTCCCCCAACATTGGTGTAGACTAGATTCTAATGGCCTGCAGACCCACAACTGGTCTAAGCCAGAAATAATCTCATCCAAAATTACTCATATTTTACTCATCCAAAATTCTCACACAAGCAATGAAATGGGCACAATGGCCTGTACCTGGCATCCTTCATAACATAATAGTATTCATGATTTGCAGGATGGGCATGTGGATTTTGAAAGATGTTTGGTCAGGTAGATGCAAGAAGACTTGTCCATTCTGCCTTTGTAAGAGGTTGATTATGTGAAAGCAAAGGTAAAGCCCCATGTTGTGCTGCAGTTGAGAAGGACAATATTCAACTGACTTAGGTAACAACTTTACTTCCATGTCAACAGCAAAAAATTATGAGATGGTTGTTATGTCAGGGGCAACTCAACATATTAGAGAACATGTCAAACAGGTCTGGTTCTACCAGGCATGCGTGAAATGCTGGTAGTTCAGATAAAAAGGTATGTTATGAAATATTTTAGAAATATTTTAATTATATTAAATATACATATATTAGTTTTTTCCATATATTTTTTCAATGAATTATTAGCATCTTTTAAACATTTAAATAAATTGTAAATTATATTTTATTTCAAGATATAAAATATACAAAATACAAGATTGGCCACTGTTGATGAACGGCTTCGCAAGTATAGGCCTTTACATTAGGAGCACTTGTTCATGTATTGATCAGGTGCTACAACTGGAGCATCATTAGCCAGGCCTGCAAACTCTGGAGGGTTAGGTTTATTTAAAGATGAGTTGTTTGAATACTCTCTCTAATGTGGGGATACCTTGCTAACAGTAGGTGAAGGTCTTGTGATTAGAAAGCATTGGATGAAGGCCTAAAGGGGAATGGTACATTGTCCTCAACTGCCAAAAGCAGAAAACTACAATTTTGTGGGTGGTTGAGGGTGATGTAAAGCTAACGTTTTTTTATTGTTTTTATTTTCCACACAGTTTATTATTTGTAAGTTATGACCATTGTTGGCTTTTAATTTCAACAGCTCCTACTATTAGTTGTGGTGTTCAGTTAGACGCATTTTTCATGGTGTGGCCTTGTTTGTGGATGGATGGCTTTAATGGACCTTATCAAACTTTTGGACAGGGAGGAGGATAAGAGAAGAAACGAGGAGAAAAGCAAGTTTTTTTTTTTAGGGACTAGAGTGGGAGGTGAGGTTGTTATTTGGTGAATTTTAGGATAGAAGGTTTAAGAGATTGGTTTTGTGATAGGACTTCATGTTTTGCTAGAGGTGATGACTATCCACTATGCCGTGAGCTTCTATAGACACGAATTCCGTTGTAGTTGTAGATTTAGGGTCCATGACCAGGGAATGGTGAAGAACCAGAGGGATCTTGAGAGCAATCTAATTGCATTTCAAATTCTGTGTATGTCTTCACTGTGTTTATTTTTGTGTTTAGTTTTTGTACCTCATGTGAGAGCACTCATATGTTGGGAACTCCGAAAAAGCTTTAGTGTTTACTAGGTCATGATAATTGTGTTTGATGATACATGAAGGTCTTATGGTCTCCTTTGTCAAACTCATGAGGAATGTTTGTGAGTGTTGAGCATTTTGGTTGTTTGTGTCAAGGTTGTGTTACATGTTTACTAATGTCAAAATCTTTGAGTGCATGTTGGTGAAATTGTTTTGTATGTGTCACAAGTGAAGTTTGAGAATTGTCTTTCTCCATGTTGTTGATTTGGGGTGTGGGATCTTTCATGGAAGCTCTATGGTCTATTTTAATCAGGAAATGGCCAATAAGACCAATGGAGCTCACCAAAAGTGAGATAAGAAGGATCTAACCCCAAAGACCTTTAAATGTTATACTTGATGTTGACAATAAGAATTTTAATAGGTTTCCAAGCATGAAGCTTAAAGTTGTTTGGAAAATGTATGTGCCATAATAGATGCATCTTTGGTTTTAGCTTGGATTGACATACTAGGTGTTTTTGTATGCCTTAGCTTTTTCACTATAATTTATGCAATGTGTTCTTGTCATCTTCATCCAACAATTGGATTACGGAAAGGACTACTCCAAACTAATCATCAATCATTTGTGACAAAACTTTTAGTCTTCTTCAAAAGTTGCAACTCTCATTTGGCTAACCCTCAATAATGAAAGTTTTCCCATTGGATCCATGCTAATTTGTATTAAGTTGGATCCCATATGTCAAGCCATCAAGACCCTTGAGCATTGTCTTAAAGATTGTCCCAAAGCAACCATATATTTCATAATGTAAATAGCAAATGGGATGCCTTGACAAGCTCACCAACTTAGGGACTTATTTCTACTCGACAACATTATTGGCTTAAATGAAAAGGTTTTCCTTCAATCTCTAGTGTCTACATAAGTGGCTACTCATGCAAGAGGTGACGATTAAACATTATTTCTATTTTCTTTTTGTATTACAATCAAGTTTCAAAGATGTTACTTTGAAAGCAATTATTCAAGTAGTAAGATTATTAGAAGGTCATGGACATGGCTTCTTGCCATGGATTGCACAAACATGGACATATGAGAAGGTTAGTAAACAATCGCAAATGGAGAGTGATTTCTCTTTTGAATGGTGTCACATGAAGCTTTTGGGTAATTGAATTGATTTTTAGGCCAACCAATTCCAAGTCCTTGGACAATTGATTCTAAATTTTGAAGAAAAAAACCAAACTTGAACTTGGAAATTTGTCTCTGGCAAGAAGGGGACCCAACCTCTAGACCTATTGTGTACATGTTCTTGTTCTTGAAAAAAATCCTTTTTTTGGAGGTGGGGCTAGACATGTTTTTGGGTTATGAAAAAAATTGAAGCTTGAATTTTTTTTGGGCATTGTTCTTAAATTTAGGAGTGGGGATTTGGAGTTAGGCATGTAGTTGTTGCATTTTAAAACATGTTTCAAATATGCAAGTTGCTTATTTGTTCCTCTATGATTTTCTCTTTTTGGTTGAAACATGTAGTTGGTACAAGAGATCACCTTTTGTTTGTTGTAGAATGTTAGCAAATTACAAAATCTTCAATTTCAAATTGTGCCCCTCAGATATAGTTGCTAGGTAAAAGGGGTGTCCTACGACAATGCATCACTACCATCCTACATCCATCCATCCATCTTAATGATGTTGATAAAACCATTCATGACTCAACATAATCAAATTACAATTTTTAGATCTTGTTAGGGTTTTTTTTTTTCCTCAATTCAATGTGAACTAGGTGGACTAACAAAAATCCATAAAATTAAAAGGACTTAACCAAATTTGGCTAAAGGTCAAAGGAAAATAAAACTTTTGGAACCTTATTATATTTTGTTGAAATGCTAGAACCTATAAATGTAGCCATTCTAAAATTTTCTTCTTAAAAAAATATGGTGATTTTGTGCCAATTGGCTTTTAAAAAACCTTTGAACACTTCATGGCCCTTTTTCTACTATCATCAAATGGCAAAAATTAGCCACAAAAAAATTGCTAATTCTGATGTCAATGTAAATATTAAAAGACCCAATACTAGCAGATTGGAATTGATTTCCAAATCTATTTTTAAATACAAGTTTCCATTGGCTATGCATTCAAGTACTAAATTCTAATTTTTTTCCTTTAAATAAGCATGTATTGTCTTTGGGCACAATTTGTGTGGGTAGATGTACTCTTTATTTAAATGGTCAATTTTTATTAGTTGTGTGCCTTTGGTACCTACAAGATTGAAGATCTTCCAAGAAAGTTTAGGAAACTCAAGATTATAGGATTTTTTTTGGAAAGCTAAGAACCTAAATCTAGAACTGGATTGCAAGTTCCATAATGTTAAAGAAAATTGGAATGGGATGGGACTTTTTATTTGTTATTCAAAATGATGAAACCATGCCAATCAAATAAAAACCAAAGCACCCCAAAAAAAGGGAATACAAGGAACAAAAATGGAAGGACCCACATCCAGAAAAAAACAAAAAATCCACTTAAGAAGGTGAATCACAAGGGGAAAATCAAGTTCCCAAACCCCCTCCACAATGAGAAGCATATCAAATAAAGAAAGGGGAGAATCTCAAAAGACAAAAACTAAAACTAAACAACATTAATACAAATTACAAACCCATGTTGGGATGTTTCTTTAAACTTTCAAATAACAACTCACATCACCTTTTGTGATTACTTGCATATCAAATAACCATGACAAGTAATTAGTTTTAGTGTGACCTAAAAGGAGCCTTAAAGTGAAAAAAGGTTGCCCTGTATTACCCTAGAACAACAATTGATGGAAAACAATAACTTTCATGAGCACACTAACCATATGGTGTGCAGAATGGTATGTTGTTTTGTTTTGTGTGTTTTATGTTTGCAGGTTTGCATTCAAGGTGGAAGAAGAAGGTGGACATTATATTTCTATTAATTTAGGGTGTGAATTTGCAAGCTCATCTAGGTTGTTTTTTTGTTCTTCGTGAAACCTCTGGTGAAGGTGATTGGCACTTGGGATTTCGGAAGAATGAGGAGCCATGCATATATGAAGGAGGGCGGTTTTACAAGGAGGGGACATCTTTTTGGGTTTGGAGCAGAAGAAGAAAAAGCTAAGTTTCTTGTGATTTGTTGTTCTTTTTATTTTTGTGGTAGTTGTGTGCGTTATTGTTTTAGATAGACTATAATACATGGTGGCATTAAAAGGAAGAATGCATGAATGTGTAGATGGTTGTATTTCTAAAGGATAAGTTATTTCCATTATGCTTTAAGTCCTTTAGTTTAATGTAATTTAACACTAGGTGCAGAAGTTTGTGATGGGGGAATGATGAAGATTAATAGGGATCTTGTGAGTGACAAAGTTTTGCAATTGTAAGTTTTGTGTGTATTTCCAATTTTGAGATTTTATATCTAAAATTTTGATAAGTGAAAGTGTGGAGTTATGTTGGGATTTCCAGCATACATAGTATATTTGCTATCTCAACTGGTTCACTTTCATGCACGGCCCACTAAACGTGCATCAGTCTTGGTTTCCTGCATACCCAAGTTAGTGACGAACCAACTACCAAAATTGTCTCCCAGCGGGCTTGGACTTTGAAAGGTCGACTCCAAGCACCTACGAACGCACCACACCCCGTTTTTACGGTTTTGAGGCCATCCAGTTGGATGAATCTCAATTCTAGAACCCCTGGCACACTTCGAGATTCTAGAAGGCCAACACCTTCAACTATTGGGAGGTTAGCTGGGGAACAAGAATCTAATGAAAAAAGAAGTGTCAGGACTTGTCCTTGCAATATCCATCCATGGTGGTGTATTCCTGGGTGCTGGTTCACTATGGCCCACCACATGTGCAAAATGTGAACAGGATTATCGTTTCCCTGAACGCACGCAGGCGGCGCCTCCTTCATAACTCATTCGCTGGGCTGTAGTTGGTCTGGACGAACAGCAAATGAGAACAGAGCGACCTTGGCAAAATGTTCTAAAGAGATCCACTAGCGAATTATAGATTCGATCGTGTTGAAAAGTTTGGTAATGTACTTGCAGTAGTGACATCGACGCTGTAGACACTAAAGTCAAGTACTCTTGTATCCCAGTGTCTTCAAAAAATTGTACCTACGAAGCCTCTAGAATTGATTGATGAGACATCGTTTGACGTAGTAGGCCTTGAAGACTAGTAGGTATAAGATGTGTCGAAAGCTTCCATATTGATCTAGAGGTTGAGCCAATAAGGACATCTTTCCACTAGTCTTTTATGATCACAACCTTGATAGCTTCGACACATGTCTGTCCAACAATTGATTACTTTTGAAATTTTCATTTCGACAAATTTAATATATTTGAAGGCATATTTGAGTCGCTTTCCATTAGTCTGCTGTCATCGCAGCTTACGCTGTGATCACAGTGCAGCAGCCTACTGGAAAGAGCAATATATTGTCCTAAAAGCTCGAACAAAAAGGTCATGGGTGCGATGGGTGGAGCAAGATTTTCCCTGTCTATTGTCAACTGATCATGCATGACTTCGATTGCGCAGGTTGAAATGTATAGATGACGAACTTTTCTGGTTGTTTTGAGACACAACAGTCGTCTTCACGAATTTACAAAGAAGTTGCAGCTCGCTGCAATTAGGCCCTAGCTCGCTACGTCATGCCATACATAAGCTTGGTAATTGTTGGCGACTTGTGGCAGATTGGGGTACTCGTGGCGTGCGGTACTATCCATTTCAGCTGTAAAGGCGTTCTAAGGAGTTTCGGAGGTTTCTCGATTTCCACCTTTTGGTGACCTATAAGAATGGCTCGCTGTCCACTCTTCTCTTCACATTCCCAGATCTGCACTACTAGTCTCTCGAGTCTCAGACACCTCTCAGTTTCAAGCTTTTGTGTTATTCCATAGCTCTTGAGACAATTGAGACAGTTACTCTCTGTGGTAATCCGTCCCTGCACACAGCAGCTTCCAGCAGCTAGGGTGCTAGCACTAACTACTAGCTCGCTTTCCAAATTACACTAGTGGCAACAGCTGCATCTTCAAAGTTCAAGCATGGCAATTAAGCTGGGGGCTGCTGTAGTGGTAGCTTTTGCGCTGTACTACTTGTGTGCAGCATCGCTCATAGGACAAGCTGCAGCACAGAGTGGCGAAGCTACATATTACACTCCTCCATATACTCGTAAGCATAATTTCATGCAGATCGAATCATTACATATTGTGATTGATGTCATACAGTTGCGGCTTCAATTGATATAGTGTCCAGTGCAATCAGGTTGATCAGTAATTCATAAATAGTAGAGATCCTGCTGATCATTTTATTTCCTTGTCCTGATCTTCATCCGTGTGTATGCAATATGGGATGCAGCATCGGCTTGCTATGGGTATGATTCGCCTCCTTCCAACGGCCTCTTCGCTGCAGCAAGTCCTGATATCTACCAAAATGGAGCTGCATGTGGCACCTATTACACCATCACTTGCACCGGTGCTACCAGTGGCCAAGCTGACGCCTGCACCGGCACTCCAACTGTGACGGTCGAGATTATAGACCTTTGTCCTGGTTGTTCAGAGCCTGGTTTTGACCTCTCCGAAACTGCATTCACTCAGATTTCTTATGAGTCCGTTGGCCGTATCAACATCAACTACTACCAGTAACTTTCTAATCTTCCTAGTTCATCGCTTACAGTGCTATATTATATCATCGTAGATATGTGCAACTAGATACATAGTTTTCAGGTACATATTACAGTATTTATACTAAACCTAGCACCCACCACTGCACCTTCAAATATGCATTGTAAGTGGTCAGGAAACAGTTTTCTGCTAGCTTTCAGTTCCCCAGTTCATTCATCACTGGGGAAAAGTGTTCCTTTTTGGGTTTTGCAACTTGAATTTTGTAGCTTCCATTCTTTCCGATTATACTATCATTTATGTTGAGTACATGTTAGTTTTGGAAGTTGTAAAACCCAATTGTAGTTTCACTCAGTTCGAAAGGTCACTTATTATTATAATAAATATAACCATGATCATTAGCTGGGCTGTGTTTTTAACTACCTGTACCGGGGGTGTTAGTAGGCATGTCATAAAAAGAAATCCTTACCTACTTAATAAACAAGCCATTTACTTATATCTAATAATCACCTATTTTCCCACCTATTTAAGTGTACATAGAGGACCTGCATCTTACAGAATGGGTGGGCTATCAAGATGAAACTGGATATTAACCCAGTTGAGGTTCATCCCCAACTGAGTCATACTGGGTATCCAGCAGTGTATGGTGTGCGATGAGTGCTTGTTGAAGGGTTTATTACAGCAGCTGGAATTGATCTTACTCATGTGACACTCTCTTGTACAGGGATTAGGTGGCGAGTGGGAGCTTGCACTTAATCGACATTTCATCAAGAACTCCAATAAGGGTTGATGGGTTATATTTGGCAACCCTTTGGAGCATTGCACATATATTCGTGGTATAAAATATTGTGACCTCTGTTATCTCAACTTTGTGCATCATCTCAAGAACTTGTTCTACATCCATATGTTATCAGGGTTATTGGGTTTAGTTTCATTCTTGGGATTTGTGAGTTTGTATTTCATGTTATGCAGCAATAAATTATCTATTGAAGCCGACCAGAGAAAGATTGAAACGATCTAACCTTTTAAATTCATAAATTTATCGCTGCAAAAATTAGGACAATTGTTGGTTTAGACTTGTGAAAATTGATTTCATGAATTGATCAAGCTTTGTGAAGTTTTATTTTAAGTTATGTTGATGCAATTAAACTTGTAGGTAGAAAGGGAGCACTCGGCTTCCCCCCTTTTTTTTGGCCACACTAAAATCTCAAAATCTTTTAATAATTGAATTTCTATGTAAAACATTACCAATTTTTTTGTTTGTATTTTTTAACACCTTTCTTGCCTAAAGATTTATTTGAAAAAAACTTCCACAAGTTGAAAATTACTTACCAAGCTGTTATTTTGATTTCAAATTAATTTTTAATTTTTTTAAGAATCACTTTCATTTTAAATTTATTTATTTCCATCTTAATTTAATTAATTAAAAATAATTTCTTTAATTTTGTATTATTTTCATTTCTTTCTTGATACATTTTTGAAATTTTTATGTAATGTTTCACACTCTTAAAATACTAAATAACAAACTTACAAAGCAAACTACAAAGAAAATAAAGATTTGTTTTGTTTATAAAAATGGCAAGATTACAAGATTAAACAAAAGTTAATAGTGTTAATGAAGGTGTTGGTGGCATTTAAACAATATTTCAATATTCAACATTATTAATAAATTAATAATATTTTGGCCATCCAATAAAATGTGAATCTGATTTTGACATTTGTCAATTTGTGAAGGCCAATTATGTGACACATGGCAATTTTAAAAGCCCATTGATTATTTATTTTTTAATTCATTAGGTAGGTAAATCATATGTAGGTAGGTTGAAGGTAAGTAAGGAGGTAGGTTGTAAGTAGGTACGGAGGTAGGGAGGTAAGTAGATAGGTTTAAAATAATCCAATTTTGGTTTTGAGTTCAGCTTTTAGGGTTGAGCTCTTTCATTGGCCCATCCCAAATGATATCTAGTACTTGGTTGTGAACAAGCCAAATGTACTTACTTATATAGATTACACATTTAGAATCCATGGCAAAAAATATGGGATAAAATGCACAATAACAAATGCAACCAATGTAGTTGTAACCTATATGCAAATAACCATATTAACTTAGTTTACCTACTAGCAAAATTAATCATATTATAAGTATTAAAACTTTATAAATAACAATAATATAATACAATGATAATATTATGACTTGGTTAATAAATATTAATGTTAATATTTATAATTTTAATAAAAATTTAATAGTTATGATTATTTATAATCATTAAAGATAAATAATATATTATTATTATTACTTAATTTAAATTGATAAATAAATTGGATTAATAACTAACCTAGGTTAAAAAATTGTAAGTTAATATGTGAAATTAACTTATAAAACATAGGTACATTATCATAATTATTAATAATAATAATATTTAAATAATAATAATTGAATAATAATAGTCTAGTAAGTAGTAATATTAATAATTATAAGTATATTTAATATAGTTTTTAAATCATTATATGTGATTAACTATAATGATTAATAATATAATAAAATTATTTGGGCTAAACTAATTTTCATTAAATTAACCACACATCTAAATTAACTTTGACTAAATAATTTTGGTTAAATTAACTATGAATTAACTAATTATAAGGCTAAACTAATAAAATATAAAATATTTTTTTGTAAAATGATTAAGAAATTAAATTAAAAATGTTAAATCAATATTGGGTCAACTTACCATAGGTTAAATTTACTAATTGATTTAACCATGTTTAATTTAGTCATGTTAGTTTAACTGTTACTAATTTAATTTAGCCTCATAATTAATTTAGCCAAAATCAATTTATCCATGGTTAGTTTAACCAAAATTAGTTTAACTTCATAATTAGTTTAACCAACATTAATTCAACCTCATAATTATTTTAGCCAAAATTAGTTTAACCAACATTAATTCAACCTCATAATTATTTTAGCCAAAATTAGTTTAACTTCATAATTAGTTTAACCAACATTAATTCAACCTCATAATTATTTTAGCCAAAATTAATTTATCCATGATTAGTTTAACTTCATATTTAGTTTAGCCAAAATTAGGTTATCCATGGTTAATTTAGCCAAAATTAGTTTATCCATGGTTAGTTCAACCCCCTAGTTATTTTTGCCATAAATAGTTTAACCATTTGAAGTTAGTTTAATCATGGCTAATTTAACCTTGATAAATGTGAATTTAACATAAGTTTAGCCAATGTTTTACCTTGGGTAGCATTAATTTACATGAGTTTAACCTTAATATTAAAGCTATAAGACTATTATACATAGTCTAAATAAATTTATTTAGTATGTTAGTGTAGGTTTGTATTAGCTTAAATCATGATTTTTATGACATGTGTCCATTTTGTACACTACTAGTTGCATATTAGTTGCACACACAATTAATTTAGTTGTAAACGACACCTAGTTGCATGTAAGTTGCATAAGGATTGGTTACAAACAACAAGATTTCTATTAATGACGCACAAACACACTACCTCCATTTTTCTGTTTTGAGTTCATCCAATTGTATGAACTCTAAATTTAGAACCCTTAGCACATTTTTACAATCCTAGGGGGAGGTTAGTTAATGAACAAAAACCTAATGAAAAAAGGTGTTTTATCCACACACCATCCATCCATGGTGGTTCATTGGCGTGGGGGGGAGGGGAAATCGTCAAAGTTTGTTGGAAAACATTTAGCGTTTAATGTGATGGGGCAAATTGCACTACATCAATGGTTCAATTCACTAACCTAAACCCTTATAGGTGTTGCCAAGTAACAACAATAATTAAAGTCGATCTCGCCAACAAGCAAGTCTCAACCATCCAAAGAGCTAAGTTGTGAAGAAGTCATCTTCTTCCTTGTTAGCTTGTTTTGCACAAGAGTTGCAATAGGTTGCCAAAAAGAATTCTTGCTAGTTTTTTATTCTTGCCAAGTCTTTCCTTTAATGTATGCATTGTTGCCAAAGCCTTGTTTATGCTCACCGAGAGGGTAGGACTCCATTGTGGTGCATGAAATATTTCTTCGACATGCATGAAAACAACAAAGTTTCATTCATGTTATTTGGAATCAACATTGATGTTTGTGTTGAAGTTCTTGTTGGCAGAGGAAGTACTTCCTACAAACCTATTATCTTTATTTGTTGAATTCCTTTTATGCATTGTGTATTGAATCAAAACATTTTTTTATTTCATTGTAATGTGTACAATAGAAGTCCATTGCAAGCATGGTGTGTTTCATTGGTTTCAAATTACCTTGGTGTGTTTGTGTTCTACAACAAGGCTTGCTGGAGATTTCTTACACATCATAAATCTTAAAGAATCCTAAGAACATCCATGAGATTGTTATTGAAATTTGCATTGAATCTCCATGGGAGGTGTCAAGTGAATAGGTATTTTAGATTGTATAAGATTTTACACAAGTAGGAGTTTACTTCCCTTCTAATAGACATTCCTTCAAATATCGCTCAAGCAAGTGTTTGCTCATGTGTGGGTTTAAATGCAAATGTTTGGTTATTAACTAGTCCCACCACACTAGCATTTTGTTTATCATCAGCTCATTTTCTTTAGAACATTACATGCCTATGTTGGCTTGCCACATCTTACAATGACCCACCTTGTATGGTGTTAGAGTGGTCATACCATTGACAATCCATGTACCCAATTGTTTTCATGTCCCTGTGAAAATGAGTGTACAACAACCCGTGACACACTTCGGGATACTATTACAACTATTGCTTTAGAAAGCAAAGCATATGTTCAAAGGGAGGTCTTACACCTTTTCCCTTGCTACATTCGACATTGAGTGGATATTCTTATTACTATAAATGGTTTCCGTACTTTGATGGACATTATCATTGCTAACCCCACTCACATAGATATGGTGCAACAAACATCAATGACAACAACACATACAATGATGATGGTTGTTCAGAAGAAAACATGATCCTATGCCAAACGAACACACCATGATGACCATTCCCCTTGCAATTGAAACGTATGGGTGTTTTCATTTTCATTTTGACTCATTCTTCATCACTTGTGCATAGACCACTATTGTGCATCATTAACAATCTTTTTTAATCCCCTCAATGCTCATTTCCCACTATAGACAACGTACGTCCATAGCCCGACAACATGAGAAAGCCATACTGATTCTTTAATGGGCTACTACATTTGGTTGGGGTTATTCATCTTTTCCACACATCATAGCTAGTGCACCTTTATCACTAACCAATTTGTGGCAAACAACAACTTTTTCGTATTAAGTCTTCTTTGTTATTGTTGATCATCATTTTGTAGCCTTGGGTCCTATTTGCATAGGGTTTTCTTTTCCTTATTTTTCATTGATTGTTTGCTTTCATTTTTTCTCTTTTGATTGTGTCTACTCATGCTTTCATTGGCCTTGTCTTTTGATGGATGGGTTCCCATGCTTGATTTTTTTTATACATGATTTCTCCAAAGTATATAAGCATTGCCAAACCAGAACAACCTTAGTTTTTGGATGGCTCCACATACCCATTCAACGGGACTATGTACTAGAGAAAATTAGGGAAATTTGTTTTGTACAGCCCCACATACCTCATCTAAGTGGATTACCATACCTCATGGGCCTGTTAGGCCAAAATTATTTCAGAAAATTTGGCCTAATAATTATATGGGCAGTCAGTGTAAAGTGTCAAAAATTATGAGGGCAATTGACCTAATTTCCAAAAAAGAATCAAAAGTTTTAGAAACACTAGAGTTAACATTAAAGTAAACCTGTCTTCACCTTGTCTTTGGGCCTCCTTTCACCCCCTATCCTGTCTTTTAGTGGTATCCACAAAGTAAAGACATTTTAATAAATCTCAGTTTGAAATGCTACATCTCAGTAAAATAGTTGTACAGTTAGGAGCAGTGAAATCATATGTAACAACAGTGGAGGCGCTCAGGAAAAAGGAAAGACAGGATGAAACTCAGTTTTACCACCAAAATTGATGGTTTTCTGAGTTTCATCCCCGCCTTGAATGCTAATGTACTCTTCTGGAGGTTTTTTTTGAATGTCACTATTTGTATGACCAAACTCAGGGTTCTGGTTCTGTGTTTTTCTTACTTTACGGATAACTCTAATATAATTAGACTTCCTGCGAGAAGTAGTGAATTTGGTGGTACCTGATTTTCATTCAAATTACAAAGACATTAGAATTATTTTTTAAGTAGTCCTCGTTTTGGACCAGTTTCAGGTTGTGTTTTTATCTAAATTCATGGTCATCTCTCATTGATAGATGTTGGACAAGGAAACAGATTTGATTAAAAGAGAGCACAAAATGTTAAAATGAATATTTATTGCACAACAGTCCTAAAAAAAAAATCATGAATGATCAATAAACACAAAGAAAACATTAGGGAAATATGATAATGCAAAATCAAAATCTAGGACTCAACTAGTTTTTTCACCAAATTTGGTGGTAAAAGAGCTTGTTGACCTGGGATAGAGTATCTTTTCTGGTAGTTTTAAATTTCAGCTGTACTTTTTAGTCAAATTGAGGTGTTGATGTTATAATTCATAGTACTTAATGGATAATTTTCAAAGCTTTTTCAAAGCTTAGACCAACTTCAAAGATCACAAAATAATTTGATATATTTCAATCTTAAACATGTTTATGTAAACAAAACTCAAAATACATGAGTCAAGGAAATAATGTAAGAGAAGGAAGGGCAAAGGATGCACAAGGTGTACTTGACAACCACATATTGCAAATTTACCAAACCCTACTTCACACTTCTATAATGATGAAGAGGGAATCTCATGTTTGAATTCCCTCCTCAAACTGAAGTCCCAAGCATTAGATTTGAGTTTGGGTTTTCAAAGGACTAATATTTTTTATATGTCATTATCTTTTTGCCTAGTAGTTTGAAAAATATAAGAGGTTTGCTTATCTCCATTTGCTAAAATTTATTAATTATTAGGTCACAAAGTGTTTATTTGACCTAGTAGGTATGGTATGTACTAGAGAACCTTAGGACACATTCCTTGGCTTCGAGGTATGGAGTTGGGTCATGAATTAGCATATGTAGTTTGTAATCGATCGAATCATCCTTGGGCAAGGATTCAACTATTCAATATTACCTAAATAGAAACCAACCTTGGGCAAAAGATTTTCCTTGTAAGAACCTTTAGCTTACCTGACAACCACCAGCGCACAATTCATGGTGCCATCGTAAAATCCATTTATATCATTTTAAAATATGACAAATATCCCATGCTTAGACTAAATTGGGCTCTCTGAATTCAAATCTAAGTTCTGGGGCTTAATATGAACACTAAGAGGCCTCAATCCAATAGATGAAGGTACCATTTGGGTGCTGGTTCACCCTAGCCTAATGTAAAGCCCTGAGACTGGGTTGTTATTGAGAATAAAACTCAACAAACTTTTTACTTCAAATTTTTTTTAACATGATACCCATCGGGTAGAATATGGGTACCCATTGGGTATCACAGCCAAACATTAAAAAAATTAACATGGGCATTTCTGAATGCAAAATGCCTGCCTCTTCGAAATGTCGGCTTGTTGTTGATGTTTGATTATGTTGTATAATGTGGTGTGCATTTACACTATTGCAAAGTGCGGGTGGTTATACCACCCATTATGATTTGCAACTGAGTTGATGTTGGGTTTTAGCTTGGAATTGTATCTTATATACACTCCTTCCTCCCCATCCTCCAGCTAGGTAGGTACCAGTGTTGTGCATGTAAATGGTTTGGAACTTACACTCCATGTAAGTGTAAAAATAAATATATTTATATAACTTTACATGGTCCAATAAAACAATGTATTCTTAAACAATGTAGAAAATGTGATTTTTACTTGAGGGGAGATTTCATTATTTTTTTTTTTTGATAAGCCAGCTAAATGGCTCATTGCAAATTTTAAAATTATCAAAATATACATCCACAACTAATTCATATGACTTTGCAAGAATGTATGGTCATTAAAGGTATATAATATAATTATCTATAAAATAAGGAAACAACACTAAAACCCTGAGTTTGATCATAAACAAGGTGAGATTCAAAAAATTAAAAACGTACCCAGAAATAAGAAAAACATTGACATTCAAGGGTGGGGAGACCTTAGTTTTTGTGGTGAGCTAGCTGAGTTTCACCCTATCTTTCCTTTTTCTTTAGCACCTCCACTGTTGCTGCATATATTTTCATTGCTCCCACTTGTAACGCTACTATAATTAGTTTTGAACCTTGTGCATTAAATGCTGATTTTCGGCATTTCATTCCCAGATTTAATAAAAATTTCTTACTTTGTGGATACCCCTGAACGAAAGGTTTGGGGTGAAAGGAGGCCAGATAGGATAACTTTAGAAACCATTTTAGTATTTACATTTTCACTTACACACCCCAAAACATTTACACAGAGCCATGTAAGTGTATTTACAAATCTTTACACTGGCCTCGTGTAAGTGTAAAAATATGGATGTGTAAGTGTAAATCATTTACACTTACACAGGATTTACATGCCATATCTATGGCTATTGACACTTACAGGCACAACACTGGCAGGTACCAGTCTTGTGTGGTTATTTGATTTTTCAAGTAACTGCTGGGTCTGGTATTCTGGAGAAAACCACCAGCTCTGATTATTCTAGAAAAGTCGAAAACTAGCAGATTTTGTGAAAAAACTGCTAAATAACCAAGTTACTTTGAAAAAATCGTGATTATACACCAAAATCTGTATTTAGAGGTTTTCACACCCGCTGAGTAAGTGAACATATCAACTGGTGGGGATCTGTAAGAGATTCTGATCCCCAACATTGTATTTGCACGTAATTGTTATTGTCGGGGGAAGAACGAGGCACTAAAAGGGACTGTCAGACGAGGTTGGGTTCCAGGATTCCTCGACTGACGTGCAGGTTTGCTGCTGGGTTAAAATGGACATATTCCTTTTGGTGAAGGTTTTGCTTGGATTGTGGATGTTCTCACGGTTAGAGGGTATATGTTATCACTGAGACATGCCATGTCATTTTTTAGCATAAACTTCTTTATGGATTGGTTTTCACTGGATGATTGAACTGTTTAATGCACTGCGTGTTACAAGAGTCGCATGTTACATGGACTTGCACCATATGGCATGAACCATTTCCATGACGTCTATTTACTTGGGGCATGAAACATATGACATGAACCATTGCCATTTCATATGATATGGCATAACACATGGCCTGTATTTCATGACACATTGCGGATGTATACATGTATGCATATGTGCATATGTGTGCCATATGACACATGGCATAAAAGGGTGGCAAAAATTCAAATTCACCTACTCTAACAAGCCTACCTAGCACCTCCTTTCAACAAGGACCCTAATTAGGGTTCTTTGGGTATACTTTTCCCAATGATGATGTTCTCAAAAAATTGAGAATGTAGGCAAAGTTTTCTAACTTTGAATGGATTGATAGGTTATTGTTGGTCAAAATCACACACATCTTTGTCTTGAAAAAGACTAGTGTGAGCCCCGTGCATAATGCACAGGTGTGTTATTTCAACAATGTTTGCTTCATGTTTTTCGTTTTTTAAACAAACTTTTATATTTTCAAACAACCCCCGCCCCCCCCCCCCACCGCCCTGGTCCTTCGCATTTCCCACTCCGATTCTTTACCCCGTCAACCTCCCTCCCTGCCCGGTCCTTCCGGTCCTTCGCATTTCCCACTCTGGTATTTTACCTCGTCGACCCCCCGACTCTCTTTAACCGATCAATCCCCCTGCCCGGTCCTTCACATTTCCCACTCCGAATATTGTGTCCAACATATAAATACATTGGAAGGCCCAAGCATGCACTCAAGGTGCCTTGCTTTTTTTCTTTTACAGTTTTTTTGGGGGGCGGGGAAGGATAGGGAGGGATTATTTTTCATTTTCCTTGGTTCCCAATGTGTTCCCATTATGTTCCCTTCAATTTCTCAATCCGTTTTCATGAGGTTCTCAGTATGTTCCTCGATTCCCAACATGTTCCCCATCATGTCCTCATCTTGGGTGGCAACTCATCTAATTCCACTGATTACTAATTCCTGGTTTATTTCCTTCCCATTCTTGGTGGGCAGAAAGCTGCAGTGTCAGACTCAGTAGAGGGATGGTGTGCATGGACGACCGGACGGATGGACAAAGGGACGGGATGGAGGAACTGTGACTCCGTCCGGCTGGATGACGGGACGCGCGGGTTCAGGGGCGGCTTCATTATTCGGCTTCACGAATATTTCCTCAACCTTCGTTTAATATATGTAATTTTGTCTCAATTTATGTCACACTCAATGTTATAAAATAGTGTGTGGCTTATCAGATTTTTATGATATTCAATTCAAAGAAAGAAAATTCTTAGTTGGAAAGTTTTTGCTAAAATATTTTTTCAATGTGATTTGGAGCAAGTTTTCTTTTTTAAGGGTTGTCGTGTATGGTTGCATTTGGAACAAAGGACAATTTGAAATTCAATGTTTGCTTTAAGCTTAGGTTTGGAAATTCCTTATATCAAGGTTTAGGGTTGATGTTTAGTCATTTTGAATTTTGCAAAGAAATGCTAGAATTGAAAGCTCAAGTGCAAATGATCTAACATTACTAAAATTGAGGTTGTAGGGTGGCTATTGAGGAACAACCAAACTATGAGAGTCTTTATCAAAATTCTCACAACCCAAGCTTACAAAATGTCTTGTTGAAGATGCAAGTCCCGCCTACATATGTCTTCAATCACAAGGGCATCATTTGGGCTTATGAAATTCTCCAAATGGAATGAGGTCAATCAAAACAAAAGACGTGTGAGGTGGCACATATTCCTTGGGAGAGTGTTCCAGATTTCATCGTTCGTGAGCAAGATCTTGAAGTTGTGCAATGTTGATTCTTCAAATGTGATGGAAGAAGGAATATCCACTTGACAAATCCTTGTAAAAAAAGTTATTCTAAATGGAAAATGTACATTATAAACACACATTGATTCTGTGTTTTCATGCCAATATTGATGTTGTGAAATTTTCATGATTTAACAAACTTTATGCTTGTTTGTAGGTACCACTACCAATTTGGACATGAGGATAAAACCAAGGTAGTCCAAAATATCACCAAGGATTTGTTGAAATCAAACCCAAAGCTCAATTTGAAAGGCAAGTAGATTCTTAGTGGCAAAGGCCACAAGGGTCCAAAGATTTTTAATCTAAAAAGGGGTGATTTAATTAAGAAAGGATGCATGTTTTCCTTCATTGTCAAGTGCTTCTATTTCCAACCAAAAGTAGTAAAAATATGTTATGCAACTAGTAAACATGTTAATCAACAAAGGTTAATAGTTCATGGGAGATACAAATTGGGGGAATGGTTCACATTTTTTCGCCATGTGTCGAAGGGAATGAAGACCTTTGTGTCGGAACATCTACACCTTGGGCTATCTATATCACAAATTATAGCCACATGTGAAAGAGATTACATAAACCAGTGGAATGTTCTTTAGAGACTTGTTTTATGTGAGTAAGACATTTGTAATGTGGCTAGTAAGTTGGCCGAAGAAACCTATAGATGACATCATAATGATGCAAAGATTGTTAAAATGTGGGTGTAAGACAATGTGCACAATGTATTTTACTTTTAGGAAACAAGCCATGAACCTACAAGAGGAATGTCAGCCCAAAACATGCCATTCACTATTGGTATTCAGATGCCCTAGCAAAAGGAAATGATGTTAACACATGGACATGAAAAAGGTGTTGCTATTGATGCCTTTTTGGAACTAATGAAAACAAGGCTCACCCATTGAGCTTCATGTCAATTTTAGTTGAATTGGATTATCTCTTGTTCAAGTTTAATGTTCAATTATGGAACATTCACATTGAATTTAGGTTCATTATGTAACCTTAACATATATTTTGGTGCACAATTGCAATTCTCCTGTATACAATGATGGTATTTGATGAACGGTGCAATGGTGTCCATGTGGTTTACGTCATCACCTCTAATGCCAAGCAAAAAGACTTAAACCCATGGATGAATGCTTTGAATGACATCCTTTTATTTGTCAAACAAGATTGGTGTCCCAATGCGTTCATTGTTGATGAACCTTTAAAGTTGAAGAGCTTAGACTCCATGGAAAGCAATTAGAACATCTCCACCCACATCCCCTATTTGGGCCTCTATCCGTGTATGAGATTATCAAAATAAACTATAAAGGTCAAACTAATTCTGCCAGAAAGAAAGGAAAATCAGCAATCATACATTCACATGGATTGGATGCTACCTCAAGCAGCTCAAGAAACCAGATCCTTCAATCAACAAAGCATTGGATTCTTGAAGTCCCATAGGTAAACAGTTCAGACCAGTGTTAGGCAGTTCCTGAGCTTTATGAAGAACAGCCAATTCTGGTTCTTAAAAGAAATTTAAACAGTTCTGGTTTCACACAAAAACCGGGAATCTGGTTCTGGATCTGGTTCTTCAAAAACAAAAAATTCTGGTTTCACTTTTGAGAATCAGACCTGGTCCTAGTCTGGTTCTGGGTACCCTGGACTGGATTGACGGTTAACTCCCAGTTAGCCCCAGGCCTAATTTTATTTTCAAATTGTTCTAGGTTCCTTCTTTTCCAGTTTTGGTTCCACTTCCAGAACCAGTTTGAAAAATCAGATCCAGATCTGGTTTGGACTAACCAGAACTGGAACTGTCGATTCGAACCAGCCAAAGCAGGTACACACTCAACACTGGTTCACAACTCAGACACGCAGACCCTCCCTCATCATCTAGATCTTACTGCTCTGGTCCTGATCTTAGCTGATCACCCTCAGTCAATCTCAGTTGCAGCATGCTGGCAAAGAGTTGCAAACAAAGGTAACACCAGAATCCTACTTATAATACTCAATTGATTATGTGTCAACCAGTGTTGGTCTGGTATCAGCTTTTGAACATACCAGCTGATCCCAGTAAGTTGCGTACTCTTGAAAACTTTTGAATGGCAGTCTGCTCTTAGTATTGGGTCCAAGACTGAAGATTCTTGGCTGGTATGAGGAAGGTCTATATCTCTCATATTGAAACTCGTAAGAAAATTACTAGAAGGCTGGTGGTACTACCTCAGGTCCCCAAGCTACCAGGTTGGTACTGGTCTCAAGCTAGCTAATATTGCCTGGGGTCATACTAGTCTGGTTGAGTCCAAGTGCTACCAGTATTGGTACCAATGTTGATACCAAACACAACCCTATATACCAGACCGACATGACTGGCATCAACCAACAGTCACAATCTAATTCTCTAGGCTTCGGTATCAATCACTCAATACCCACATTGATCAGGTGCAACCTTATAGAATTATAATTTGATCAGATGTTCCGCAGAAGTTCTTCTGAACTCATTAGTAGCACTGTAGGTATACTCTGCAAACTCACCATCCTGCATAGAGTGCTTCAAAAGAAGTAAATCCTCAATTACAAAAATTGGAACTTGAAGTGATACAAAGTGTCCCTGCTCCACCCATCCAAATTACATGATGGAGTCCTTCCTTCTCTACACCATCACACATTGTACATATGCATAGTGCTACCCAATGTGTGAGCTCCTAAGTTCTAATCAGCTATCTGTCCTCATCACCTTCACACTCTGCCCACCAGCAACCTATCTAAAAGCCCTCACCAGCCTCAGCTCTTCACTCTAAAATTGAAGCTTCCAAAATGCCAAGGTTTAAGAACCCAAGCTGAATTGCTGTGCTCTTAATAAGCTGCCACCCAGCATCTCTTCATGGTTTCCCTATCATCAGCCCCAAACTGTGGGCGCTTCCTGACTCAGTAACTGGCTCCTCTTCCCTTCAATAAATGTAGCTTTATTGTTGGGGAACCCCAACCAAACAAAAGATGCAAAATACCCCCTTACAAGCTCTATCCAGGCGAGAGTGTTGGAGCAAAGTAACTCATATACCCCAAAGTCAAGATACACCAAAGGAAACTGAGCAGCCAACAGTTTGGCATCCTTCCTTTGCTGTCACACTGTCAGACAGCTTGGAATTGAAATGTGTTGAAATTAACATTGGAACAAAGAAAATTGGCATTGAAATGGTGAACCTTCAACCTGCTTAAAGGATACACTGAACATTGTCCTTCAAGTGATATGACCTTTCAAGAATGCATACATCAGGGGTGGGGGGGCGGTTTGATTTGGCCATCCCTTGTGGTCTGATTTAATAGGCTGAATTGGCCATCAAAGCGAATTCCCCTGTTCCTGGAGTTTACCTGATATTTTATACCATATTGAACTGGTTATTTAGGTCAAGAATCATGCCCTTGGTGCCTGATTCTGTCAGGCTTGCCGAGTTACCACTTGCGTGGCACAATTGGCCACCAAAGTCCCTTTGCACAGGGATTGCCTAGTGACCACCTGCCTGGCAGAACTGGCCACCAAAGGCCCTTCCTACCAGGCTTGCCTAGTGACCAGTTGTGTGGCAGAAGAATCAGTCTCCAAGGGCCCTTCTAGAGTACAAAGCAGACCCCATAAGTGGCAGATACAAAATAGCTAGGCATAGTACAAAAGAATCCTCATTGACAAACTTGGAATAGGAACTTGAGAATGGATCAGGTTCCAGATCAATTGATTTGCACAGCTTATAAGTGAAACCCTGGCAAGCTTTATTATTCTCATATCCACGTAGGGTAGGGTAATATGGAATACTCTTCATTCATGTTGTTGTCAACTATATGCCATCCTTTTTCCCAGTATATTCTCATATGGTTTTGAATAGTTCATTTTTGTTTATCCATATAAAACAGGAGGTAAAGTTTATGATTGAAGGGATACATATGGCATCAAAAGCTTTCCAACATCACTAACATCATACAAGGTGTACAAGTAGATGTGTTATGTTTTATTACCATTCATGAACAATATAACTTTTATACAATCCATCAAAGTTTTCATGCACATTTTGATGGAAGTGGGTATATAACACAATAGTTTACATTATAATACTAAGCAAGTGCATTATAAATTACAATACTTTAATACTGGCAAATTATTTTCTTTATTGTCACTGGATTATGTAACAATGTATGAACAAACCACATTCTTAACTTGATCATTTTGAGGCTTATGCAAACAACATGACATTTTGTGTTAGTAGGTTCAAATAGACCTTATTATATTTTGATTATTATGAAATTTACTCTTGGACCTTGTACCCTCTTTTCTAATGAACAATGCAAATGAAACATATTTGTAGAGTCAGAATGTATTTTTTCATCGATAATGTTTGAATGCTTTGAAAATATTGAAAACAATGCATAGTTTTAGTTTTGAAAAAGGCAGTAAAAGTCAAGAAGCGTGAACAACCAAGTATGACATTGCAGGCACTGTTTCAGTCCAACAATGTGGTTTTGTATTTCTGGCCCACAAACCTAGAGAGTAAACATCTCTAGGTGAAAATTCTACTATCTACCTCAACACCCAAATCATAAGGTTGATCTCAAACTTCAAAACCCCTCTATCTGCAAATACCAAAGTTTTGAAGACTTGATTCTAAAGCTCCTCCAAATCAGGAATTCTCTCTATTTTTCCTATAACACCTTTTAAGATCATTTGTACAACCCCAAAGATGCAAGTTCCTCAAGTTTGTGAGGATTTCTAGAGAGAGAGGTAAGCTTCCAAGAGAGTCACAACCATTGAGATGAAGTGTTTGCAACTTAGGGATAGCACCTCCCTCCACCTCTGGAAATTCGACAAGGTTACTACAACCTTGTAACTTGAACTCTATAAGAGCTGGAAAAGCACCACGATGTGTGAAAGAACCTGGAAGCCTTTCTAAACAATCACACCAAGCTACAGAAAGACTTCAAAGTTTTCTGAAATATGGCATCCAAGCTGGCAAGGTTTTGAGGTTGTGAAAATGAAATAACCCCAAGTCTTCAAGCTTTGTGAGTGCAGATATATTGCCAGGCAATAGCACATGTTGACAATTCTCTCCTTCAATACGAAGGTGTGTGAGAACCTTCAACCCAGATATGTTTTCCAAGGAAACTCCTTTTGCTTCAGCTTCATGACTAAAAGACTCTGCCATAACTATGTGCCATGGACCCATTTCTGTGTGAGTATGTTCTGCCCATCTCAACTGCATACAAAACCGTGTGTCTAAAACTTGAAGTGATTCTAAGCCAACCACTCCAGAGGGGAGATATCTCAACCCCGAACAACATGATAGATTGAGATTCCTTAACATTTGTAAATTTTCTATTGGCTCTGGTAATTCTTGCAGACAATCATTATTTGACAGGTTAAGATAAACCAAATGCTTGAGATTACCAAGTTCCTCGGGCAGATATTGAAAGCATCCGTCACATAGATCCAGAACCCTTAGATTTTGAATGCCCTTCAGGAAACCTGCTGGCACATCAGATATCATGTTGTCACCAAGTAGTAGTGTCACCAGCTCAGGTGCACAAAATGTTGAAGGGAGCGTCTCCGATTTGTTCTGGTGTAATGATAATCTGTGAGCTTTAAGAGGTTGCTTGCATTCAGTTATCCACTTTGGAGGAAACTCTGTCAAATTTTGACCTGCTTGATAAAGAGTAAGCTGTTTTGCAGGGGTTGTGCTACCTTCAATTTGGAGTATGTAGAAAGCTAAGTCTCTCATCACATCATGTACCTTAACCTTGTACCGTAGGAAAACATCTTCATAAAAACTTTTCATCCGATTCTTGATCTGACTCTTCATCTGACTCTTCATCCAACTCTTCATCTGACTCCTCATCTAGCTGTCCATCTGATTTCTCATCCAAGTCTTCATCCAAGATTTTTATGAAAGCCTTCATCTAATTCCTCATTCAGTTTCCGATACGAACTTGCTCCCATCAATTCCCCATTGTCGACATCTGCATGTAACTTTTCAATTGACTCAATCACTGATCAACTCCTCAATTTCATCAACAAGTCACGTGCATCGATTTCAGGATCATCGCCAACATATCCAGAAACAAGGCGTTCTCCAATCCAATACCAAAGCAAAACTTGAAACTGTACTTTTTAATCAATAATGTTTGAATGCTTTGGAAATATTGAAAACCATGCATATTTTTTAAAAAGGCAGTAAAAGTCAAAAAGCATGAACAACCAAGTATGACATATTGCAGGCAATGTTTCAGTCCAACAATGTGGTTTTGTATTTCCGGTCCAAAAACCTAGAGAGTAAACATCTCTAAGTGAAAATTTTACTATCTACCTCAATACCCCAAGGTTGGTATCAAACTTCAAAGCCCATCTATCGACTCAATACAAAAAAATTGAAAACCTGCGGCCCTTCATTGCTTCTGATGAAGTTTATTAACAATAAGAAATGAGAGTACCAAAAAAATGACAAAACCAAAATAAAGGGCAAAGAGACAGAAAAAAACCTATTTTTTTTTCTCATAGATTTTTTATGCTGAGTTTTCTTTATCCTCTCTTTGTGGCATTTACTTCTGAGCAGCACAGAAGCACCTGCGGCTATTACTAAAATGGGTGGAGTCTTCATATCCTAAGGAACGGAATGAACCAGATTCTAAAGCTCCTCCAAATCAGGGAATTCTCTCTATTTTTCCTACAAGCCCTTCTAAGATCATCTGTACAACCCTGCAGATGCAAGTTCCTCAAGTTTGTGAGGACTTCTAGAGAGAGAGGTAAGCTTCCAAGAGAGTCACAACCATTGAGATTAAGTTTTTGCAACTTAGGAATAGCACCTGCCTCCACCTCTGGAAATTCGACAAGGTTCCTACAACCTTGTAACTTGAACTCTATAAGAGCTGGAAAAGCACCACGATGTGTGAAAGAACCTGGAAGCCTTTCTAAACAATCACACAAAACTACAGAAAGACTTCTAAGTTTTTTGAAATCTGGCATCCAAGCTGGCAAGGTTTTGAGGTTGTGAAAACGATATAACCTCAATTCTTCAAGCTTTGTGAGTGCAGATATATTGCCAGGCAATAGCACATGTTAACTATTCTCTCCTTCAATACGAAGGTGTGTGAGAACGTTCAACCCAGATATGTTTTCCAAGGAAACTCCTTTTGCTTCAGCTTCATGACTAAAAGACTCTGCCATAACTATGTGCCATGGACCCATTTCTGTGTGAGTATGTTCTGCCCATCTCAACCGCATACAAAACTCTGTGTCTAAAACTTGAAGTGATTCTAAGCCAACCACTCCAGAATGGAGACATCTCAACCCGGAACAACATGATAGATTGAGATTCCTTAACATTTGTAGATTTTCTATTGACTCTGTTAATTCTTGCAGATAGTGATTATTTGACAGGTTAAGATAAACCAAATGCTTGAGATTACCAAGTTCCTCAGGCAGATATTGAAACTTTCCATAACATAGATCCAGAACCCTTAGATTTTGAATGCCCTTCAGGAAACCTGCTGGCACATCGGATATCATGTTGTCACCAAGTAGTAGTGTCAGCAGCTCAGGTGCACAAAATCTTGAAGGGAGAGTCTCCAATTGGTTTTGGTGTAATGATAATCTGTGAGCTTTAAGAAGTTGCTTACATTCAGTTATCCACTTTGGAGGAAACTCTGTCAAATTTTGACCTGCTTGATAAAGAGCAAGCCGTTTTGCAGGGGTTGTGCTACCATCAATTTGTAGTATGTAGAAAGCCAAGTCTCTCATCACATCATGTACCTTAACCTTGTACTGCAGGAAAACATTTTCATCAAACTTTTCATCCGATTCTTCATCCGATTCTTCATCTGACTCTACATCCAAGATTTCATGCAAGATTTCACGAAAGCCTTCAATTAATCTCTCTTTCAACATCCCATACAAACGTAGTACCGTCTCTTCCAGACACAAATCTGCTGTGATCAATTACCCATCGAAGAAATCTATATTTAACTTTTTCAATTGCTCAATCAATGATCACCTCGTCAATTTCATCAACAACTCATATGCATGAAATTCAGGATCATCTCCATCATATCCAGGAACAAGCCCTTCTCCAATCCAACACCAGAGCAAAACTTCAAACTCCACCTCATGATCTTCAGGAAATGCTGCAAAGTAAGTAAAACAGTCCTCCAAGCGAGGGTCATCCTCTTTCAGGACATCATAGCCAAGCTTCAAGCGCTCATACAATTCAGTTTTCATAGTTCTCTTCTGCAGGCGTGATTCCTTCAACTTCTTGAGTAGTGGCTTCCATTCACGTTCATCTGAGGTCTTTCCAAACATTGCTGCACCTATCACCTTCAGAGCTAATGGAAGACCTCCACACTCCTTAGCCATAGACTTTGCCGATGCCTCTAATCTATGTGGAACACTAGATGATGTCCCAAATGCATGCACACAAAATAGGCTCCAACTATCCTCTGGTGAAAGAGTCTCCATATGCTCTTGGCTTATGCATGGTCTCTGCAATATAGACTTGTCTCTGGTGGTCAACAATGTCACACTGCCCTCTCCCTTGCCTAAGTCAACTGCATCAAAGTCTTCATCTTTCCAAACATCATCCAAAACCAAGAACACCCTTTTTTGTGCAAGCTCACTTTCCAATTTTTGCTTGTAATCCACCATGTTGGTATGCTTATGTGGTTTTGAACCCATGTCATCACTTATGCTTCGATAGAGAGACAATATGTCAGGAGTTTGCCCCACAGTGAGCCAAATAAATGTTGCTCCTTGAAAATGAGCTCGCACCTTCCAGCTCCAATACACTTCTCGAAGAAGAAGAGTTTTCCCAACCCCGCCCATCTCGAAAACTCAAACATAAGGAGGATTTGCATCACTTCCTGCTGGGGTGAGCAACTTTTCTACCCTCTCCACATAGCTCTTCAGAGCAAAGGTTGCTGGAGACGAGTAAAGAGCCTCATAATTATTTTCTCTTGCCACCTTTAGAATCACGATACAATTTTAAAAGGGTTAGTCCCATTATCATACACAAATGAAACAAGACTAGATCCTTACTCGTTCAAATGTTAATGCACTGTACTAAGAACTTAGCATTGGGTAATCACTTCACAAATTCAAGATTCATCAACCTCAATCAAGTCCCATGTCCACCCTACAAAAAAAAAACTAACTCAAATTTGAAGAGTACTGCTTCAATCACAGTGAAACATGAAACTAGCATGACTATTGAGACTCACCTTTTTAATAAAATCTAAAAGCAATGTGTAGCTACTATGCTCTTTGCTTGTAGGCTTGCACACCTCCATGTGATTAGCATCCTCAACCATGTAATAATTACGTCCTGCTAATCGTTGTGTCGTAGAAAGATGAACCAAAATTCCCTGCTCCCACAACCAAATTGAAGTCGCACACAACAACATATCAAACATGTAAATCTCAAAGATATTTGATAGAAAAAGGGGCATTTCTTGTAGCAAATACATACCACATTCATTGGCTTGCCCTCACCAAAAGCATACACATTGACCTTCTTCTCCTTCAAAAAGTTTTCAAATTCTTCTGATAACTCTTCCATATTTTGTCGCCAAGGTTGGACATCCTCCATTATCAGAGCATGATGTTTGTCATTGCATCTCAACAAGTTGTTCACATACTTGGCAATATTGTATGATCCCCCATGTGGAACTGCATAGAAGACCACCCCTCTCACATTATTTAAGAAGGCTTTGGCATGATCTGCAGCAGCTCTGGATAAACCATCCTCAGCATATCTGATACTTATCTTCTTTGCCTCCACAACCAAGCTCTTCAACACCAATCCTCCAAAACTATGGCCTATTAGCACAATAGGACAATCCCATTCAAACCTGCACAAAACATATGCACTTGCTATGATAATTTCTCTGAAAACTTCTTAAACACCATAAAATTCCAAATTTTAACTGTCAAAATATTTCAAATTAGAGACCTATACATACCTGGGATTGAAATATCTTTTGGAGGGCATACCTCCCACATTATTTAAAAAAACATTTGCATACCTGACTGCTCACAACATTTCTAGGGTTTGGATTGGTCAAGGTCCTCATCACTTTAACAAACTAGCTTTTCAACACCAACCCCAAAACTATCACCTATGAACACCAAAGTATGATTCCACTAACCCCCACACAATACATTCATTTCCTATGGTGATTTTTCACACATCTTTTTCCCCCTCTATTTCAAATTAGGGGCCTGACAGCTACCATTGATAAGTACTGAGCCACTCTCCGTACTGACCTTTAAGCTTTTGATAGATGAACCAATGTTAAGGTATAAATTACAGATCTGAAAACTTATTTGCTTGATATATATTTGTGAGTGACACATTTGCTCAAGTGTGACATTTTGGCAAACCAAGAGGGAGTTGCACCTTTTGATGAGAGTCTCGAATACATTATGGGCAGTCTCTGATACACAATCATGAGGGGAGGCTATAACATGTGCATGGTATGCAACTGACAAAATACGCACATCTTCACCCAAATCAAAGGGCAGCCATTCGTTAGCCCAACATACAATATCACAACCTTTTTGTGTCCATGTGCTCCTCCATGCATCAGTACTGCCATCTCCAGCAAATTGAAGCCCATGGAAAAAAATAACATCCATTCTGGTCCATCTCTTGTCTTCTGTAGGCGGCCATAGCTAATACACTGGCAAATCATTCTACACCCCAAATTGCAACTATTACACTTTGCCTGGCTCCTGCTTACAGCACTTGTAAGCATTTGAAATTTGCTAAGCAACTACAGCACCACTTGACCCATGAATTTAGAACAATGGCAATTCCAAGCAAATCCTAAGAAATCAATTACTAGGATGGAATGGCCCAACAAGCCCAGCTAAAGGAACTTACAAAACTAGCAGTCACATCAGAATTGTATCCTGTTATAAGACCACACAAAGACCATAAGCTCAAACAGCATCCCATATCTCCTTGATATGGGTAGTGTCACAGATTCCATGATATGCTCAGTGTCGTATATTCCATGATCTGCCCAACATCATTCCTCTGTAAACTGCTGTCCGTTTGGCTCAATTCTGTGGAAGTGGTAGCAATGCAAGAACCTGCACCAGTGGCACTCATAACATTTGAGCTCTACAAAATGTTGAATCCCAGGAGCCAAGAAACTGCCATAAACCATATGCCAACGAAAATCTCTACAATCCACACCAAGGAGTTAACTGTTTCTTTGCAAGACCACAACAAACCCAAATGCTGCAGAAGCTCCTTTAACAAACTTAACCTCTACTCCCCATTTTGGACAAAACTGGCCTGATAACCCATTGGAAGCTTGACTATCTATTCCTTGTCATCATTCTCACTGTCATACAAATGAAATTCTAATCAGAAAGTTAAAAAAACTAGACATACTACACCTATGAACATGAAAGTCCTCGCACTTGAAGGCCACATGTTGCTCTCAAGCATACAATTTTTTGTCTTTCACACAAAGCGAGCAGAAAGTCCCTGAAAAACATGTGCAGCTACAAATATCATACCCTGTTGCAAGTTGTTCAGCTCTTTTCTGATCTTGCAATTGAGCCACAGGGAGTCAATTTTTAGACTGAACATTACCTAACAACACCCCCTAGGAACATAGTACTACTGTGAAAGTCAGATAAAGCATTTTTTTCAAATAAAACCTGAAGAGGGGATAAAGACAACATGTAATTTGTATTTAGCTGATTTTTGACCCTGGGGTGGTTGAATTTGCTGAGATTGTCGGTAAACCTTAGTTTCGTTTTGAAGAAAGAATTACTCTCATGTGACGAAAGTTCACAAATTATTAGACCCCAAGCAAGACCCACGGTCAGCCAAAACTTGCCTATTGCAGAAATGGAGTTTTGCACCCCAGAAACGTTGAATATCTGAAGTTTCAGAGTTTGGGAACACCTTAAAAAAGAATGGCAGACGATGTACTAAAAAAATTCCTATCTCTTGCAACGACACTTCAATCTTTTCAACAGCGTGGTCTTCGGCTTAGTACCTCAAAAATTGGACAAAAATCCAAGGAATTTCAATCCAGCTCATGCAAAGGATTCAATCTGCACAAGAAAAGCCGTCAAATGATTCAAGGTCCTTCAGCAACAAGAAGGTAGGAAACTTGTTCTGGAATGTGATTGAACGAAACCCTCAACATCACTAGAACTCCGAGTGATACTGCAAACTGAAGTACAGGACGGCCCGCTAATCTGCGCAAATCAAGCACAGGAGAAGATTTGATGACTCGGATCATACCATCCACAAGAGCGCAGTGTGAAGAGACACAATCCGACCAAACTAGTGGAGACATCATACACAGGATCTGATTTTGCAGATGCCAGATAAAATCATATATATACACCTGCAAGCGGATGGCATACCAGGGCGATGGTGGCGGGCTTGGCCAACACTGCAGAGTATTGCCACTCCTGTCAGAATAAAGAACCAACGAACCGCAACCCCTTCAACCACGGAACAGATCCGATCTCGTGACGCTGGAATCCCGCACATTTCTCTCATGGGAAACGAAGAACCATCGAACTTACAACAATATACCAAGTGGCTTTTTCCGTGGGTGCTTCCATTCCAGATACGAAACAACGGGGGAGAAAGATTGCCAATCTTCACTCTGCACAACAAACTGCAGCGTAGAGCCCTGAAGCTCCCTCGAGCGGGACCACTAGTCCAACGACCTTTAGGGGGGGAAAGTAATGATCCGCAAAGCAAGACACATGGGACTTCTGCAAACTTCAAAGAAACCCCCAACAGAAACTTATTACCAACATATCGCAGCTACAGATGCAAGAACAAGCTTCACATCTCCAAATCCAAGCTCCACAATCTCTAGAGGAAAAAAAACTGTGACATAACAGGGGTAGACAAAGAAATCGTGCTGCCGACGTGAAAAACACAAAAGTGGGAAGAGTTTTGGTAAAGGTAGAATTTTTTTGGCCCTTCTCAATGTTGGCCCTTCTGTTTGCTAAATTTAATGGTTGTTTAACAAGTCTACTAACTTTCTGGACTCCAACTGCAATTGTTTCTCTTCTTGCATTAATTTATGAAGTTGGAATTGTATGCTAACTTGATTGACAGTCCTTGAAAATTCTACAGTCTGCCCCAAGTAGTTGCGAAATTCCGACAACAACATTTCACACTTTGCCATATAATCTCCAAATATAATTGTTTAATAGCCAAAAAACTCTATGTTCATTTTAGATCTAGCCAGCTTTTTTCACGTAACAATTTTGTGAAGGGGTTAAATAATTCACCATAAAAATTGAAGTGACAGCCATGTTAACATAAACAATATGCTAGTGGGGCCATAGAGAACTATTACACCAGCTTGCTTTTAGCCAGAGCAGCACCAACTGTACATTCTAGGTGGCCATACTGGCTACTTTGCAAAAATGAGAAAAAAAACACTGGTTCGTGGGTGGACGTTAACTCGACGAGCCACACCAGCCGACTTCCCTCTAGATAGGACGATTGAGCAACTGACTACCGCATCCAGCAACTGAAAAGCTACAAAAACCTTGAATTATTGGGGCAGAGTGAATTAATAGCCACCAATGCACCAGTTGGCCGTTCTGTCCACCGGATGGATTGCGTTTTTTCATTCGGCGCCGGATGGGGCTCATCACAGTCGATTTCTTTTTCTGCTGACCAGTGCACTTTTTTTTTATTTATTTTTTTTGTTCTTGGCCGTTTTTCCTGGACCTGACCTCAGACATACCTACCCTGCTCACTTTCCTACCGTCATAAATATTGCACCAACCTAGTGACACAGCTACCCTAATAACTAGTTATCCTATTGACCTACCTATTGTAATAACCACCTACCCTACTAACCTAGCTACTCTATTAATTACATACCCTATTAACTTAACCATTAGGTTTATGGTTGAGACACAAATTAATTAATAAGTTTTTCACAAGTGTATAGTAATTAATCTAAAATAGGCTAAATTTGGGGGGAAATTTTTAGGGTTTACACATATGTGAATTAATATAATTGCATTTTATATTTTCTTCAAAAAGAGTGCAAAAATTAGGTTGGAAAGATCACACAAAGATAAAAGACATATCTTCTCATTTAATTTTATATGAAATTTGTTTTATTACATTTAAAGACTAACGTATTTTTTTCAGAAAATAAATATTTATAGTTTAAAACCTTTGAATTTTGGATTTTATATTTTTTCCTATGTTCTTTGAATTTTTTTTATTTTGCATTATATGATTTGTATAGCTTGTATAATTTTTTAGGTTTAGGGCATATGTCATTAAGACTTTTTTTTGGTTAGGGTTTGGTAAAAGTAAGTACAAGTGCAAGCATTGAAATTATGCCCTGAAATTCTAGTTGGTAAAAGTAAATATGGGTGTAGGTATTGCAACAAAACCCCAAAATTCTAGTTGGTAAAGGTAAGTATAAATTTGGGTATTTCAAGTTGAAATGAAAAAACAAACCTAAATGTAATACCCACGTTTCAAAAAAAAACCATCTAAATGGTTTGGATACCCTTAAATGAAGACCTAGCCCTAAAAACAATATGCATATGCAAAGTCATTTTGAAATAGCCCAACCCTAAATGCAATACTTGCACTTTGGGTCACTCCAAAAGGACGCATATAGGGTTTAAGCTTTCTTTATATGAAGATCTTACCCTAAATGCAATACCTGCATTTAGGGTCACTTCAAAAGTACCCATGTGGGGTTTAAGGTTTTTTATATGAAGATCCCACCCTAAATGCAATACCTGCATTTGGAGTCACTCAAAATAGCTACCTTGCTCACTTTCCTACCTTCATAAGTATTGCACCAACTTTGGTACCTTATTTATTATCCCCTATTGACACAACTACCTTAATAACTAGTTATCCTACTGACCTAGCTATTGTACTAACCACCTACCTTACTAACCAAACTATTATATTAATTACATACCCTACTAACTTAACCATTAGGTTTAGGGTTGGGACACATAAATTAATTAATAAATTTTTCACAAATGTATAGTAATTAATCTAAAGTAGGCTAAATTTGGGGGGGGGAATTTTAGGGTTTACACATATTTTAGGATATCCTTAAGTGAAGACCTAGCCCTAAACGCAATATGCAGACGCAAAGTCACTTTGAAAAAACCTTACCCTAAATGCAATACCTGCATTTTGGGCCATTTCGAAAGTATGCATGTGGGTTTAAACATTTTTATACGAAGATCCTACCCTAAATGCAATACTTGCACTTTGGGTCACACAAAAAATACACATGTGGGGTTCAAACCTTCTTTAAATGAAGATCCTACCCTAAATGTAATACCTACTCTTTGGGTCATTCTAAAATAATTAGTTAATTTCAAAATCATATGCTAACATAGGTGTGTATGGAGGTTGGGGTTGTTGATTAGGAATCCATGATTCTTATTTTTTTTCATGAATTTTAAAAAAGGTTCTATTGTTTGTGGAACAAATAGTACAATGACAATTGTGATCAAGCTTATTTTGGTGTAAAAATTTTTCATGAAAAAGTTGAACTTGCAATCTATAACATGGAATAATTATCTTAAATAGTGATTTCAATAACTTATTAAAAATAAATAAACTAAAATTAATCAATCAAATATCAAATTAATTAATCTGATTAAATCCATTTTTTTATTTTCAAGTAAATAAAATTAAGCCAAATGATTAGTTAAATATTTTTAATAAATAAATGATTATATGATTCTTGATAATTAATCATCTAAATTATCTGAAATAATGGTCTATTTAATTATATGACAAATTTTGTTGATAATTCATTAATTATCATAAATATTTGATATTAAATTTGGGGGGGGGGGGGGGGGGGGGAATTTTAGGGTTTAGACATATGTGAAACAATCTAATTTCATTCTATATCTTCCGCAAAGAGATTGCGAAAATTAGGTCGGAGTTATCACACAAACGTAAAAAACAAACCTTATGTGAAAACCCAATTTTAAATGCAATACAAAGATTGTCAAGATCAAAAATAAAAAGTTCGAGCTTAAATATTTTTCAGAAATGTTGATATCTTTTTTCCCCTTTTAAAGTTGTATATTCATACTAAAACATAAATATAAAGTCTTTAATTTAACAAGATTTTAAATTATGTTTAAAAAAAATTCAAAACATGTAATTTTCTATTTTCTTCTTTTCTATTTCACATGATAATAAAAATGATCTCTCCCATATATTAATCCTATGTTTAATTGAAATTTTAATTTGTACTTTTCTGATATATAGTAAATAATTTCTTGGTTAAAAATATTCAGATACTGGGTCAAAAATATTTTATATTTTATAGATATATAACACAAGTTTTTATGTAAACTTTATTTTTTATGATGTATAATATTGGTTTAGTATTGATTCAAATATATTGTTATTTATAACACCTAATATATAAATAATGATATAAACTAAACCCTAAATGCAATACCTGCATTTTGGGTGCATTTTGGGTCACCTCAAAAGTACGCATGGGGGGTTTAGGCCTCTTTAAGTGAAGATCCTACCCTACATGCAATACCTGCATTTTGGGCCACTATAAAAGTACGGATGTGAGGTTTAAGCCTTTTTTAATGAAAATCCTACCCTAAATGTAATACTTACATTTTGGGTCATTTTAAAATAATTAATTAATTTCAAAATAATATGTTAACAAAGGTGTGAGGTTGGGGTTGTTGATTAGGATTACCATGATTCTTATTTTGTTTCATGAATTTGAAGAAAAGTTGTATTGTTTGTGAAACAAATAGTATAATGGCAATTATGATCAAACTTATTTTGGTGGATGAATTTTTCATGAAAAAGTTGAACATGCAATCTATAACATGGAATAATTATCTTAAATAGTGATTTTAATCACTTATTAAATAGAAATATATCAAAGTTAATCAATTAAATAAAGTTAATCTGATTTTTATATCCAACTTTTTATTATCTAAATAAATAAAGTTAAGCCAAATGAATAGTTAATTATTCCAAATAAATAAATGATTATCTAATTCTTGATAAATAATCATTTAAATTATCTGAAATAATGGTCTATTAATTATTCAATTATATGACAAAATTTGTTGATAATTCATGTACTACCAAAAATATTTTATATTCAAGTGGGGGGAAAGTTTTTGGGTTTAAACATATGTGACCTATTACAATCTTATTTTATATTTTCTTCAAAGAGATTAGGAAAATTAGGTTGGAGTTATCACACAAAGGTAAAAAACAAACCTTATGTGAAAACCCAACCTTACATGCAATACAAAGTTTGTTGAGATCAAAAACTAAAAAGTTCAAGCTTAAAATTTGTTCAAAGATGTTCATTTTTTCTTCCCCCTTTTAAAGTTATATACTTATTTCAAAAAACATAAATATAAAGTCTCTAATTTAATAAAATTTAAAATTATGTTAATAAATAAATCAAAGCACATAAATTTCTACTTTTTCTTTCATATTTCACATAATAATAAAAATGATCTCTCCAACATATTAATCCTATGTTTGATTGAAATTTTATTTTTTATATTTTTTTATAGTAAATAAATTCATGGTTAAAATAATCATATTATGGAATTATATTGTTGATCCATTTCAATACATATAATATTTTCATATTTATTTATAGTAATATATTATATATAGATATACCTATGGTTACGTATATTGCGATTTTCAATGAACTTTGTTTTTAATGCAAATTTAAAATTCCTCAAGATTAATAGATAGGTATTAAAATGTTCATAAGCTCTTAGATGTCATGCTAGAGTTTGTGTGGATTTTAAAAGCTTTGTGAGGGCCAAGTTATGATGTAATGTTTTCAACACCTTTAAAAATTGAAAGATGATTTGACTATCCAAAAAACACAATAGTGTTCATTAAAAAAAAACCAAGAATTTATAACCTTGACAAATTATTAGTTTCAACAAAAGCTCAAACCTAAGGTTGTTAAATTGACTAAAGTGTGGACATTGATCAAACTAAACAACCTAACCTAAACATGAGTAATAGGTTAGTAAGTTATTTGTTGAGTAACCTAAATAACTACCTAATAGGCTACCATTTCAATACATATAGGCCTATTATGTAATTTATTCATTAATGTAAGCCTTCTAGGTTAATATCTTAGATGGTCTATGTAAGTATTGAAGGTGATTGAGTTTATTAAGTAAACCTACTATTCATATATGTAATATACTAGCCTAGGCCATGTAAGCCTAATAAACATTTATGATAGTTTAATGTGTAATCCTTATTGTATTATAACATTTTAAATTTGAACTAAAAGAATTTATTAAAAAAAAACACAATTTTTTCATATAATTGTTATAAGTATATACAATAGAATATGATTTAATTAGAATTTGGGAAACTGTAAATTAATTAACAATTTTTTTCTTACAAATTATTAGTAAATAAAATAAATCTATCGTGCATTATAGGGGGAATTTTATATGCAAAATAATCCATAGGTGATTGAAGCAAACCTTATGTGAAGACCCCAAACCCTAAATGAAATACTCGCATGTAACGTCATTTCAAAATAACAAATAAGTGTTATGGATACCCAAAATATGACTTTTTATATACCTAAATTATTTTTATGACAAACTGTAAGTTTTGCAAAGAATGAAAAAAACTAGCAACTATTATGGGACCTATATGCGGGTATTACAAGAGACATAAAAAGAACCAGTGGCTATTATGGAAACTATATGCGGGTATTGCAAGAAATGTTAAAAAACCCAACGAAAACCATGGACCCATATGCAGGTATTGCAACGAATGATGAATGTCAACAACTATTTATGGCCCATATGCGCGTATTGCAAAAGATGCAAAAAATACCAACGACTATTATAGGACTTAGATGCAGGTACTACAATGAATGCAATATGCCTGTGGCTATTTTAGGACGTATATGTGAGTATTACATATTTGAAAATCTCCTTGTGGAATTTATAATAGAAAATGATGGTATTATATGTTTTAAATGTGTATATTGTTTTAAAACTCTTCAAGTGATGTGAGTCCTATTATATTAGATGTAAGTATTGCACAATGTTCATTTTGATCTTTGGTTTGATTCTTACATCTCAAGTACTAAAAAAATTATGACAAAAAAAACATATGTTTAACCATATACCATAAAACAAGTGTGAATAGAAGATATTGTTATATTGATAAAAGATGTACAAAAATGGGTGTATGAAAATTATTAATTAACCCAATGAAAAAAAAGCGTTGGTTCTCTATAACATATCAAAGGATCAAAATTCAAAATTGGGTAGTCCAAAAAGTAAAAGGGCTATAAAACTTAACTAACTATATAAAGTGAAACCTTAACCCATATCAATATCTACAATCTCGTGTTTTGTTTAGTATACAGCTGTTGCATTTGCAGCCTTTGTTGCATGATGAACAGTGTCTAAATGGCGGCGTTGCATCTCAACCTGAACTGCAATTGCCACAAATTCTTCCTGTGTTTGGCCCTAAACCCTATAAACACCCAAAAACCACCAAGTTAAACCCTAACACACCTTGGATGAAATGCAATAAAAAAAAACATTGCTTATTATTGTTTCTCACCTTCCGTGAATCATTCTAGATTCATGAAAATCCAAAACATTTGCCAATTGTTTTGTCCGACTTGCTTTATTGGACTCTCGATCCCAATATTTGACATCCCATGCCGTCTTGAGTTGTCGTGCATATGCACAACGGATGGATTGGATAATCCCTTGCAAATCTTCATCTTTCTCCATTCGCGATGCTGCATCTCGAAGCACAATGCCCACACCCCAAGCATTAAGGCCCAACACTTTCAATAGTTGATCTGAAGCTAATTTGACCAAACCTAGTTTTGAGAATAGTGGACACTGTTTTGCAACAACTATCAAGTTTTCCCACTCGCATTGTGCTTTGGCACGAGCGCGATTAGCCACCTTTTGATCGTTCTGCCTTTGCAAATCCATTGCATTTCCCAAGATGTGAACATTCATCTTGGCATGGTCTTGATGTCGAGGACCTCTTGCAGCAGTTGAAGGCCTCTTAAGTTTGGCCTTTTCTACCACCAAGCCATGCACCTCCTTTAAATGTTTGGTTAATAACCATTTGGCACAATATGCAATAGTGCAAATGCCAACTTTGCACCTCCATTTCGACCAAACATGCGTCCACACTTTGTCCTTCCGAGCCAAATTAGGTGGACAAAAAAGTGCAAGTGGCTGAGCAGCCTGGTTAGATTCAACTTCCGGACCTAAGCCAAAAAATGAAAGATCAAAAAACAAAATGCAGTATTTTTATTAAACACTATTAATTCATGACTGTATGAATTGTCCATGAAATCATTTTCACATTTATGAAGTTTTAGAGTATGAGATTTAAGTTTAATTTTCACCTCATAAACATTAATATTTTTAGTATCCATGATGTCTTTTCTGGTGCCTTTGTCTTCTCTAAGGAATTTTTTACCTTTTACAACGTTTCCTAATGTCCTTTTTACGATGATTCTCAATGAATCTTAGTTCAAAAAGAAAATACAAATATGAAATATATTTGACACTAATGTTCACAATGTATCTCTTGGTGTCTTTAACCATAGTATCCAATGGAGTAAATTATGATCAACATTCTTGCTATAATAGAAAAATATGTAGATGGTTTCACCATGATGTTAAATCATTCAAAATCATTAAAAGGTTGACATAACACTAATATTTCAAATTTCTCATACCTATTTGATTTCTTCCTCCAAGATGGGGGGATTCCATATAAAATGCACTTGGGTTCTACATTACTTTTACAAACAGTGACAATGATTAAATGATTTTGTGGAGATGATAATTTTATTGTAATAAATTTTGTCTTTTTGAATAATATGTTAGGTTTAATTTTGAATTTTGAATGTTCACTAGATTTACTATTTGAACTTTTTTTTCAAACAATAAAATTGTGCAAATTTCACTATATGTTATTTTGTTCCATTCATATTTTTAACGTTCTTTATTTGCTAGGCAGAATGCTGACCATTCAATTGTGTTACCTATTATTCATTTCCATGATTTGTTGAGCATTCTCATAATGAATACTTCATCCTCTATTTTTTTCCCCCAAGTATGATATCTTCGATTTATCAAAGTTGCATGATGGATAATTTTAAGAAATATAAGTTCTGTTACTATCTTGTTGGGTAGGAATTAGATAAATGTTCCTCATTAAGTAAGGGTTTAGGGTCTTTGGTCCAAAAGAATCCTCAAAAGTCTGTGTGTCCAACAAGTGGATCTTCTTTTGCTGCAAATAAAAACAAAAATAGTAGGCATCAACTTTCAGGATCCTAGCTATTTACAACATCCCACCAAGTCACAGAAGCACGCCTACAAACCCTAAAGAGCAAGAAAGCCTTCCACATCCAACTCTAAGATGTGAATTCCACACCACATTCAAAACTGCAAAAACTACTTCTCCTTGACTTTCATCTGCAACATCTAACACAACTGTAATTAAGAGAGAAGGAAAAAGATGGGAATAAATGCTGTTGTGTTGCATTGATTGCAGTTGCAAAGGTGGCACATGCAAGAAAACTGCAAACAATGCAACACAGCAGCATCTATTCTGCAGTGGGTTTTGCTATTAAGCAAGATAAGAGGAAGTTGATATTATTGCTTGGCATTTCACAAGGGGGAGCATGTCTAAGAAGAAGACGTTTGTGTAATTGAAGATGCTAGGAACAATACGAGAGTCTTGCGAATCATTGAGCATGCACTCTTCTGTGCTTCTAGTAGAAGAACCAGTTTAACAAAATCTGGAATTTATGTACCCTGATTATTAAAGTGTTGTTGGAGTCCCAACACTTGTCAATCGCAAGTCCCTTCTTCTGACCTCCACATTGTCTTCCTGATTCACCTAGCAACTAAGTCTGTCTACCAGTGCATGCATATGCAGTATGGAAGTAGCACACCACCATCCGAGGAGAAGAATCCAGGTGGCCAGGTTCTTGTTAAAGGGATATGAGAAGGAGGGTGGGTTTTGGATGTGATGATGATTTTGTGTACCTGATATGACTCCTTTGACATCTAGCTCCTTGGCGAGCTTTTCAACAAACTGTTGAGGACTAAGAGAGCGCACTTTGGCAAAATCGAGGGTGTATTCCTGGGGAACAATCCCTCTGCAGTAACGAGAGCATAACCCCATCACCTTTTCCTGTCACACCCTGCCACCACTGGCAACCTACCATCCTCAAAACCCCCCACCCACCCAACCCCCAAAAGACAAAAAAAGAAAAAAACGCGATCAACAACACATCCTGCAGAAGCCTACAAAAACGTCTCTGTAGAAAAATGTCTTCAAAAGCTCTCTGCAAAGAAGGGAGGAAGAGAAAGAAAGAAATCACAGACAGAGATCGACACAGAAGAAAGAAAGAGGTCATACCTAGGTTCCCAGCCAAGGACTTGAGCCATTCCAGAGAAAGAGAGCAAGAAGGGGATTCCAATCTCTGCCACTCTTTCTGCTCATGCTCTGTGTCCAACATGCAGAGCATCAAACTTCCCCAGTGCCACAATTCCACCTGCCAAATCACACCCAGCTGAGGCAAGGGGCTGGTGGAAGCTGTTCCTCCTCCATCCCGCGCTGCTGCTTGAATGCCCATCACCTCCACCATCGCTCATTGCGTCGCTACGACAAAAGATGTGTAACGCTAGAAAAGCCCAAGCGATCTTCTATTATTATTTTTTTAACGACTCCAAGCCAGAATTCCGTGCTATCACTGTCTAGTATACGACGACTCATTGAATCCAAAGCTGTCTGAACCACACCACCTCCAATGAAAAAACACTAATATTTCATATTCCTCATACCTATTTGATTTCTTGCTCCAAGATCACTACATTCCATGCAGAATGCATTTTCTTAACATAACGCTTTTCAAAATGAAATTAAAATAAAATCCAACTTGAACCCAATTTCTCATTACAAGAAAAGGGTAGTAAGAATAAAGAGGCACTTCCATGCTTTTTGGTGCATGGACATATAACTTGATGTAATTAAATTATTACGTAATATGTAATTGTTTAATAGGTACATTTGGTGAATTATTTGTTAATGGAATTTTATTATTTAATTATGATTTGGTCATGGTATGTTCATTTTCACATATTAATTTATTTAAAAGTCATATGAAAAGTTTTTACATTTTATTATGCATGTGTAATCATATGAGAAACCATATGATGTGTATATATATATATATATATATATATACATAATTTAGATAATATATAAGTGGATGCTTGTAACTATTGAAAACACTTTTGCTCAATAAAAATAAATTGTTGTATGAATATAAAGTTTGATGAAATATAAGAAAAAAATTGAGATTTTAATTTTGAAAAGTTTTGATGTTGTCTATGTGTAATTCATGATAGGAAAATGATGTGCCATATTAATTATACATAAATAATAAAAAGTTCAAAAATGATTTATCTAATCAAGAACATAAATTTTCATAGGTATGTATTAAAAATACATAATTTTGATACTAAACCCACTTGTGATTTACAAACCCAAGGGCAACAACATCAAATGTTAGACACATAATAACATTGAAGAGTTGAAGGACTACCATTCTCTTACTTAAAGCACCAGTTTTCCTTTCTTTTTTAGTCTTCCTATGTATCCCCTCCCTGCCACTATCAATACTTTACTTGTAAATTTTAAAGCTTTGCTCTCTTTTTGCAATACATTTTCTTGATGATCATTTTTAAATCATAAATGAAACTTTGAAATATAAGGAAATGCTACAAAGAGGAAAAAAAGGTCCCAAGGGTGGTGTACAGAATGCAAGAAAATCTTCCAACTTGGAAAATAGGCCTCCAAAAAGATATTTAGCTTGAAACTAGGTGTCAAATAACAAAGCCAAAAAAAGAAGCCAATGCTTTACAGATCTAGAATCTGTATATGTCACTTGGATGATGATATATATGCTGTCATGTATTTCATCTGATCAATTGCAAAATAGCAACCCATGTGTAGAGGTATGGCACAACAAATCTCTTCATCTTTTTTCTGAAAAACCAGAAATTATGTGAACCTCCCTAGACGTGTCAGGTGGTCTGCAAAAATTACTTTTTTTTTAAAGAGAAAATTTAACCATCTCAGTTAAATTCATCGAAAAATAACAAGAAATTATCATTCACTTTTGTATCCTTTTAGTTATTTTGTCTACAAATCTTTACTACATTTTTGCAATGTAAATAAAACCTGGAACTAATCATTTTGGTGCATATTTTGTCTAACCTGTTCTTCTCAAAGACCTATAAGTACCCACTATTGTATACCCCCACAACAAGCCTGGTATAATATAGATTGACGTAGGGTGAGGAGGGGAGTGAAAAATCACAGCCCATCCAATGGAGAGAACGGCCAACTGGTATAGTCACTCGTTCACTCCATCCCACAAAACTTTAATATTTCAAAATTGCTCATATCCATTTGATTTCTTCCTCCAAGATCAGGGGATTCCCGTACAAAATGCAGTTTCTAAAATCAAATCCAACTCGCACACAATTTCTCATTATAGCAAAAGGGTAGCCATAGAGAGGCCATTCCATGTTTTTTGGGTGCATGGGGAACAAGGGCAACAGCCCCAAGTGCTAGGCACATAATAAAGTTCTCCGTAATATCCCGCAAAGACGGCACCGGAACCCCGTGTTTGGTCACATACGGGAAGAGATTTCAAAAAACAGGGGAAAAAAACGTACACTGACCTTGAACGGGGCATGAAACTCAGGCCCGGTCTACAAAAGTGCCCGGGTCCACTTTGAAAACGGAATAGAGCAATTTGGTGCTAAACTGAGTTTGCACTGTCCTTTTTTTTCCTCAACGCATTCAACCAATCACAGCTGCTGCAATGTGTACTGTAGCTATAAATGTTCCAGAGCCTGGTGCATTTAATGCTGAGCGTCAGTATTTCATACCCTTATTTAATAAAATTTCATGACTTTGCAGAGGACAATGGCCAATCAAATCAGGGGTGCCACTCAGGCCCAATAGGGCATGAGTTTACGGATAACTCTAATAACATGGAAGGGTAGGGTTGAGAGCGCTACCATTCTCTTACATAAAGCACTGGTTTTCTTTTCCCTTTTATCTTTATCTGTTCCAATTCCTTTTTAGTCTTCCTCTGTACACCCTCCCTGCCACTATCAATCCTTTTCTTGTAGATTGAAAAGCTTTGCTCTCTTTTTTCTAACAGGTTGCAATACATTTTCTTGATGAGCTTTGTTAAGGCATAAAATGAATCTTTGAAATATAAGGAAATGCTGGAAAGAGAAAAAAAGGTCCCAAGGATGGTGTACAGAGTCCAAGAAATCTTCCAACTTGGAAGATACGCCTCCAAAAAGATATTTGGCTTGAAACTAGTTTTCAAATGAAAAAAGCCAATGCTTTACATATCTAGAATCTGTATATGTCACTTGGATGATGTCATATACGTTGTCATGTATTTCATCTGATCAATTGCAAAATAGCAACCCATGTGTAGAGGTATGGCACAACGTATCTTTTCATCTTTTTTTCAGAAAAATCCAAAATTAGACGTGTCAGGTGGTCAGCAAGAATTACTTTTGAAAAAAAAAAAATTTATCCATCTCATTTAAATTCGTCGAAAAATAACAAGAAATTGTCGTTGACTTTTGTATCCTTTTAGTTATTTTGTGTAAACATGTTTACTACATTTTTGCAACGTAAATAAAACCTGGAACTAATCATTTTGACGCATATTTTATCTAACCTGTTTTTGTCAAAGACCTATAACTACCCAATATTATGTACCCCCCACAACAAGCCCACTTATTCATAGGAAGATTATGATTGTGAATTGATGTTTTGGACTTGCTAATTAGTCCTTTTAGGCGGATGTCATGGGTTCATAAAACATAGTGAAAATAAAGACAGATCCATAACCTCATCAAGATGATTTTGCACCTACTTTAAGGTACTCTTTTGTCAATTTTTGGGGTGAAGTTTTTTGAAGTTTAAAAGTTTTGGTCCTTTCAAGTTCCAATTGCAATATGTGGGGAAATACTTTGAAACTCAACACTAAGTAGCATGGCGGGTTGACTTGAGTGTGCCAATCAGCATGTCATTTGGTGCAAAATTTTGCCATTTGAAATGTGAAGATTTTTTTTTTGAAAGGGAATATTCTTTTGAAATATTCTCATTTTTCTTGAGAAATTTTCCATGTTGAAAAAATATTTTCTCAGTGCCATATTTGGACTCAAATTTTAGTTTGGTAGCATTTTAAAAACTAGTTTTAAAATTAACTTGACATGCTTTAAAAACTTTTCATCATTTAATGCTAGTTCCTTTTGGGATGTTAGTCAATAATGCAACATTAGAAAATTGAAAAAGATATCACCTAGTGCCAATAAACATTGAATATGTTATCAACAACATTTTTAACAAATCCCTCCAAATGGGATAGATGGGCTACTAGTTGAAAATTGGTATGAATTATATGTAAAGTATCATGTTCCACATGTGAAACAAAAAAAATTCTTGTGACAATTGACCTTTGATACGCATCAAAATTATTAGAAAAAAATGATTCCCTTGCAAAAAGTAGAATCCTTTTGGAGATGGTGGGCCTTTACCAATTGAAAACATGTTTTAGACAAAAGGAGCTACAAAACTCTTTCGCATGTATGAGGCACCCCCATTCCATAGTGGAGGAATGTCATTCACAAGCCATAGTCTTAATTGTGTGTCATATCTTCCTTCCAAGTGTGCATGTACAACATTATCCTTGATGAATTTGGCATCCTTTCATTGTATATATTTCTTTGATTGCACGCACCTGAATTCAAACAACTCCTATTCATAGTTTGGATGGTCTATATATGGAGATTGTAAGTTTATTATTGTGTTACCAATAAGTTTTTAGTCCATTGATTGGGAAAGGGTGTAAGCACAAGTTTAAAATGGGTTATCGTGCATCTTACAATTGCAAAATCACTGACTTGTTGTGTCTTTTTTCAGCATTAAGTGATGTGGGCTTGGCTGTTGGAATTGTAATAGGAGTTGTTACTTTGTATAGGTGGTATTCTTGGCAAAGGAACTTGAAGGATAGTGCCAAAACAACTTTACCTCCTGGTAGTCTTGGGCTCCCTTTTCTAGGAGAGACTTTGGAGCTTCTTCGAGCTTATAAAACCAATAAATTTATGGAGGACTTTATCAACCCTCGTATGGCCAAATATGGACAGGTTTGTTATCTATTTATCCTATACATCTTTGCAAAAGTCCTTTCTATGAAGTGCAATTAAGCTTTGTTGGTGTGTTTAACCTACTCATGATGTTAGTTTACATTTTAAACTTTAAGGAACGTATATCAAATTGCATTGCACAATATGTTAATTGAAGCTTGTTAATTGATTATTTTGCATGGAAGTGCATCTTAGGTTATTTCAAGGTACTTCTTTATCCTTAAAGTCACATGTGTACATTCATATGGAATGTGCATTTTTTTGGAGTTTGAATTTTGAATTGGATTGTTTTCTTGACAATAGATGTCTATGCTATGGATTGTTATTTTGACAAGCTACAAATCATTTTAATGCTGAAAAGTGCAAAGGTATATTGAAGATGTGAAGACATAGATCAAATGTAATTCTTGAAGATTATTTGTAATTGTGACATAATTGGATATGAATTTACCAAAAATGTTCCTTTCATCATTAAATGTGTATTGCATACAATTTTTTTAGTTTATATGACGTAATGCATATGCAAGTGAAATGCATTTTCATTTAAAACTATAATTCATATACATATTGACAAGGTAATTATATGATTAAAGCTTCAAATTGGCTCAGGTGTTCAAGACACATGTTTTATTTTCTCCATTAGTGTTTCTGGGTCCACCTGAAGGCAACAAGTTTTTGTTTTCAAATGAGAACAATTTAGTGCAAACCTCATGGCCATCACCTGCGCGCAAACTTTTGGGGCGTAAAAGCATTTCTGTCAAAGTAGGAGAAGAACACAAGTATGTACCCTCCCATCAATATATCCATTTACAAAGCCCTCAACCATATAAATCTAAACATGCATTTATTTATTTTTTAAATGATTTTTGTGTTGTGTGAAACATGGAAATACAATGGACTATGACAACTTGGGAATGGGCATGACTAATAAACTATTGTTTTGAATGTTTAGGAAGGGTCGCCAAATTTTTTCATCTTTCTTTGGCCCTATTGGCTTGCAAAGTTTTGTGCTTAGAATGCATGAAACAACAAGAGCCCATTTTGAGCAATTCTGGGAAAAGAAGGATGAAATTATGGCTGGGACATTATTGAAAACATTTACCTTATCTTTGGCAATTGATTTATTCATGAGCATTAAAGAAGGCCCTGAATTTCATGCATTAGCACATGATATGATTACATACGTGGCAGGGTTCATGTCATTACCATTGAATCTTCCTGGAACTACATACTGCAAAGCTAGGTTAGCACGCAAAAAACTACTTCATAAATTGGACATCATCATATGTCAAAAGCAAAAGGTAAATGATTCCTTATTGCAAGTCTTTTTTAATTGTTTTGCAACAATCTAAACTTATTTCCAAAGTATTTAATTACTTTCACAATTCATTGCCTTGATTAATTTCAAATGGGGTAACATGATTGTTATGCCATCTTGTGGTGGTTCCACCCATGTACATTATACATTTGATAGGTTTCACCTATGTACATGTTTTAACTATTGTTTTCAATGGCAGGATATGGAAGAAGGAAGGATCTCACCTCGCCAAGATCTTTTGTCAATTCTAATTAGCACCCATGATGATCAAGGCCACCTAATCACCAATGAAGAAATCAAGGACAACATTTTGACATTTCTATTTGCAGGCCATGACACAACATATGGCACACTTGCAGTCGTACTCAAATATTTATTTTTAAATCCGCATTGTTTACAAGAGGTTATTAAAGGTATGTTCTCTAGGTTATAACTTTGGTGAAAGCGTCTTGAGAAATGCAAATTTTGGATGGAATCACATTTTACATATATTGGCATTCTATGTCATTTTAACGCAAATTTATCCTTTTTTCCTTGCCAACTAATTCCATTTAGTTGAAATTGAAGGTTTACATTTGTGCATGTGATAGAGCAAAAGAAAATTGCAATGGAAAAGGTTGGAGACTTGCTATGTTGGGATGACACACGAAAAATGAAATACACATGGCAAGTTATCCAAGAGACTATGCGCATACAACCTATAGTGGCATGGGCAACACGAGAAGCAATCAAAGATATTGAATATGGAGGATTTACCATTCCAAAAGGTTGGCAGGTAAGAGTTGTAAAAAACAATTTTATGTGTTATGTTTCTTGAAATGATGGACCACAAGATATGTTAAGCTTAATCTAATTAACAAGTTAATAAAACTTTAAAATTTGCATATTGTCATAGGCATACTTGTGTAAATCTATTACCAATCCATAAGAAAATTATTTGAACTTTATATTGTGTTGGGTAATTCTTAACTTTTGTGAAAAACTTCTAGTTTCAATTCATTAAAATAATTTGTTTTTATTTGGCGTAGCCATATATTGAATCATATTTCAAACCTAGCAACATAATTGGAAATTATGTTTTACATTGAAATTTATATTAAAATTACAAACCAATTTTACATACATGTGTGAACTTTAGATATTATAGGCCACTTTTGGTCCAAACCAATGATTTGAAGATGTTCAAGAAATAGTGCATATAAAGGGTTAAATGTTTCACATTCTAGAAGGTTGTAATTAGTTTCTTTGGCAATTGTAAGGTTCATTAGATGGTGCAAAATACATATATAAATACATTTGATTAAAAATTTCAAAAGTTTATAGGGTCTTGGATTGTACATAATTGTTTGATCAATAACCACATTCTAGATAGGACATAATGTTTGGACTCTAAATTTAAAAGAATATTCACTTTAATATTATTCACTCAAATTGAATTATCATTAATCCAAATGTTAAATAGAAATCAACATAGTGTTGGATTGGATTTCTTCTTTATTAATCATTGATAACCTTCCCCATTCATGGATGTTGTGCAGGTTGCTTGGAGTGGTCCTTTTTCACACTTGTCACCGCAACTTTTCCCAAATCCTGAAAGGTTTGATCCATCTCGTTTTGAAGGAATAGGACCCAAACCTTTCACTTATGTGCCATTTGGCGGTGGACCTCGAATGTGCCCTGGAAGTGAGTTTGCTCGCATTGAAATGGTCATATTCCTCCACCATTTGGTGTTAAATTATGAATGGTCAATGATTGACCCTCATGAACAAATGACAATGAGTCCGTTTCCTACCTTTCAGAAAGGGCTTCAATTGAGAATTCAAAAGAAAGACTATTCATAAGTTCAGTAAGCATACATGATCAAAAACTTTTCCAAAAGCTAAACACAACAATTAATACTCTTGATTTGCCTAGAAATATTTGTGGTAATCTATAAATTATGAGTTGATTATATTGAGTTTTGATGTTGCCTATATTCATTATATGTTGTAATGTGTTATTTCATTTGAATTCAATTTTTAATTTTCATTGTGAAAGGGAAGATTTCAAAAAGTGTGTGAGGAAGAGGTCAAAATAATTGCTAAGGATTAAGGTGAAAATATGAAAGGATCTTTTTAAAATTGACTATAAAGATTTTTCTTTTTCATGTAGGTGGGTAGTAAAGATGGGTGAGGTAGATATTTTAGTAGATGGTGTATACATACATGATGATAATAATTATGTGGTGAATGGCTTGAAGCCATGGGCTATGGATATATCCAAAAAACTACATACTAAATTTGGAAAATGAATTATAAAAATTCATGGAAATAATGAAATTCATGGTAATGATTTGTTGCTCTCACTAGTTCTAGAATCATAACCAAATTTTTTTTGGATTCTTTTAATGTAACCCAAATGGTAATCATCCATAGGAAGATGTTAAAAAAATTGCAATCATCCCTAAGAAAATTTAACCAAATTTGGTGACAAATTGAGCTTGTGGCAAATTTCTTTAAATGGATTTCTAACTCATGGCCACACACTTGAAACCCAATCTATATATTTTTACCAAAAAAAATCTCATTTCTTCATATTGACCACCTCCAAAATCACTTCATTTAAATTTTTTTGAATTTTTGAATTTTCTTTTTGGCAAAATTTTTCTAGTGAAGAAAATGTTGATTTAAAACACTCTTCACAAGTGGCAAGAATAATCTATGGAAAATGAAAAGTTAATTTATTTATAAAAAATGTTTTGTGGAATTCAAAATTTAAGATTGTAAATGTTATGGACCATTGTCATACATGAACTTTTGTTTAATTTTTTGTGTGTTAATAATGAATCCTACATGTACTATTTCCGAATATTGTTAATTCAACATAATGAATAGTTTCACAATTCATGTAAAATTGGCCTTGTTATGTTTTGGTGGTTCCTTTGAACTTTCAACATTAAGTGTGCAATTCATACATACATTTTTCTCGAATGCATGTTACTTGAATCATAAGCAAGTCAAACATGCATGGTATGAGGATTGCAACATGAATTTGTATGTGCATTGACAAGTTCGGCAATCATATAATGAAAGTTCTCAACTTGGTTTGGTTGGTGTTGAAGTTGCATCTTTTATCTTCTGTAGGAGGGGGAAGCGAACAAGTTTTCGTTTTCAAATGAGAACAAGCTAGTGCAAAACTCATTGCTATTATCCTTGAAAACAAAAGTTGGGCATGACATCATTGTTGCCAAATTAAGAGATGAACAAAAATAACTACCCTCCATCTAATATTATTTTACAAAAAAAAAATTTGTTTCAAATTTAGTGATGGTTGATGTAAAAAATAATTCAACAATGTATAATTATTGGACAATAATTCATTTTCCTAGCAATGAGTTGAATATTAGGTTCTTCAAAGGCATCTTAGTTTTGAAATATCATGAATTGTGGTCATTGGGAACCCAAATGATAAGATTAAAAGGATTAGTTTGGGTTTAGACTTCCTAGCACCCCACTTACATTCAAGCTCTCACTTACATTTGGTGTAGCCATGAGTTTTTAAATTATAGTTTAGGCTTTAAATTTTTAAAGTTTGGTTGAGCCTTTCAATTTGTTCATGCCATGTGGTAATGGGTTCAAAAATCAATCACATTAGCTTTCAAAGGAAAAGCCAAATATCCAAGGAGCAACATTTAAAGCAAATAATAGTAGAAACAAAATTGTGACACAACTTTATGCACATTTGTTGAATTATTGTTCGAGATTACAAGCATATTAGCCAATGAGGGAATTTTTTTTAATTCATTAGAATGGGCCTGTGGAAATGAGAAACAAAGTGGTCCTTTTTATATCCATGTTGGCACCAAGCCAAAGAGCTTCAAGACGTTGCCAAGTTGCTTATGCAACCTAAAGTTTGCCAACACATCACAATTTGTGGCTTAGGCTTGCGATTGTTTGGCTTGGTAGTAGTAGGAAAAATGTGGGGATGCATTATAGAGGTTTGGCAATGTTGGATAAGGAATGGGAAATTGGTAGGAGGTGTTACCCCATGGTGAAGGACAACGACAATGCTACGAAATGGTAAGAGACACCAGAAATGCCAATTTTATGTTGGGAAATTGTGGGGATGCTAAGGGACATGAGGGAAAAAAGGTTGGGGACACACAAGGATGCTAGGAAAATAGTGGGGGTTGTCAAGGAAATAGAAGGGGATGTAAGGGAAATGATGGCAATGTGAAGGATGGAGACAATGGGGGGAATGTTAATGAAATGATGGTGGATGGGGAAATGGCCAAGGATCATTTGGCCCATCATTCCCTTGTTACACCAATGTTTAGATAAGTTTGAACCTTTTCCAAAACCTAAATAATAGTTTTAAATGTTAGTGCAAAAGGTTGTAAAACAATTTACCATTAGCACGGATGTCAATAAGGACTTTAAGGTTGTCCCTTTTTGGAACCTTGATAAAAAAACACTTGGAAACCACATATTTCCCAAGTAGGTATGAGGTAAGTGAAAAATGTTAACCTATTTTTTGTGGTCTTGTTTGTATTTGCGACAAGGGAAACAATGAATTGATAACTATTCATAAGTCATTTCACTAACATAAGTTTTCCTCTCTTTGGCAGTAGTTTTCATATTCAAAGAGCAAATCCATTGATAAGTTTGTGTTTGCTTCTATATTAAAATGAATAGTTCTTAAAAAATTCAAATATAACAATGTGCATATTCACATTTGTTGGCCTTGCCTACATGCAAGGATATAGTGTTGAAGTCCATTATAGAATATAAAAGGTTTATAAAATTTGGCCCCCTAGGTGATAATTTTATTTTTATAAAAGATATTTCAAAGATGCTATTTTGACTTGTATTGAAACTTAAGATTAATTATAGAGTCTAATATTTTGAAGGTTTTTGATCCTTAAGAAATAGTTGTTTTAAAAAATATCTCTTCTAATTGTGTTTTGTTTGTTAGATATCCAAATATTCTTTTAAAATATATATTTGATATATTTAAAGAGAATATTAAGAACCAATAGTTTTTGTAAAAAAAAAAAACTTTATATTCAAAGTGGGAATTTTTGGAAACTCCTTTTATATTCTAGATACCTCGTAAAACATAAAATAGACGTATATATGACCATTTATAGTGTTTTTGGCTAAAATTTGTTGATTTTTTTTTTCCATTTTTCAAAAAATAAAATGGGGCAATAAAAAAGTATGAAGGGATATTTTTATAAAAAAACCAAGTGGCCAAAATTCACCAAATTTCAATCAATTGTTATTTTTGAATTGCTAGATTTCTACACTAGGTTTTTAGAAATAGCTAGAATACATAAGGTTTATTTTTTAAAACGACATTCATATTTGGTTTATAGTCATATGTGGCTGAATCTTTTTGAGCAATATCACAAAATTGAAAAAAAAAAAAAAAAAACACTAAACCGGTCCTTTCTTTTTCATATGTTTTTTAATGATCGGATTGCACAAAAAGGGTTTGAATTTTTTTTGCCAAAAGAAATGTGAACTTTGTGTTCATTGGAAATGGCGATGATGGTGGTGTTCAAGCAATTGTGAGAGAATCAAAACGAATTGAGTAAAAGAACGTGTGAGCATTCCTAGAAGATTTTTTGTTAAGGAAGCAAAAGAAGGAAATTGGTTTTCTTGGAATGAACTCCTAGAAATATTGTTTTTGAAAGAGAGAAATTTGGCAAAGATTTATTTGGGAGCTCTTCAAGACTTTACTCAATCCACAAACTGTGAAGTTTGTGGATTCCAAGCAATGAAAGAAGGAAGAAAGACAAGAATAAGAGGTGATGGAAAGAAAATTTGTGGCCAAGGATCTATGAGTAGGGACGATGGTAAAGGAATGCAACTCCTAGTGGTGGGTCATCCCTTTGACAGGGTGGAAGCATGGTAGGGTGGACCAATTTTGGAATGACACAATCCACCTTTCTACTACCTAGATGTGATTCTTATGACCATGTTCTTTTGTACATATTGAAATTGTTCAATGGGACTCATTTTGAAATTAGTGGACTTTAATATATATATAATGAATTTGATTGGCATGAAAAATACATTACATTGTAGGAGCTATGGACTTTTGAACTTAAAAATTAGGGTATGTAACATTAGGAGCCATGAAGTGAATGGACTTTTGTTGGGTGCTACGATGGGCCTTAAAACTTTTTAGGGACTTGGTTTAGTTTAAAAATGTAATAATGAAATCAAGATTGAAAGGTTTTGGTTCATATCTAATGAATTTTACAAACTATCCACTTTTATTTGGTGAAAAGCAAACACATTTTTTCAAAATTCCATTACATCTTGAAAAACATAAAAATAATGTTAAAATTAGCAAAAATGTTTTAATCAATGAGTTCTAGGAGGTCAAAAATTTCAATGGATTTCTTATTTAAAAAATCAATGCATTGTTGCTTCCTAACTACAAAAACCATTTCAAGGCTAAAAACAATACAAAGGAAATGGACCCAAAATGGATTTTCAAAATTGAATATTCTTGCTGGTTTTGGTCCACCCTACCATGTAGTTACCTGACACTGATACGGTGGAACTATGTGCTTGACTACTCACAACTCCTTCATATCCTGCTTCAAGCTCAGTTGTAAAAATGTCTTGAACACTATACTTGGCTTGAGGTTATAAGCAATAAGACCTGGGAATCTTGGAACTATTTGTGGCAACAAATTTTTTCAAAGTCCAAAGTTGACCTGAATAATCTGGCCACTATTTGCTTCAAATGTTGACTTAGATTCATTTGTCCATTGAATCTAAGTTCAACAATGTGTTGCAGGCACCAAAATTTTATGGAAGTTCAATGGAAGATCTATTGTGAAAGTTTTATTGAAACTCTACAAAGGTTTTAAGGCGAAAACTTGACAATGTTCAAGATTTGTGTTGCATGCAAAAGGTAGAAGCTTTGGTGTGTTCAAGCTCTACGGCATGGATGTTTTGAAGCTCATGGAAGAACTTGACCATGAAGAAGGAAATCTAGATCACAAATGCAAGGTAATAATCATCAATAGTTTATCACATTGTCAAAAAGTTAGTTTAATGACAAAGTTAAGGAACAAAATGTTCATTTAATAACAATTTTAATCATCATGATGTTTGTTTTTTTTATTACCCCTTTAATTACATTGTTCAACTGGTAAATATATTAGGATAAATGTTTTTCATTCACGTTTCTCCTTCGGTGGGTTGATGATTTTGCAGAGCCTATATAATATCCTTACCCTTGTGAGAAATTTTTGAAGCATATATACCTTTACCTAGATGATATCTCATATACTAAAATGGATGTACCAGCCCAACAAAAGTCTTTTCCAGTGTTGGGTGGTTCTTTGAATATTCCAAAATCAAAGAATGACCTTGCTAACAAATTTGCAAAATCAAAACAAATGTTAAATTTTTTTTCAATTTATAACATTTACAAAAAAAAACATCTTTAGTTAGATCTAATTTCAATTTTCTTGTGGTTGCTTCTTTTGCTTTATATCTTTGGTTAGATTTGATTGCAATCTTTCCACTGCTCTTTCTTACATTGGTCTATTGTCATCTATTTTATTTTTAAAGAATTTTGAACTAAAGCTTATTAAAAAAATTGAAATGCTTTCAAACTTGCTTCTTCTTCCAGAGATGACATGTTGAGAAAAATGATATAAAAGAAACAAGAATTGTGAGTTGTATTAAGGTTTGCCCAAATGTTTGTGAATGTGTTACAATTATATGGAGGAAAAATGTGCACACAATTATGGGAATCAACAAGGTGTTCACTTTAGGTGTCTCATTAATGTTTCAAATTTTTAGTATCCTAAGTTAGGGTTCCTTAAAAGTGATGGTAATTGATGAACCCACAATTAGGCTTTGGAGCATTATTAAGTTTTTCTTCATATTTGTGTGATTAGTTGTTTTTTTCTAGTGGGATAGCCAATGTGCCCAATTTTAAACAAAGTTTGAGACAATGTTTCATACCCTCTATAAAATTGTTTCAAAACACCCCAAGAGGAAAAACGTTTCCTTCCTACCTTTCCATGTTTTAATGAACACCCAACCCACCAATACTACACAAAAAATTTGCAAATTTATAATGCCTTTTCATAATCGAACCCCAATACCAAACAATAACAAACTCCCCCACATGTTCATGATTTATAATCATTATTATTGTAGATTGTGTTCACAAAACCTCCCATTAATAAACATTATAAGATCGTGAGTTGGGTGAGAATTATCCATGCCCCTTAAGTTTTGCACCCATTAGTGAACATGTAAAGCAATATTTTGACCTTTTTGTTTTTTCCAAAAATTGAACACATCAATTTCATAGCACACATTCAGTCATAAGTAATGGATTGTACAACCAAATATTTAGGGGTGTTTTGTTAACTATTGTATAGGGATGTGTGTTGTGCAGTGGTTCACATAAGAAATGACTATTTCCATTGGCTCATCACAAAAAAATTAATCAACCTTTCAACAGTCTCAAAATAAATATGTTGCAATCTCATCCTTTGGATTGGTTATGTAGATTGCAAGACTAGAACTTAGGTAAAAGGATTTGGGACTAAGTGAAGAGCTATTGGAAACACATTGGGGAACAAATCAAGAACTTGAAGAAAATGTTAGGAACTCAATGAAAACTTGATGGGAACACAATGGGAATTTCATGGGAACACATTGAAAACAACAAAAATAATCCAACATCCCCAGTCTCCCAAGAAAATAACGTGGGTCCCTAAGATGCATGCTACCTCACTTCATTGGTTGCAAGAATCTTCTTCCTAGCATACTTGTATTCATTTCCATTTTTGGACCTAGACTTATGGCAAGAGGATGAACCACAAGTGTATGTTTGTATGTTTGAAATCCTTGGGAAAGATGAGGACAAGTCTGTTATCCTTACATAAAGATCTGCTAAAATTTTTTTAGTGTATGTGGACTACAATTAATAACACAAATTTTTCATTGGCAGTAGAGTGGTTTTACTATAAAAAATGACCTTTTATTGGCCATATTAAGACCAAAAAATTGTGCTAATGCCATTTGGAGCTTGAAGGGATTGTAATTTGATGAAATTTAACTATTACCTATGTAATTATTTAAAATGTAAGTTTGATGATTTAATTGTTAATAGGATCATAATCTTTGATTTTCACATATTAATTTATGTGAAAATCATGTGAAAGTCTTTTGCATATGAAGGTCCATTGACCTTCACATATTAAATTATATAAAAATTTTGTGAAAGTTTGTTGCACATGAAGGTGCATTGACCTTCACATATTAAATTATATAAAAGTCTTGTGAAAATCTTTTACACATGAAGGTGCATTGACCTTCAAATATTAAACTATATAAAAGTCTTGTGAAAGTGTTTTGCACATTAAGATGCATTGACTTTCACATATTAAATTATATAAAAGTCATGTGAAAGTCTTTGCATTTAATTATGCATGTGAAATCACAGGGGAGGCCATGTGATGTGTAGACTTTAGAAAACTTCTTGTTTAGTTTCTTTTTAGTTAGTATATAAGTGGGTGTTTGTGACCTTTAGAAACACCTTCACTTGATAAAAATATTTTGTTGTATGGATGCAAAGTTTGATGGAATAGAATTGTGAAGGGATTCGAACTTTTGGTTTGAATGGTTTTTGTGGTGTTTGTGTTTAGTTCATGGTAGATGGTGTGGGATACTAGTTGTACATAGACAATAGAAAGGTTAAAAGATATTCTTACAACCAAGAACATAGATTTCCATAGCTATGTAATAAACATACATAATTTTAATTTCAAACCCCCTTGTGAGATACAGGACCATAAAGCCTTCATTTTTCTATCTTGATCACCTTCCTTCATCAAAAAAATTCAATCACATTACAAAGGATACAAAAGTCTTCCATCTTAAGTTAGGTGATAATCATAGGTTTAACCATTTTTCAACTTCTACCCTTTCAAAACACACCTCCCATCAACACAACCAATTTATTGCAAATTGTCAATTTTTGACATATAAATATCGTTGACCTATCACATGCAGTTGGTTATGGACATGAAAAGATTTTCACAATTACTTTGAACCAAATTATATCCTATCACTTGTCCCTTTTCCTTAATTTTACTCCTTTGTACATTTCCCTAATCTATTACGGAACGTAAACTCACTTAATCACATACTACTCCTATAAACATGAACTATTTTCAGGTATTGCAATAAACAAATTTTGATAAAAAAATCCCGCACCTTCCAACAAATGATGGAAGGTGTAGATATAATTAAACTTGAGAGTCTTGTATAATTTTTTTTAATCTTTTTTTAATATAATGTCCATAAATTCTAAAGTAATCTATACCAAACTGTCATCCTTGTCTTTCAATTATGATAGAACACCATTTTGCTCACCAATTGGCTGATCTGATGCAACACTATTTGGTCATCAATTGCTTCATTTGTTGCAACGATGTTTTGCTCAACAGTTGCAGCAACGTGTTGCTCGACATCTGCTTCGTCTGACACAACAACATTTGACAAAAGAATTACCTCATCTGACACAACAACATTTGGCAGAATATTTGCATCATCTAACGTAGTACCATTTTCTTTATTCATTTCCAACTCCCCACTAGCACTTTTCCTCAATCTTCTTCCCCTAGCCATTACAACCCTAAAGAAAAAACCACCAAGGTTAATTTTAAGGAACTACACCATAAGCAACAACAGAAAAAAAGTAAAATTCACAATGCAATTGTTGTCGCCTTCTTCGTGGAGTTGCGCTACAATGCAGCTCCAAAGCAACCAGAAGAAGAAGGGCACAAAGCAGCCATAAGAAGAAGGCGACAACAGCTACCGTTGCCTTCTTCATGGAGCGGACGCTATGGAGCTGTGCTGCAGCACCTCTGCAGCATGGAGCCGCGCTGTAACGCTGTAGCTGCTCCGCAACGTGGAGCCGCGTTGCTGTAGCTATAACGTGGAGCCACGCAGTAACGCTGCAGCAGCTACGCTACAACGTGGAGCTACATTGTTGCAACTGCAGCATGGAGCCACGCAGCAACGTTGCAGCAGCTCCGCTACAAGGTGGAGCTGCATTGCTGCAACTGCAGCATGGAGCGTTGCAGCAGATCCGTAGCATGGAGGTGCGTTGCTGCAGCTCCAGCGTGGAGCCGCGCTATAGCAGCTCCGGAGCATGAAGCGACGCTACAGCGCTACACCACTCCGGAGTGTGGAGAATGGTGCAATGCTACAGCACCCCCGAAGCGTGGAGCGGAGCTACTCCAGTTCCGTTTCATGGAGCGATGTTGCAACAGCTCCGTTCCATGGAGCGACGCTACAACAACTTCGCAACGTGGAGCGGCGTTGCAGTAGCTCCCCAACATGAAGAAGAAGGCGACGACAGTATAGCTGCTGCCGTCACCTTCTTCTTTGCAACTTCTTGCGTTGCACAAAAAAGAAGAAGAAGAAGGCGACTTCTTCGATGCCATCACCTTCTTCTTCTTCTTCTTCTTTTCTTGCAACACAAAGAAGAAGAAGTAAATGTTGTTTGTGGAGCTATGTTGCAACATTGCGTATCTTGTGCAGCGTAGCTCCACAAACAAACAAAAAAAATAAACACAAAAAAAAAATGCTTACCTAGGTCTTGCGTGCGTCTGGTTCTAGTCGCTCCAAGCTCGTTCCAAGCTCCAAGCTTGCTCCCACTCCAAGCCGGTTCCAAGCTCCAAGCTCGCTCCCGCTGAACGTCGCTGGAGCTCTGGCGATGGAGTGAGGTAGGAGGTGGGAGGTAGGTGGTAGGTAGGACGGGGTAAAATTTTGGGTAGAGAAGAGGTGTAAAGAAAAACAAAAAATCCGGGCAGGGAGGATAGGATTTTCGTTCATCCGGAAAACGGCCTCAACGGGCTCATCCACAACTGGTGCATTGGTGGCTACTAATTCACTCCAGCCCTAAGCTACCAGGTTCGTACTGGTCTCAAGCTAGCTAATATTGACTCGGGTCATACTAGTTTGGTTGGGTCCAAGTGCTACCAGTATTGGTACCAATGTTGATACCAAACACATCCCTATATACCAGACCGACATGACTGGCATCAATGAATAGTCACAATCTAATTCTCTAGGCTTTGGCATCAATCACTCCACACCCACATTGATCAGATGGAAGTGGGTATGTAACCTAAAAGTTTACATTATAATACTAAGCGTGTGTATTATAAATTACAATACTTTCATATTGGCAAATTGTCTTCTTTATCGTCACTAGATTATGTAACAAAGTATGAACAAACCACATCCTTAACTTGATCATTTTGAGGCTTGCGTAACAACATGGCATTTTGTGTTTGTAGGATCAAATAGACCTTATTAAATTTTGATTATTATGAAATTTACTCTTGACCTTGTATCCTCTTTGCTAATGAACAATGCAAATAAAACATATTTGTAAAGTTAGAATATATTTTTTAATCAATAATATTTGAATGATTTGAAAAAATTGAAATCCATGCATAGTTTTGAAAAAAGGCAGTAAAAGTCAAAAAGCGTGAACCAAGTAATGACATATTACAGGCACTGTTTCAGTCCAACAATGTGGTTTTGCATTTCTGGTACAAAAACCTAAAGAATAACCATCTCTAGGTGGAAATTCTACTATCTATCTCAACACCCAAATCATTAGGGTGATCTCAAACTTCAAAACCCATCTATCTAGTCAATACAAAGGTTTTGGAAACTTGATTCTAAAGCTCTTCCAAATCATAAGTTTTGAGATTCGCTAAAAATAGCTATCAAAATCTCAAGTTAAGTTTGTTGCAGTCTCAAAATTAAGCAAAAATCAAATTTGCGCAAGAACAACAAGATGTCGAGTAGTAAGAAAGCGGCGACGCCTTTCCAGAAATCGCACGCGCTAGACTTCGCCCTCGAGGTCGTTTCAACGAATTTTCGTGGGGATGTATCGGTACGATGTTTGTTCTGCCTATACGAGGGCCGTCAAGTTGTTGAGGTCGGCATCGCGGGGCGAAAGCACAAACAGCGCAATGATATTCATTATTTCACAAGGCCGTTCGCACCATTCAAGTACCGCAGTCATCACCTGGGGCAGCACGCGACATCGTGAACTTAGTACCAGATGCTATTGGTCGACCAGAAGAAACAATACTTCGACGGGCGCATCAAAGCGACCAACACGCTCCACCACCATTTTGATCTGGACAAGGACACGTATGAGTTTTCCTTCTTTGCCGATATCGTGGAGGTCATCATTGGCGACCTATTTTTTCGCGATGATGAGCAGCTCGAGGACACTGACGATGACGGTGAGCAGAATCCGACCGACACAGCTCACAAGCAACTCATCAAGAAGAAGAATGAGAAGAAGAATGCCATGAAGTTGTTCTGCAAGGAGGAAGAAGTGTCTGTCTACACGACGACCATCAAGGACGTTGTGCGTTTTGACCTGGCCATGGACTTTGTCGGCATCAGCCTGTCTTTCCGGCAAACAGCGAAAGCCATGCAGAAAGCTAGGACGCGCACAAAAATGGCGAAACTCACTGGCCTCAATGATTCCATTGTCGGTCAGTACACTCGCATCCTCGTCGTTGTCGCGCTATAGCAGATCCCTGTCATCCTAGATGATGAGTCGGTTTGGGCCATGTCGCTAGCTAGCGACGACACTACGCATCGGGGCCAGTCATTCTTCGACCTACGCGTACACGCTTGCTATCGCGGCAAACTAATGAACTTGTATCTCGCTGCGATTCCGATGTTCAATCGCCATTCGGCTGTGAACATTTTCAACTTGATCGTCAAATTCATGGATGCTCTGTATAACAAGTGGTGTGCCAAGCTGATCGGTGTGTCAACGGATGGTGAGAACACCATGACGGGTCGTCATGTTGGTGTCGTCACCCGCCTCGTCGATTGCCCCGACCACGACGTGCTATGCATCTGGTGTGCACCACATCAAATCAATATTGTGGTCAAGGCAACAACCGAGGGCATCAACAATGGCGACTGGGTCAAGCAAGCCTATTCATTCTCTGTCTACCTACGCACGCAAGACAACCTGATCATCGCAATGAACGTTAAGTGCCCAAAGAAAACCAATCAATGGGCGCACTTGGGCCGTTTGCTGAACTTTTATAAATCCTACCACCGCCCGCTGCTGGCGTACACCAAGGACAAGCGAGCCAACTTGATGCCTTCGGACCAATGGTGGATCATCATGTACGCGATGGCGCCGACGATCGACTCGATAAACATCACATTGGTCCAATTTCAGGCTAGGTCCCTGATGATCACCCAACAGGAAAATCTCGTGCAAAATCTGTTCGGCACGATCATGTCCATGTTCAAGATTGAGTTTGGCATTGCTGACGACGCTGAGGCTTGCGAGGAGAATGGCCACGACCGCTACGTGCACCAGGGCTCGCTGTGAATCCCGACTGAAGCGATCATTCACCACATCGAAAATCAAGGCTCGTTCGCGCGTGATTGTTACAAAAGCCTTGAAGCAACTGATCAGCAAACCATGATCAATCATATCACAAAGTACGTGATAGCACTGGTTGCTGGTCTTCAGGCGGTCAAGGCCGAGCGGGACGGCAACAATTGTGCGTTGAACAAGGACGTGTCGCCTGTCCTGCCTACTGATCTAGTCAAGCTGCGTCATGGCGTCTTCCTGAAGGATGTGTTGGACCCGTTCCGAAAGCACATCTCCTCATTCTGGTCAGCGGAGAGCGTAGAGCAGATTGAGGCCCATCATCGCGAACTTTTGAAACTGTATAGTGCCGACCCAATCATGCATGACATCATCGATAAACATGATCAGACGACCACGTTCAATGACGCGTGGGATTATGCCCCAGGTCGGTTCGAGCATTTGTGCTCATTCTGCAGCGGGTTAGTGATTGTATTTGCGAACACAACATCTGTCGAATCCGACTTTTCGATTCTTTAATGGGAGTTGGATGACAATCGCACAGCTCTCATGCACCTGTCACTTGAAGGCATCTTCCAAGCAAAGCAACGTTGCACCCTGGAGATGAACCTTGGTTGAACTTTTTAAAAACTCATGAATTGTCTCAAAACTAAGCTAGTTTTGTTACTTTTTTGATTTCTCAAATCTTAATTCATGAATTGTCTCAAAACTAAGCTAGTTTTATTAATTTTTTGATTTCTCAAATCTTATGAGGCCTGATCTCATGTGAGAGCACCCATATGTTAGGAATTCCAAAAAAACCTTTAATGCTTACTAGGTCATGACAATTGTGGTTGATGATCCATGAAGGTGTTATGGTCTCCTTTACCAAACTCACGAGGGATGTCTATGAATGTTGAGCACTTTGGTTGTTTTTGTCAAGGTTGTGTTATTTGTTTACTGATGTTAAAATCTTTGGGTGCCTGTTGGTCAAATTGTTTTGTATGTGTCACAAGTGAAGTTTGAAAATTATCTCTATCCATGTTGTTATTGATTTGGGGTGTGGGATCTTTCATGGAAGTTTTATCGTCTATTTCAATCAAAAAATGGCCAATAAGACCAAGGGAGCTCACCAAAAGTGAGATTAGAGGGATCTAACCTTAAAGACCTTTAAATAGTGTACTTAATGTTAACAATAAAAGTTTCAATTGGTTTTCAAGCATTAAGTTTAAAGTTGTTTGGAAAATGTATGTGCCATAATATATGCATCTTTGGTTTCAGCTTAGATTGACATACTAGGTGTTTTTGTATGCCTTAGCTTTTTCATTATAATCTAAGCAATGTGGTTTTATCATCTTCATCCAATCATTGGATTACATAAAAGACTATTTTTATCGCAACCGTAGCCTTGGGCTCACGACCAAGGGAAAGGGTTGCAACATTGTGGGCCAAGAGCGAAGCCTAGGAGTCACGCCGCATGTTCCCGGGAATGTAAGAAAATGTGAGGGAATGCACCTTCACACTCCCAAGGGAACTTCTACTTTGGGAATTGGAGTCTCGATGGACTCCTAAATTTTTAGAAAGCAATTGCAATACTCAAAATTCAATGGATTGAAGAATTTCTTATATCATTGAAAAGCTCTTGAGATGTAAATGTCTAAAATGGGCTCTCATGACCCATGGACACTTCAAACACACGTTATGGTTAAAAGAAAAGCCGAAAGTCAAATTCACAATTTGTCGCAACCCTACTTTGGCCAAATGTGGGGGTGAAGCCCAACACTTGGAAAAAGTGAAGGTTTGGAGTCCTCCGGGACTCCCGAAAACTTAGAAGACAATTTGAAAGACCAAAAAACCTTGCATTGAGGTGTTTTTGGTGTCATTGGAAAGGTCTTGAGACGTAGATATCGAAAATGCCCTCGAATTTTCGATTTGGACATCTGTAGCTCAAGTTATGGGCAAAAGAAGGGCCAGGAGTCAAACTGGCAGTTTGACTCCTGACCACTAAAAGTCGGGAATCGACCCGCTCCCGAAGTCCGATTTGGGAATACAATACGGCCTTGGAAAGATCTCGACAAGGGCTACAACTCCGGTTTAGACGTTGTTGCGATCCGAGCTTAAAGCGAGGAGCTACGCCCTCCCAAAGTCCTAGGAGTCTAAAACCGGGACACTTGGTTGAATTTCGAGACTCCAACTTGGGAGTCCCGGGAATTTATGCCATTTGGATGAGGGTGTCGCGGAACGTCGCAGAGAGTATTATAGGGAGTATGGTGGTGGCATACTCCCGAGTCCGGGCTGTGGTGAATCTTGTGGTCCGAAGTGCCCGTGGCTTGTCCAAACACCAAATGGTGTCTCGGAAAGTGATCTAACCCCGTGGGTGGGTTGTTTTGATGCAGATTAACGCTTGATCAACTTAGTCCTCTTCCTAGTCTAATCCTGGGGCTCCCAACTCGACCCTCTACCCCTTTTCAGAGTTGGAAGTCGGGAGCGTGCTACCAAGTTTTTAATTCCGCGACTTGACTTTGTGAGACCTTCAACTTGGTCTCACCCCGTGACTTGGGAACGCCCCACAATTTGACTCCTTACCACTAAATATCGAGAATTGTTGCAATTTCCTTGCATGCAAGTGGCATGCAACATACCATTGGAAATCTCTTGACAGTGCTACAACTTTGCTTTAGACTTTATTTCAATCAAAGGTTTACACGTAGAGTTATGGGCCCCCAAAGTTATGGAATGATTGATTTCATTAATTAATTTCAATTAAAATAGGTTAAATGACGCAATGTAAGGTGAGATGTTAAAAAGAGGCCTAGGGTATTATTTATTATGGAACTTGCTAGGTGCACTAGTAAAAATCAGCCAAAATGTAACCAATCCATTTATGCATGCGACTTGTAGTCATTTGCAACTTCATTTGGGAATATTACAACTACAAGATCAAATTTCAACTATTTTGATCATTCTCACAATTATGATGCAACTATTAGAAATTTCATCCTATTGGTTGGATTGATTTTACATTTATTTTCATCCATTAATAGGTTAATATGTCCAATTAGTCATAATAGTCACCAAATTAGTTATATCTTAAATGTATTCTATAATGACATAGGGGTGTATTTTAATGTATGTATTAAAATTATATATATTATGCATACATATGTATACTATTCATATAATGAATCTCAAAATTAATATTAGACCTTTGAATTTTTTATTCAAATCTGAAAATTATTATTTCAATTATTTAAAACATAATTTGAATTTTAGATTTTGGATTTGAACATGATATTTTCAATTTAAATTTGAAAAGGCTTATTTAATCTAAATTTTGATATTTGAATTCTACATTAATATTTTTGAACACAAAACTTAATATTTCAGTTCAGAAAATTATAATTGACTATAAAAATGTAAATTATAATTTTGAATATTTTAATATAAATATTAAAACTTATATTTCGATTCTGAAATTTTTTCATCTAAATTTTAAAATAGTCATTTGATTTGAACCTCAGATTTTCAATTTAATTTATTATTTTGGGATCTCATAATTAATACTTCTAGTTTCAAAATTATTAATTGAGTTTAAAAATGGACATTTCAATTTTGAATATTTTTATTGGATTCTGAAAATTGACAGTTCAATTCTGGAAATTTTTATTTAAATTCAAAAAACTTATTTAATCTAAAATTTAATATTTTATTTATACATTATTATTTTCAAATCTAAAAAATACTTTTCTTTGAAATTTAAATTTGATATTTGAATTCTAAAGTTCTAAATTTAAATTTTAAGAAATTATTTTACCTTTAAATTTGAAAATTAAATTCCAAATTATTATTTTGAATTATTGAAATGAATATTTCAATTCAGAAAATTATTAATTGAGTCTTAAAATGGACATTTTAATTTTGAATAATATTATTTTAATTGGAAAATTGACATTTCAATTCTGAATTTTATTATTTAACTTCAAAAAACTTGTTTGATCTAAATTTTGATATTTGAATTCTGAATTACTATTTTGGAATCTTAAATTTATATTTTAATTCAAGAAATTATTGATTGAGCTTTAAGGATATTTTCTAGCAATGTTATCCATAGTATATCATCTTTATAAATAATTATAAATGATTATTTTTAATAAACCTTAGTTACACATAATAATATTTTTGTAACATAGATTTATATATTTCCTAAATTTATATTTTTGTATTACAAGAAATTAATTAATGTAATTAATGTGACATTACATTAATTATTACAATTAATTCATATAATAATTAATTAATATATTCATAATTATTTTCTATTTGAACATAATTATTCACATTTTATAATTTATAACTTCAAACCTGAATTAAAAATTTGGAAAATCTATAGTTTAGTTAAAATAATTATTTTACTGAGTTTAATTTCACGAATTAGATATATAATTCTTAAATTATGTGATTAATCATCTATAATAAATATTTTACAGTAATTTTAAAGTAATTATGAAAATTAACATTATGTTTAGCAAATTATTATATATATATTTAATAATTAGCAAAGGAAAAAAAAGTAGTTGACCCATAATTGTTTTTACAAACTAAATGTAATTATACAATAAATAATGTAATTAATTGAATTTTATTTTTTTAAATTCGTGTCAGAATTTACTTTCTAATAGTAGTTGTTAATCCATTACTTATAATTTTAACATAAATATTGAAAATAGTAATTTTTCAAATTATAACCATTAATTTAATTTTACATTAAATGTACTATATATAATTCGAACAGATTTTTAAAATTAATAAAATATTTTTAATTATTTAATTATTTGTGAGTTATGTATTAATAATTTGTGAGTTACTAGATAGTTAGTTTGTTAAATATTAAAAATTTGTTGTTTACTTAAGTAATTGATAGTGAATGCTAAATATTTATAGTGTGTAATTTATAATTTAGATTCATATAAATTTAATCATTATTAATTAAATGATTATCAAATTATATTGCACTTGAATTGTTTAGAAATCTAAAAACTAAGAAAGTAACGCATGAAGAAAGTTTTGGAATTACATCTTAGTTTGTGAAGAAATTGGAACTTCAAAACTTATCCCATATTGTTTGTTCTTCATTCCTATTTTGAACATTATATAAACAAGGGGGTGTGGTCATCCAATTTCATATTAAGAAATTTGTGCACATGAGATGAACTAATAAAAAAGGTCAACCCAAAAAAAAAAAAACAAATTATGCACATTTTTAAAGTGCATACCTTCCCAACCTACTTATTTACCTAGCCATGTAGATACTTAGTTTGACCTACCCACTTAGGTTGACCTATGTACTTACCTACTTATGTACCTACCTATATGAGTAGATATTTAACCTAGGAAAGTAAAACCAACCTATTTACTTTTTAAACCTAAATAGGTAGATTGGTACGTAACCTAGGTTTGTAGGCACATATTTGTGTACCTACCTAAGTACATACCAACTTAATATTAGTATTTTAATATTTTTCTTTTTAATGCCATGTGACATACTTACATTGGGCCACATGTCATAATATAAGATCATCTGAGTATTAGATTAGAATGTGCTAGATTATTTCTAAATAATATTAATAATATTTTAAATAATCAAATATTAAAACACGTGGCAACACATCATCTGCTCTTCATTATTACCAAAATAGTTGCATCTTAATCGCATGTGACAATACATATACAATGTAGTCAAAGAACGAAATGTATTTATTGAATTTTTTTTCATACAATACCTTTTGTCATTTGCAATGAATTTATCACTTGTGACTTGTTTTAGGTGACTACATGGATTTTAGTTGCAAAATGTCTCTTGCGACTAAAATTTAGTTACAAACATTAGTCGAAAATACATTGTTTTCTTCTAATGGTGTCAGCTCTTGTGCTTAATTAGATGCCAATGAGAAATTTGGGCAAGCTAAAATTTTCAAATGGCCAATGAAATGGGCAAAATGGCCTGCATTAACACGCTTCTTTTTGTAATGGTTTTCTAGGTTCTTGTGATGAATTAAAGCCAAAATTTCCCAAGTGGGCACAATGGCATGTACTCCACATGTCCTTAAGGAAATGATTTTCAAGGTCTTGGTGAGTAATTGGGTGAGGTTGATAAGCCAACCGAAAAAAATTAACATGGGTAGTGAAATGGGCAAAAAACCCTTGTACCAGCTATACCCAACATGTTTCATAATGTACTAGTTTTCAAGGTGCTTGTGATGAATTTGGGTGAGTTTGGTCACACAAGCCAAAAATTCCAAAGAGGTAGCAAAATGGGCACAAATGGCATGTTCCATACCATAATGGTTTTTGTGATTTTCACAAATGAACATATGGATATGCAAAATGAACTTGTGGATTCAAACAATGGAAATGTTGATTTTGCACAATGGGCATGTGGATTTTGAATAGTGTTTAGGCCAAGGGTCTCCTAAGATGACTTGTCCATTGTGCCTTGTAAAAGGATTAAAAAAGTGAGGCCACATGAAAACCAATACATACTTGTAACAAGTATAATTCATACAAACAGTTATTGTGATGAGGAAGGTGTTCTGTAAATGTATGAAAAGCTAGAAAGGATTTAATTGTTGGTGATGGTTGGTTCAAAGGTTGACACAATTATTGTTACAAACTGACAGGAGTTGTGTCCTCCTTATTCAAAGGGGTATGGGGGTTTACATTTTGCCAAGTGTGGGAATACTTTGGTTTGTTGTTATTGAATAAGTGAGTAAGTGAAAGAATTAGTTTTTCAAAATTAGACTATGGAGAACCAACACAAGAGGGAGGCAACAATTTTGTCCATATGTCCTTTTGTAAGCATGAGAGCTTGGGTTTAGAGAGTGACACAATGAGGTGAAGATGAGAATTAAGGTTTATGACTTTATGTGTCCAAAGGTTTGTAATGGGGGTGGAAGTTGACAGGGTTTCTTCAAACAAAAGGACGCTATTGAGGTATTGGGCTACATCGAGTGCTATAAATAGAAGCTCCCAAAACACTTGCTTGTTTTACTCCACATTCTCAATGTTGATGTTGGTCAATCACTTCCCAATTGTCTCAATGCTCTCATTCGCTACTAGTAGCCCCTTCCTAGGAAGAACATGATCCTCCCTCCTTAAATGCAACTATATATCATTTGACTAGTGAGTGGAGTTATTAGAGTTTGAAAGTGTAGGAATAAGGGCAATACTTCTAGTAGTATTAGTGTTTAGGGCAAGGCAAGGTTAAATAGATAAGGTGAGGCAAAGTAAGGCAAGGGAAAAGCAAAGCAAGCAAGGTAATTCAATAGGGCCTTTGAATAACTTCACACAAATAGTGGTTCACCATGTGAGAACCTAAAAAATGAGTGGGAATAGCAAGTGGGGGGGTTTAGCAAAACACTAGTATTCATGCACCACTCCTAAGCAATCATTTATTTTAAAGGGACTGTTGTCCCCAAATTTGCCATGTTATCCTCCCTCTTTAGCATGGAAATGGATTACATCCATAGACACCATTAATGCTTCCCATTTGGGTCTACCACATCCTCATTTTTACCATTGTATCCCATATGCGCTTCAAATTGACTTTAAGTGGGCTTTGCATATCCTTTCATTTCAACTAACATCTAATCCTTTTAATGTTGCAAGATGGCATTTTTTTATTATTCCTTTTTTAATGTTTCTCCTTCCCTCCACAAGGTGGTGAAAAAAGCCCACCAAGAGACTCACACTTCATTACATCAATAGATGGGTGGCAATTGGAAGGCATTATAGGAAGAACACATGATTAAAACACTCACTTTAGCTTTTTGCAAATGTTTGGAGTTGATTCCAAATCCTATCCTACCTCCATTAGCATGATTATGTCGTGCATAGGCCTTTGTTCATGTAGAGGAATATGCTTGAATAGTATGTTCGTTAACTTTAAGCACATTTGCAGCCCCATTAAATGGAAGCATAGGAATCCTTTGCCTTTTCCACCCACCTACTAAAGTTGATCTGCCCCCTTTCATGAATGATTTCCATCTTGAGACAAAGGTTATTTTAGATCAAAAGGCATTTATTTTTGCTTTGGCTCATTCACCATGTTTTTTTTCAATGGCCTTTTAGGTATGATGCATGTGCTTATACAAGATTGTTTTGCTCAACATGATTTTGTGAGTGGTTTCAACCTCTTCTTTGAAGTATGTGGGCACATTGTTCAAAGTCATGTTCCACCTTCAATATCACATTTATTTTCTACATTTCAACTTTTAGTGCTAGAAAAACAATCTAGAAGCGTACATCCCATTATGATCAGTGAAATGACTTATTACTTACTTGCCCACATTCTAGTTATTTAATTTAGGGAATTTTTCACAAAACATTTTGTCTTCATTAGTTTGGTGTAACGGTTTGTGGCAGATGTGAGATAATGGTTCATGATGTTCGAATGATGTTAGATTTACACCCAAATTAGGTGGTGTTATAGGTGGATGTTTATAATGCCTTCAATTCAATATCACGACTAGCCATTTTCCAAGAGTTACGATCTTCATTTGATTCTTTGGATCAACTCTTCCCATTTATTCAACAATTCTACACATGCCCATCCCCATTGTATTTTCCTTAAGATTCCCAACATGGGGATCTCATAATCATTTTGTTGGAGTTAGGTACATGACAAGGGGACCCATTGGTAGGAGCTTTGTTTGCTTCAGTTCACCTTTGTAATTTTCACCCAATACTAACAACACACCCTACTTGTGTTTTCCCTTTTTTGGTGGATGATGCACATATACTAGGTCTTGTGTTAGATGTGGTTCTTGCGTTTTTTAAATTGCAAGAGGAATTACCAACATTAGATCTTTCAGTGTAGGTAGCGAAGTGTGTAGTTTGGTTTCTTTAGGGGTTGGAGCATTCTTTATCACTTCCTTTTAGCTTTTTTTACTGTGATTCAAGTTTTCGTATTTTGGGTGCATCGATGGGATCCACATCATTCTTGAATTATTTGTAGTTGAGGTTTTCTATGAAGATCTTGGGACAATATTTAATTTTCGAATGCCTTTTGTGATGCTTTCATTATGCTACACCTAATGTTCAAATTATTTGTTTTATACAATGTTCCCATCTCTAAGCACCTTGCAACATTATGTTGAATTTCATATTCATCCTATAACTACATCAAAAAAGTTCCTTGGTGCAGAATCTTTTGGTGGTTCTATTGCTTAGTTAATTTGTCATCATGTCACTTTTCCTACTTCTTTGGGCAGCTTGGCCTCCCTTTTGTGGTTCAAATTACTTTTTCGACATTCTTTGGGTGTTGGGCATTGATCATTTTTACGTTTGCCATTTATTTCTAATAGGATGATCATTTTATTCTTGTAGATGTAATAACACATGTTGAGATCGGCACTTTTTTGTTTTAAGTGGCATTATGAGATGTTCAAGCCATGTTACCCTAAGGTGTTTATTTTCATGTCCCACCTTTTGAAAGCTTAGTGGTTTAGTCATACCCCTAATTGCAAGTTTTTTTGGTGGATTGCTTACACAAGCAAAAGTTTATTTCCCTTCTACTAGACATTCTTCTAAATATCACGCGAGCACACCTTTGCTCTTATGTGGGTGTAAGGGTAGGCATTTAGTTATTAACTCATCCCACCACACAAACATTTTGTTTATCATCAGCTCATTTTCTTATAGCATTACGTACCTATTTTGGATTGCCACATCTTACAATGACCCACCTTTCACAATGTTAATGTGGTCATACCATTGACAATCTAGGTACCCATTTGTTTTAATGTCCTTTTGAGAATGAATGTACAACATCCCATGACACATTTTGGGATATTATTACAACTATTGTTTTAGAGAATGAAACACATGTTTAGAGGGAGGTCTTGCACCTTTTCCCTTGCCACACTCAACATCAAATGGATATTTTTATTACTATAAATGGTTTCCATACTTTGATGGACATTATCATTGCTAACTCAACTTGCACAAATATGGTGCAACAAACATCAACAATGACAACACACGTAGTGACGATGGTTGCTTAGGAGAAGACACAATCCTACGTTGAATGAATACCAATCAACGACTTCATTCCCCTTGCTATTGAAATGTATGGGTGTTTTCATTTTCATTTTGACTCCTTGATCGCTTGTGCATAGACCACTATTATGCATCATTTACAATCTTCTTTAGTCCCCTTGATGCTCATTTCCCACTATCAACAGTGTGCATCCATAGCCCTGCAACATGTGCAAGCCATAGTGATGCTTTAGCATGCTATTGCATTTGGTTGGGGTTCCTCATCTTTTCCAAACATCATAGCTAGTGCACCTCTATCACTAGCCAATTTGTGGCAGACAACAACTTTCTTGTCTTAGGTCTTCTTTGTTATTATTGTGTTCATTTCGTAGCCTTGGGTCCTATTTGCATAGGGTTTTCTTTTCCTTATTTTTTGTTGATTGTTTTCTTTCGTTTTTTTTTCTTTGGGTTGTGTCTACTAGTGCTCTCATTTGCCTTGTACTTTTGATGAGTGGGTTCCCGTCCTTGATTTTTTTTCTACATGGTTTTTCCCAAGTACAAAAGCATTGCCAAACCATAACTACCTTAGTTTTTGGATGGCCCCACATACCCAACTCAATGATGGTACTAGAGAAAATTAAGGCGCATTTTTTTGTACAACCCCACATACCTCATTTAAGTGGATTACCATACCTCATGGGCCTGTTAGGCCAAAATTATTTAAGAAATATTGGCCTAATAATTATCTGGGCAGTTGGTGTAGTGTAAAAAATTATGAGGGCAATTGACTTAACTTCCAAAAAAGAATCAAAAGTTTCAGAAACAGTAGAGTTATCCATAAAGTAAACCCTATCTTCACCTTATCTTTGGGCCTCCTTTCACCCCGTATCCATCTTTTAGTGGTATCCACAAAGGAAAGACATTTTAATAAATCTCAGTTTCAAATGCTGCATCTCAGTATAATAGTTGTACAGTTAGGAGCAATGAAAATATATGTAACAACAATGGAGGCGCTCAGGAAAAAGGAAAGACAGGATGAAACTCAGTTTACCACCAAAATTGATGGTTTTCTGAGTTTCATCCCCCCTTCAGTGTTAATGTACTTTTTTGCAAGTTTGTTTTTTTGAATGTCACTCTTTGTATGACCAAACTCAGGGTTCTGGTGCTGTGTTTTTCTTACTTTACGGATAACTCTAATATAATTAGACTTCCTAGAATAAGTAATGAATTTGGTAGTAATTGATTTTCATTAAAATTACAAAGACGTTAGAATTATCTTTTAAGTAGTCCTCATTTTGGACCAATTTCAGGTTGTGTTTTTATCTAAATTCATGGTCATCTCTCATTGATAGATGTTGGTTAAGGAAACAAATTTGATTAAAAGAGAGCAACAAATGTCAAAATGAATATTTATTGCACAAGATTCCCAAAAAAAATCACGAATAATCAATAAACACAAAGAAAATATTATGGAAATATGATAATGCAAAATAAAAATCTAGGACTAAACTAGTTTTTTCACCAAATTTGGTGGTAAAAGAGCTTGTTTCCTGGTAGTTTTAAATCTCAGTTGTACTTTTTAGTCAAAGTTAAGTGTTGATCTTATAATTCATAGTACTTAATGGATAATTTTCAAAGCTTTCAAAGCTTAGACCAACCTCAAAGATTACAAAATAATTTCTTATATTCCAATCTTCAACATGTTTATGTAAACAAAACTCAAAATACATGAGTCAAGGAAATAATGTAAGAGAAGGAAGGGCAAAGGATGCACAAGGTGTACTTAACAACCACATATTGCAAATTTACCAAACCCTACTTCACACTTCTACAATGATGAGGAGAGAATCTCATGTTTGAATTCCCTCCTAAACTGAAGTCCCAATCATTAGATTTGAGTTTGAGTCTTCAAAGGCCTAATTTTTAAAAATGTCATTATCTTTTTGCCTAATAGTTTGAAAAATAAAAGATGTTTGCCTAACTCCATTTGCCAAAATTTATTAATTGTTAGGTCACAAAGTGCTTATCTGATCTAATAAGTATGGCATATGCACCAGAGAACCTTAGGACAGATTCCTTGGCTTTGAGGTATGGAGTTGGGTCATGAATTAGCATATGTAGGTTTTAATCGATCGAATCACCCTTGGGCAAGGATTGTACTATTCAACATTACCTAAAAAGAAATCACCCTTGGGCAAGGATTGTACTATTCAACATTACCTAAAAAGAAACCAACCTTGGGCAAAAGATTCCCCTTGTAGGAACCTTTAGCTGACCCGACAACAACCAGCGCAGCATCTATGGTACTGTAACTCCATGTGTAACTCAACGTAAATACAAAATTAACTAGGTAATTATTTAAAGGGATAAGTGATAAAATTCCTTAAAGTAAATTTGGTCATTGAGTTTCACATAGGAAAAAGTCATGTGCACATGTGATTAATTATCTTGTGATTATTTTATGAGGAATCACATGGGTAGACATGTGATTAATTATCTTGTGATTATTTTATGAGGAATCACATGGGTAGTTATCTTTTAATGTGGAATCACATGGGTAGACATGTGATTAATTATCTTGTGATTATTTTACGTGATAGGTAATTTCTTGAGTAGTTTCCTTTGGGTTAGTATATAAAGAGGTGTTTTGTGACCTTAACACACACCTCCTACCTTTGTAAATAGTGATGGTTTGGAATACCAAATGGAGGATGATAATTTTGGTTTTTGGAAAGGCTTTTGGTTTTGATTGTTTTGAGTGTGATAGTGTGTAGTTCATGGTTGAGGAATGTTGAGGCTCACCACCTACACGTAGACTCATGTTTTGGTGTTGATTGTGTGAGGTTTATGGTAGGAGGATGTTAAGGCTAACTACTTATGTGTAGACAAATGTGTTGGTGTTGATTGTTTGTAGAAGGAGAGTGATAAAGCTCTATGTATAGACAAAAGGAGAGTGAGAAAATAGATGTGTAACCCATAACATAAATCTCCATAGCTATGTAACAAAAATACATAGTTTCGGTCCCATACCCGTTCGTGTCTTACAGTACCATTGTGAAAATCCATTTATATTATTTAAAAATATTAGATATATACCATGCTTAGACTAAATTGGGCTCTTTGAATTCAAATATAAGGTTTGGGGCTTAATATGGTCATTAAGAGGCCTCAATCAAATAGATAAAGGTCCCATTTGGGTGCTGGTCCACCCTAGCCTAATGTAAAGCCCTAAGGCTGGGTTGTTATTCAGAATAAAACTCAACACACTTTTTACTTAAATTTTTTTTTACCATGATACCCAAAGGGTAGAATATGGGTACCCACCGGGTATCACAGCCAAACATAAAAAAATTAACATGGGCATTTTTGAAAGCAAAATGCTTGCCTCTTCAAAATGCCAGCTTGTTGTTGACGTTTGATTATGTTGTATAATGTGATGTGCATTTACACTGTTGCAAAGTGCAGGTCGTTATACCACCCATTATGATTTGCAACTGGGTTTTAGCTTGGAATCATATCTTATATACACTCCTTCCTCCCCAACCTCCACCTAGGTAGGTACCAGTTTTGTGCGTGTAAATGATTTGGAACTTACACTCCATGTAAGTGTAAATGTAGAATGTGAAACGTATAAGTTTTAAATCGTGCAAACTTATTTTATGCCATGTAAAACAATGTAAATGTAAAAAAAAATATTTATATACCTTTACATGGTCCAATGAAACAATGCAAATACATATACATTTATAATATTTTACATGGCAATGTAAAACAATGTAAAAAATGTCATTTTTACTTGAGGAGGGGATATTTCATAATGTTTTTTAATGATAAGCCAGCTAAATGGCTCATTGCAAATAAAACAATTATCAAAATATTCACCCACAACTAATTCATATGACTTTGCAAGAAGATATGGTCATTAAAGGTATATAATACAATTATCTATAAAATAAGGAAACAACACTAAAACCCAGAGTTTGATCATAAACAAGGTGAGATTCAAAAAAATAAAAACGTACCCAAACAAAAGAAAAACATTAGCATTCAAGGGTGGGGGGACCTTAGTTTTTGTGGTGAGCTGAGTTTTATCCTATCTTTCCTTTCTCTTCATTGCGTCCACTGTTGCTGCATATATTTTCGCTGCTCCCACTTGTAACGTTATTATAATTAGTCTTGAACCCTGTGCATTAAATGTTGATTTTCAACATTTCACTCCCATATTTAATAAAAATTTCTTACTTTGTGGATACCCCTGAAAGAAGGGTTTGGGGTGAAAGGAGGTCCAAAGATAGGGTGACTTTACAAATAATTTTAGTATTTACATTTCCACTTACACACCCCAAAACATTTACACAAGACCATGTAAGTGTATTTGAAAAATCTTTACACTGGCCTTGTGTAAGTGGAAAAATATTTATATACACTCCAACAGGATAAGTGTAAGTGTAAAAAATTTGGATGTGTAAGTGCAAATGATTTACACTTACATGGGATTTACATGCCATATATACGGCTATTGACAATTACACACACAACACTGGCAGGTACCAATCTTCTATGGTTATTTGATTTTTCAAGTAACTGTTGGGTCTGGTATTTTGGAGAAAACCAGCAACTCTGATTATTCTAGAAAACTCAAAAACTAATAGACTTTGTGAAAAAACTGTTAAATAACCAAGTTACTTTGAAAAAGCATGATTATACACCAAAATTTGTATTTAGAGGTTTTCACACCCACTCAGTAAGTGAGCATATTCACTGGTGGGGACCTACAATAGATTATGATCCCCAATGTTATATGTGCACATAGTTGTTACTAGTGGGTGCCCTTCGGCCACTGTGAAGTCCCACGTGGGTGCCCATGACCTTCGGCCACTGTGAAGTTTTATAAGTTTTATTTTTCCTTTATCTTGTACTCTATATTTGACACATGCCCTGCCCCCTGCCCCCTGCCCTGCCCTGCAGGACAGACAGACGGACAGAACGACCCTGCCCTGCCGTGTCTGGGCGCCCTGTCCTGCCCCCCTGCCCTGCCCTCCCCCTCCACAAACGATGGGGGATTTTTTGTTTTTACTACTTACTTATTACTGCTGTTTGGTAAAGTTACCCGCTAGCTTTTGCAGCAGTAAAAACCCAATTTGAGAGGGTACCTATTTAATTCACCGGCAGAATCCGACCGTTTTTGGAATCCGACTGTCCAGGCCGGTTCCGCCGGTCCATTAAAATGTGGAACTGTCGTGTCGGACGGACGCATGCACGGACACACATGTTGTAATTATATAGTTGTTATTGTGGGGGGGGGGGGGGGGGGGGCAGAACGAGGCACTAAAAGGATTCTCAAACAAGGTTGGGTTCTAGGATTCCTCGACTGACGTGCAGGTTTGCTTGGGTTGCGGATGTTCTTATGGTTAGCAACTAACAAAGTAAGGTATATGTTATCACTGAGACATGCCATGTCATTTTTTAACATAAACTTCTCTATGGATTGATTGACCTGTTACATGCGATGCGTCTTCCAAGAAACGCATGTTACATGGGCTTGTAACATATGGCATGAACCATTTCCATAACGTCTGTTATGTGGGGCATGAAACATATGACATGAACCATTGCCATTTCATATGCTATGGCATAACACATGGCATATATTTCATGACACATTGGGGATGTATACATGTATGCATATATGTATATGTGTGCCATACAACACATGGCATAAAAGGGTGGCAAAAATTCAAATTCACCTACTCTAACAAGCCTACCTATCAGCTCCTTTCAACAAGGAGCCCTAATTAGGGTTCTTTGGGTATACTTTTCCCAATGATGGTGCTCTGAGAACCTTGAAAATGTCGGCAAAGTTTTTTGACTTTGAATGGATTTATAAGTTATTGTTGGTCAAAATCACACACATCCTTGTTTAGAAAATGATTTTGTTTCAATCTATGTTATAAAAAAGTGTGGGGCTTATCACATTTGATGATATTCAATTCAAAGAAAGAATATTTTTTCAAATGTAAAGTTTTTGCTAAAGTATTTTTTCAATGTGATTTTGAATATGTTTTTTTTTTAAAGGATTGTCATGTATGGTTGCATTCCACATCCCTATCTTTGAAAGCCATTATGCCTCGATATATACCCAAAATGGATTTACCTCACGAAAAAGATCCATAAGTGTATTGAATTCTTTTTTTGCCCCAAGTATAAATGTCCATGTCATTTGGACATCATACATGATACAACTCATGTGTGCCAATGCTAATGCACTTGTGGATGGATCTTTAATCTTGCAACATGCTTGTTTTCACCATGCTCTATGAGCATGCCACAAGCAAAGAAAGACTTTGATTTCAGGCCACACTTGCTTGCAACATACATTAAAACATATAAATGTGGGATAGTTGAGAATTTGATATATTTCAAAAAAATTAAAGCATGAAGTAAAAAATCATATCATAAGGGTGAAAATGTTAGATGAACTTACCATAAGCTATTTGTTTTTGCTTTGGCATCATCAACAATGAACGCATTGGGACACCAATTTTGTTTGATAAGTAAAAGGATGTCATTCAAAGCATTCATCCATGGGTCTAAGTCTTTTTGCTTGGCATTAGAGGCGATGACGTAAGCCACATGGACACCATTGCACCACTCATCAAATGCCATCATTATATATAAAGGGAATTACAATTGTGCACCAAAATATATGTTAAGGTTACATAATGAACTTAAATTCAATGTGAATGTTCCATAATTCAACAATTGCATATCTAGGTACATTAAACTTGAAAAAAAGATAATCCAATTAAAATTGACATGAATTTCAATGGGTGAACCTTGTTTTCATTAGTTCCAAAAGTGGCATCAATAGCAACTCCTTTTTCATGTCCATGTGTTAACATCATTTCCTTTTGCTAGGGAATTTGAATACCAATAGTGAATGGCATGTTTTGGGCTAATAGTTTTCTTATAGGTTCATGGTTTATTTCTTAAAAGTAAAAATAAATTGTCCTACACGCACATTCTAACACTTTTTGCATCATTATCATTTCATTTGTAGGTTTTTTTTGGCCAACTTACTAGCCACATTACAAATGTCTTGTTCACATAAAAACAAGTCTCTAAAGAGCACTCCATTGGCTTATGTAATCTCTTTCACATGACACCTATGTTTGGCCATAATTTGTGATATAAATAGCCCAAGGTACAAATGTTCCAACACAAAGGTCTTCATTCCCTTTGACACATGGCCAAAAATTGCCAATCGTTCCCCCAATTTGTATCTCCCATGAACTATTAGCCTTTCTTGATTAACATGTTTGCTAGTTACATGACATATTTCTACTACTTTTGGTTGTAAATAGAAGCACTTGACAATGAAGGAACACATGCATCCTTTCTTAACTAAATCACTTGTTTTCAGGCTAGAAATCTTTGGACCCTTATGGCCTTCTGCCACTAGGAATATGCTTGCCCTTCAAATTGAACTTTGGATTAGATTTCAACAAATCCATGGTGATATTTTAGACTACATTGGTTTTATTAGCATGCCCAAATTAGTAGTGATACCTACAAGCAAGCATAAAGTTTGTTAAATCATGGAAATTTCACAACATCAATATTGGCATGAAAACACACAATCAATGTGAGTTTATAATTTTATTTTGCCATTTAGAATAACTATTTTTAGGAGGATTTATCAAGTGGATATTCATTCTTCCATTATGTTTGAGGAATCAACATTACACAACTTCAAGATCTTGCTCACCAATGATGAAGTCTAAAACATTTTCCTAAGGAATATGTGCCACCTCACACTTCTTTTGTTTTGACTACCCTCATCCTAGTTGGAAAATTTCATTAGCCCAAATGATGTCCTTGTGACTGAAGACACATGCAAGCAAAACTTGCATCTTCAACACAACATCTTGTAAACTTGGGTTTTGAGAATTTTGATAAAGACTGTCATAGTTTGGTTGTTCCTCAAAGCCATCCTACAACTTCAATCTTAGTATTGTTGAATCATTTGCACTTGAGCTCTCAATTGCAACATTTTTTTGCAAAATTCAAAATGATTAAACATAAACCCTAAACCTTTATATAAGGAATTTCCAACCCTAAGATTAGAGCAAACATTGAATTTCAAATTGTCCATTGTGGGCCACCTAAACTTATCATATGTAGGTTGAGACACCAATGTTTTTATTGAAAGTTTCCACTCTAACCTCAAGGCCACCTTGAGGGCATCCAAAGGAAGGGCACATGACTGATGGGTTGATTGGACCATACATATGCTCATGGGGGATGTCCTATCACATTATTGGTACCAATCCATCCAAAAAAACTTTGGATTTGTGCAAAACACAAAACAAGACAATTTGTGTTGTTGGCAATTTCAAAAGCTAGTGACATCCCTAATTGTAATGTAACATTGCCAACACATGGAGGTTGTGTGACTTTAATTGCATCAAACAAATGTACATTAAAGTAGTATTGTGTTTACAACCCAAATTCTGAACAGGCATGTTGTAAATGTTTATTTACACAATGAGGTAACATTTGTAAACATCAAATTAAAGTACTAATGATGATGCATTTGAAGCTTGCAAAAGGGACTATTACACATTATTGTGGTGCATTGAAAGGTACCATAGTTGGTGGGTTGCAAATCATGTTTTCCCCTATCTAACCTATGCCAATGCAAAAAACAAACTATCAAGTTCCTTCTACATCATGCACATCAAATTCAAGACCTAGAGGGAACTTGGATAACGAAGTTTGTAACCTAGCAATTGAGCCAATGATTGAGGTCAGAGACAATCACATCCTTATGGAATATTTAGTATACATGAAGCAAGTTACTAGAAGAATTATAATTCTTACTACTGAAAGGAAACATGGATTGACAGATCCCACCCAAGTTTATCCATATTTTCAATGCAATGTATGTGACTTGGGTTGGAGTTTGAAACAATGACAAGATTTCCTTTCTCGTGAATTACCTAATGTGAACTCCTACCCATTTTCATGGCACATGTTACATACATTTTTATCAATGAAGGCAATCCATTTTACCCATGTTACATATAGCATGTGTGCAAATATGTTTAATAGACTTCCCATGCGCCCTTTTCATAACCTAAAAGACCATCATCACCCAAGTAGTTTAGTTATTTAAACTTATGGTCACTAGCAGTTTTTTATTTTATAAATTTGTTTACGCCCTCTTATATGGATGAAAGTGTTAATTTTCATGTAACTATGTGCCCCCCGCCCCTCTGCTATGTGTGTTTGTTATCTTGATGTGTGACATTGTTTTATTTAACATATCACAAATTGATTGAAGGCCATGAAATAGTTCTACTTCACATGAAATTTGTTATGGGTGTTTATAATATATTGCATATATATCACAAAGGGTAATTTAAACACCTACACTTTGAGACCTTTCCAATGGTATTTTGGGGTCCCAATTTGGTGTTTGTTTGCCTTTTTCAACCAGGATTTTGAACATTCAAGTCACTTACCCAAGTGCAACTCCCAAAGTGGGAATGCACTTGGGAGTGATTGGGGTCCATCTTTTGTACTTTCCCCCATTTGTGATAGTGTGTTTCACATTCAAACACTCTTTTGACATCATAAGCCCTTGCACTTTCGACTTAATCGTGAACCCGATGTTAGGGTTGTGACAATAAATGTCAATAGCCATATATACAACATGCAAATCTAGTGTAAATGTAAATCATTTACACATACACGTCCAAATTTTTTACACTTACATTTATCCTATTGTAATGTATATATTCTCTTTTACACGGGGCTATGTAAATGTAAATATTAAAATTATTGTAAAGTCACCCTATCTTTGTGCCTCCTTTCATCCCAAACCTTCTTTCAAGGATATCCATAAAGTAAGGAAATTTTATTAAATCTAGGAATGAAATGCTGAAAATTAACGTTTAATGCACAAGGTTCAAGACTAATTATAGTAACTTTACAAATAAAAGCAGTGAAAATATATGCAACAATAATGGAGGTGCTAAAGAAAAAAAAAAAAAGGGTGAAACTAAGTTCACCACAAAAACTAAGGTGCGGTTAATTTTTTTTTAGTTTTTTGAATGCCACCCTATTTATAATCCAACTTAAGGTTCTAGTGTTGTTTTCTTTTCTTTATAGATAATTTTATTATATATTTTTAATGACTTGACCTTCATGCAAAGTCATATGAATTAGTTGTGGATGTATATTTTGATGGGTATTTTTTTGCAATGTGCCATTTAATTGGCTTATCTTAAAAAAAAATATGAAATCTCCCCTCTTCAAATAGAAATCACATTTTTTACATTGTTTTTATTTACATTATTTTACATAGCCCACACTAGTTTAGGATACCACATGACTTTCCCACATATAATGAAATATGTGTCATGTACAAGTTCAAATTTGCTACTTTGCTTTTGTTGTCCTAAGCTACAATATCATGGGTACCCCAACAAATATGTTGGCTTCCAACCACATGTAGACATTGGTGGAGTCTGTAGGCCTTGCTTGGGGGTTTGTTGCACAATTTTTCCTAAAGTACCACATGTGTTACAACTTTATATGGATGTTTAAAAAGGGAAATTTCTATCCAAAAAGTTGCAGTTATTATTTGTTTTTTAGTGCCCACTATGCCCTCCCATCATGCTTGTGTGCGTTCAACATTCTTGAACACAATCATTTCATCCATAAATGATTCATGAATTGTTGGGATGAAAGGTGTAGAATATAGGCGACTATTAAACTTTATAAGCAATTCCACAACCAATGGCTTTAGAAAAACTTGTTTCACAATCTTTGATGAAACATATGGCCGTTCCATTTACAACACATAAAAAACAAATGTTAGACCTCCAAGTTTCACAATATCATGGTATAACATGCATAACATAAATCAAACCAGTCTAGTCGATTGTAGACTTGTACTAAAGCCATGTTATTGAATGTTCCATTAGCTCCATGCATCACCACACAATCCCCAACTTTTATTGCCATATGATACCTTCATTCCTAGCCTCTGACTTGTTGATTCAGAAAAGGGGTCACAATTTGCTTACCAATGAAATCGACAAAACATAGAAAAACTTTGGTGTACCCTTCACACCAAGGCTCCCAACAAAAACAAATTGCCCTTACAAAACATTCTATGACATCATGTCTATGGACCCCATGCATAAAATCTAAATGCAAAGTCATAGTATCATTCAAAATAAAAATATTCCAATGGCCATGATCTGTAAAAGGAACCACCACTATTTTTGTTGAACTGGAACACCCCCTAAAGTATCATTTTCCCCATTTTTCTACACCTTTATAACTTGAGACATTGTTATTAATGCAAATTTGCATTTTCCCAATAGATCCAATAGACAATAACAAATATTCATCCCTTTGTATGAGGGATATTTGTAACCATATGTATGTCATGACAAAATCCAATCACACCTAAATAGTTGCATTCCAAAACACATACATTTATAAATGAGATCTTACAAGTATAAGATGCACTCCTCTCCCCCCAAACCCTTATAAAAGATTATGTAATCAACATCTGGTTCAAATTCTTTCATGTTAAACCAATTACAACATCTAATGTTGATTTGGATGATGAAACCCCACATGTGGCTATGTTATGTTTGTAGTGCACAAGGGGATCTAATGTGGACATATGTACCTGACTTGTAAAAACAAGTATTTAATTTTTCACATCACCAAACCATACATTATTGATTAAGTTATCCATTTAAAATGTGTAGGCACTATCAAAAATCACAACACAACAAAAAATTGGGTAATGTTTATTAAATTAAAAATTGTCACAACTATTTTGTTAAGTTATACAAAGCGTCATCTTTGTCACAAGGTTTTCCCACCTTTGAAACAAGATTGCCAAGTTGGGAACTTGTGGAATCCATTTCCCTTGTTGGATTGAAACCAAGTTGGGCATGTGCAGGTCCCATGCTTCCTAGTGGGTTAACCAGTGGAGATGGAATACTTGTTGAATCTCCACATGGGTAGGGGGTGATCGGGTCATATGCATTGTCCATGGTTCATTTGAGATTTTGGATAATAACCTTTAGTGGGTTGCAAGCCCATTTGATTAACTCTCTATGGGTACTAGTTTGAACCTGGTGCATAAGGCACCCTGTCGATCCCCCCCACCTGGTCCTTTGCATTTCCCACTCCGATTTTAAATGGTGATAAATTCTTTTGGGAATAGAAATTTCATGTAGCCAATGGAAGGCCCAAGGGTGCACTCAAGGTGCCTTGCTTTTATTCCTTTTAAATTTTGGGAGGAAGGGGTGGGGGATGGTTTCTTTTCATTTTTTTTTGGTTCCCAATGTGTTCCCCAACATAATATTACAATGTGTTATTTCTCACTTCCACCTATTAAGACCCCTAAATACCCACCCCCACCCCCTCCCCCCCTCCACAAAAAAAATAAAAATCATGACCAGATGCTCCATAGGGAACGAGCAATGACTTGAAGAATCTTCCAGGCACTACCCAATTTTCGTCCACACAGACAAACAGACAGACACGTCCAAGAAGGTACATTGAACATGAAAACCACACCCTATTCACACGGATTCAAAATATACCATCCTGAACAAACTGACAAACTTACTGAATTAATATATATGATTGGTTGTGTGTGTGTCATCTACTATGGATTACCCAAATATTGGCAACATCTTGTATTGCAACATACTTAGTGGTTTGATTAAAACTATAGTTGGAGGTTGCTTGAGCAACACATTAGCAGCCTAGAAGATGTCATTGGATTGATCACCATGTTCCCCATTTGTTGAATCAATTACAACATCTAAGGTGGTGTTGTGTAAACATTTTACAATGGTTGAAGTGGTTGGCATATCAAATGGGCCAAATGCATTGTTGACTTTTGGTTGGTGGCACCTTATTTGAACATCTCAAAGGCCAACCTTATGTTGGACAATCAAATTGTGGTTAGTGGATTCACTAACAGATCACATTTTGTTGATAACCTCACGAGCATGCCTTAAATCTACAAACATGCATGTACACTATGTGATAATCAATGATGTAACCTGCATTTGCAAATTATTTCTTTGCAAAATAGCAATGACTGTTATTAATAATTGTTAATAACAAGAACAATGTTACAAATGTAAGAATATAATCTTATTTATTAGTTTTAACACGTGAAAAAATAAAACATACATACTTTGCATGGGTCTAGCCAACATCAAGGTCTTCTCTCCTACTTAACCACTTGTAAATGTTCATAATTGGTGGTTCATCAATAGCAAGTTGATCACATTGGGTCCAAGCCATGATAAAGTTGATGGAATCATTGAAGGCTATATTTGTAAAACACGAGCTTGCACAAAAACACACCATTATTCTTGTTCTACCCACCACTCTTTTGTTGGGGACTTAAAATCTCCCATTGATCCTCAATTTCATCAACCTATTCTTCTAGTGAATTGCCCTTTCTTGTAGCAACACATGTGATATAATCATCTTCCTTCAAATACATACATGCTAATCCCAATACACATGCAAAGACTTCTTTCCAAGCCATTCATGGATGTTATCTGTCATGCCACCATCATATGAACATGTGATAATTGGGTGTTTCAAAAATGATAATTGCAGAAAAAACCCAAATGTATAGAACACTCCAAGGCACTGGGAAAATTATGCTATAGAGTGTCATCAATTGGAAAGTTGATTGCATGTAAAGTCCTTCTATAACATTGTGTTGCAAAGAGAGCACAAGCAAATCGTTCCACAAATTGGGACTATTAATCCAAAAATGGTCAAAAGGATGGCATTCCCATTTTATTCACAAAATTTGAGGGTAGATTTTGTGATCAAATTCATTCACTTTTTTTGTGACAATGTCTTGCACCATATATTCTCATTGAACATCCCATTGTCACATGAGGTCTTCTTTTGCAATTTGAACACCAATGTGTTGAACATATGCACATAATTGTTGTAGTTCATGGTCTTTGAATTTAGGTTTTTGCACCCTAGTTGTTGCCACAACCACCAAATCTGCAATATTTCATGTGATGTGTGGGCAAGCCTTCATGAAAAGAAATAAAACCCAAGTACGTAGATGTTAAGACCATAACATGCACCTAACCACATAGGTCATAAATCAAATTTAATTTTTAAGTGGGAATGCATTACAAGTTACATGCATTTAAAATGCAAATATTTAGGCATATTTTTTCAAAACCAAATCAAATTTGCAAGTACATGTAGATGTGCCATGCACATGAATGAGGGGTTTAAACTTTTGTATGTTATAAATTGCACCCAATTTGTGGCATGATATATTTGATTCACCTTGTGGTTATGAAGGGAAAACACACCATAAACACACATCAATTGGGATCACCAAGTTTGGGACTCCTTCCATTTTCAGACCTTTTTTTTGAACCCAACCAAGTCACCACCACAAACATCATAAGGCAAAAATCCACATTCCATCAAGTAAAAAAGTCCAAGTGCACTAAAATGCTTAGTAGGTTGAGGTTGGGGCCATGGTACAACAACCAAACCATTTGCTTCCTTCAAGTCCTACTTGTGATTCATAAAACCGATTTATACTTGGCACCTTTTAAATTGTCGCAATAAGGTGAAGACAAGTTTTAGCTTCTTTGTTGAATTTACATGTTTCAGTGATGGGCTTGAAAAACCATGGGGAGTATTTTCAATTACTTGTTATAAGCTAATAATCATTGCTAGTTCACTTAAAATATCAACAAATATGTCAATGTTAGATGGATAATTCACTTTGGTTTGTTTCTTTGTTTTTTGTTGAGGTTGTGCGATGGATTGTGCAATTAGTTATTCCATTTCACATTTGGTGCATTTGGCTTTGGTTGAGCCACACAATGTAATTGTAACTTTAGTGATCTTGCGTTCCATTTCACACCCACATTCGCTTGAAACAATTGAAGACCAAATGCCAATGTGGGTGCCTTGGAAGCCCTAACCTCTATTGAATCATCCTTGTTTGGCTTCTTCTACTCTCAAAATTATGGGTTAAGTTCATGGAAAAGCTCTTCAACCTTCCAATATTTTTGCATAAGATCACAAGTGATGCTTCCAAGCTTATTCTTGAAGTCCTTGAATTGTTGTGCATGTTGTAGGTTCAAGTTCACAAGGAGGGGAATTTAAACCCCATTTGCATCCAAAGGGCCATTTGGACAACTTTGAATATGATGGTCATTGATGCGCAACTTGCTATAAAATTTTCATTTGCAATACACACAAACAAAAGCATCATGTTTCTTTTCTTCATCTCGTACATGACTTGTAGTTACTTCCATCTTCATCTTTATCTAGACTCTTATCAACATTGTTTATTAAACCGACCCCCCTTCCTTTCGAGTTATGTAATAGGTAATAATGTTGGTGAGGCCCTCTATCACCCCCACTTGTGTACTTACACCAAGTTTCTTGAAAATGAGAATTTAACTTCAATATTTAATAAATGTACATTATATTGGCAATTCATGATACATAGACTTTTGGTTATCAAAACATAAATTGTGACCCTCCTTTTCAATACATCTATTTTAAGTTGGGTTTTTTTTGACAATGTATGTATATAAGGGTTTAATGACATTCAAAATAGTAATAATAAACAAAATGCCAAAGTCACTAAAGTGCCACTTTCAAGTAGGTTCATTTGTAGGTGAAAAGACAAAATAAAGGAAACTAAAAAAAAGGACATCAACAAATGTTGCCCAAAAACATATACACCCAAAGTCCAATGGACAATCATAAAACAAATCTTCCCTCCACCCCTTCCACCTTAGTCCTTCCTCTTAGATTATGGTAAAAATAAATTACATAAGGTGATCAATGCCTCAGGGTGAAAAAAAAGGCCTAAAGGTCTTTGTAGTTTCCTTTTAAAGCTTGATATAAATGTGTTTTTTCTTTCTAAACATGTCCACTAAAATTCAAGTTGCACCAAATTATTGCGAATACATTTCTTGAAACAATATCCACCCAATTCCAATGCATTATAAAAAAAATTGCCCCTACCTCTTCTTTCCACTTTTTGTTTGAAAAAATTATATCTAAGTGCTTCCTACCCTAATGAAGTCTGAACCTTCATTTTAGCTACATACCTAATGCCTTTGTACTTGCCTTCTTAAGCAGGTGATGCAATTTGTTTTTTTGATGCACCAAATTTACAATAATCTACTAACTATTTAGAAAGACAATCACATGCACCACGAACTTGTAAATTGTGTTGTGATTGTCATACTTGAACCAAAGGGGGTGTTGTCAAAATTTGTTAATTCTATTCCAACAACTAAATTGCAATAAACTCCTACAACAAAATGCAAATGAAAAAAAATGTTAAAATTTATAATGAGGTCAAGCATTATACATACATCCAAATTTACAAATGCAAGATACAAATCAAGTGAAGTCCACGTCATTTCAAGTGTTGAAATATTGAAAAATTAATAATGTGAACCCACCTTTTTTGTGTGAGTTCTAGCCTTCTTTTCTTGATTGTGTTGTGAGGTTGCACAATTTGTCTTCCTTAGCAATCACGATTTTATACCTTAAATTACATTACACAACTTTTGATCCATTCAAAATAAAAAAACTTTTTTACAGTCTCTAGCTTTTGAAAACACCATCATTGGGAAGAGTATACCCAAAGAACCTTAATTAGGGCTCCTTGTTGAAAGGAAATGATAGATAGGCTTGTTAGAGTAGGTGAATTTGAATTTTTGCCATCCTTTTACGCCATGTGTCATATGGCACACACATATGCTTATATGCATATGTGCATATGTGTGTACATGTATACATCCCCAATGTGTCATGAAATATAGGCCATGTGTTTAGCCATATCATATGAAATGGCAACGATTCATGTCATATCTTTCATGCCCATGTAATATGCATCATGGAAATGGTTCATGCAATATGTTGTAAGCCCCATGTAAAATGCATCTCTAGTAACACGCATTGCATGTAATGGTTTAATCATCTAGTGAAAACCAATCCCTAAAGGAGTGGCACCAAAAAAGGAGGATGACATACAAATATGTATGCTAAATTGTCACAATAGAGTAATGTATGCACATGTAATTACAAAAAGCCTTGAAAACACACAATTAATGTGCGAAAGTAATATATTTTCTTATAACCTAATAACAAAACAATTATAAAGACCTTGATGAATCAACATGCTTCAAATTCCTTTCTTTGTGGACTAGCATGGCCTACCATGGGTATCCTAACAACATATGAATTCTACACACAACATTCCCATAATTGCAATAGAAATGTAGGTATGGAGATGGAAAAGAGATGGACAAGTAATGTCTACAACATCTTCCTGAGATCTTCCCAACTACCTTTCGCTATAAAAAACTTGCTTGGAGCTCTCAAACATTCAAGTATTTAGTTTCTCCCATGCCTCCTCCCCAACTATTTCAAGCACATTCAACCTGAGTAGGAATCCCATTAAGGCTAATCCATACAACCACCTTGAGCCTTTCATCACTTTCGTCTTAAAACTATACTAACACACCAACTTTTTACCGCTCTACTCACTAGCTTCAACATAGCAAAAAATCCTAAAGCAAAGATGAGCAGACTATTCAAAATCCAAGCTTTAAGCATTCCTCCTAAAAGTTTCCAACACAAACAGACCAATTGAAGAAAGAATTTGAGTAAAAAAACTAGATTTCTTATTTTTTCTCGTCGCCATGTATTTATCTCCTTCTTTCACTCGACACCTTCTTTACTTCCCCCCAACAAATCCCGCATCACACCAATAAAGAAAATCCAAGAAACAATGCTCCATCACCAACTTTTGATTTGGGCGCCAACATTCCATGAAGAATAACACACCAAATCGCACAACTTGCAAACAAAAAAAAAAAAAACACCAAAATAACAAAGACATCAAGAAGCAAAATGCAAATCCTCTAACATGATTGATTGCCAACCATCCTCTCTCTTGGCATTTTCTACTAATACATCCATCAACTTAGTACTTCATTTGTTAGGGTTATCTCATCACTTCCTCTGGTTAGGGCTTAATCATCAAAAGTTTCTATTGACATAGATCCAAGTCACATGAGTTTATGTTAAAAAATGACATGGCATGTTTCAATGATAACATATAACTTACTTTGTTACCTACTAACCATAAGAAGACCCACAACCCAAGCAAACCTTCACCAAAAGGAATATGTCCATTTTAACACCTAGTCTGATAGTCCTTTTCGTGCCTCGTCCTTCCCCCGACGATAACAACTATGTGCACATATAATGTTGGGGGATTCTAATTAACCTCCCAACATTGGTAGTTGAAAAGTAGTCAAGTAGGTACCATTAATATATATGTAATGAATGTAAGTTGTTAGTTGGTAAGTAGGGTGATGGGTGGGTATTAAATAGGTATCTCTGTGATTCACTAGTATATAGTTGACCATCACGGTTACCTATGGAATAGGAATGAGATGAAAAAGTGTTTCCAATCCATATATTGTCCATCTTGCATGATATGTTGGTGTTTGTTGTTCACTTGTCAACATATGTGACCCAACATTCACCAGTGCACCATCCATAAACACGCATGACTTGTTGTTCATGCCAATTGTTGACATTAGGTTTCATCTTGGCAATCTATCTTTTAACCTTGTGATCTGCCTCTTCCCCTACCTATAAGTGCCAAATACATGTATAAGTTTTTGTGCCATTCCAAACTTTCTCATTGTTGACTTGACCACATTAATATAAAAAGGTTTTTGCAATTTGAAATGCCTAATTTAGCATGGCTATTTGAACACTTGATAAATCTTCTTAATGCTTGTAGATAGTCGTGAACAAATTTCACTTTGCATCACTTTCCTTAGCTTTTTGTGATTGAAGGATATATATCTTTTGAAATAATTAATTTTGTTGCTATGCCATGGAAATAAACATTGTTCAAATGGTGGCTTTCAAATTTTTAATACACTCTTTTTACATCTTTGTGAGAGTTAAATGTAAGTCTTCTTAACAATTATTGTACTTTCTAAACCATGATAATCTTATCTACATGAAGGCATAAAACAGGAGCTAAAGTTTATGATTGAAGGGATACATATGACATCAATAGTTTTGCAACATCAGTAATATTACAGAAGGTGTACAAGTAGATGTGTTATGTTGTATTCTCATTCATGCACATTTTGATGGAAGTGGGTATGTAACATAATAGTTTACATTATAATACTAAGCAACTGTATTATACATTATTCACAAATTTCTCTCTTCATTGACATTAGATTATGTAATAAAGTCTGAACACAGCCTGTTCACAACTTTATTCTGGTTTAAGTAACAATATTTTGTGTTACTAAATTCCAAAACACTTTTTTATATTATGATCAATATGCAATTTAATTTCTGATCTTGTCCACTTTTTACTAATGAATAATGCAAATGAAATATATTTGTAGAATTATAATCGATTTTTTATCAAAAATATTTGAATGCTTTGAAAATATTGAAAACCATAAATAGATTTGGAACAGGCAGCAAAAGTCAAAAAACGTGAACAACCAAGTATGCCATATCGCAGGCAGTGTTTCAGTCCAGGAATGTGGTTTTGTATTTGTGGTACGAAAACCTGGAGAGAAAACAGTTCTAGGTGAATATTCTACTATCTACCTCAACATCCAAATTCTTAGGTTGATCTCCAACTTCAAAGCACATCTATCTACTCAATACAAAAATATTCAAAACCTGATAGTAAACCTTCTCCAATTACGGGAATTCTCTCTATTTTTCCTACAAGACTTTTTAAGATCATCTGTACCACCCCGCAGATGCAAGTTCCTCAAGTTTGTGAGGACTTCTAGAGAGAGAGGTAAGCTTTCAAGAGAGTGACAACCATTAAGATAAAGTGTTTGCAACTTAGGGATAGCACCTGCCTCCACCTCTGGAAATTTAACAAGGTTAACACAGCCTTGAATCTTGAATTCTATAAGAGCTGGAAAAGCATCATGACGTGTGCAAGAACCTGGAAGCCTTTCTAAACAATCACACCAAGTTACAGAAAGACTTCTAAGTTTTTTGAAACCTGGCATCCAAGCTGGCAAGGTTTTGAGGTTGCGAAAATGATATAACCTCAAGTCTTCAAGCTTTGTGAGTGCAGATATACTGCCAGGTAATAGCACATGTTGGCAATTCTCTCCTTCAATGTGAAGGTGTGTGAGAACCTTCAACCCAGATATGTTTTCCAAGGAAACTGCTTTTGCTTCAGCTTCATGAGAAGACTCTGCCATAACTATGTGCAATGGACCCATTTCTCTGTGAGCATGTTTTGCCCATCTCAACTGAATACAAAGCTTTGTGTCTAAAACTTGAAGTGATTCTAAGCCAACCACTCCTGAAGGGAGATATCTCAACCTGGTACAGTATGATAGAGTGAGATTCCTTAACATTCGTAAATTTTCTATTGACTCTGGTAATTCTTGCAGACAAGAATTACCAGACAGGTTAAGATAAACCAAATGCTTGAGATTACCAAGTTCCTCAGGCAGATACTGAAACTCTCCGTCACAGAGATCCAGAACCCTTAGATTTTGAATGCCCTTCAGGAAACCTGCTGGCACATCACATATGTTGTTGCCACCAAGTAGTAGTGTCAGCAGGTCAGGTGCACAAAACGTTGAAGGGAGTGTCTTCAATTTGTTTTCATGTAATGATAATCTGTGAGCCTTAAGAGGTTGCTTACATTCAGTTATCCACTTTGGAGGAAACTCTGTCAAATTTCGACCTGGTTGATAAAGAGCAAGCTGTTCTGGAGGGGTCTGTTTTGCAGGGGTTGTGCCACCATCAATTCGTAGTATGTAAAAAGCCAAGTCTCTCATCACATCATGGACCTTGTACTCTGGGAAAACCTCTTCATCACACTTTTCATCCAATTCTTCATCTGACTCTGCATCCCACACTTCATCGGACTCTTCATCGGACACTTCATCGGACTCTTCATCGGACTCTTCATCGGACTCTTCATCAGACTCTTCATCTGAGTTTTCATCTGATTCCAAATCTAACTCATCATCTGACTGCTCATCCTGCTCTTCATCTGATTGCTCATCCTGCTCTTCATCTGATTGCGCATCCAAGTTTTCATCCAAGATTTCATTAAAGCCTTCATCTAATCTTGGATGAAGACATGGATAAAATATCTTCCGAAATAAACTTGCTTCTATCATTTCCTCATCCCACTCATCCTCCAAATTTGCATTTAACTTTTCAATTGACTCAATCAATGATCGCCTCCTTAATTTCATTAGCAAGTCTTCAGCATCAAATACAGGATCATCTCCAACTTCTCCAGGAACAAGCCCTTCTCCAATCCAACACCAAAGCAAATCTTGAAACTCCACCTCATAATCTTCAGGAAATGCTGCAAAGTAAGTAAAACAATCCTGCAAGCGAGGGTCAACCTCTTCCAGGACATCATAGCCAAGCTTCAAGCGTTCATACAATTCTGTTTTCATAGTTCTCTCCTCCATGCGTGATTCATTCAACTTCTTGAGTAGTGGCTTCCATTCACGTTCATCTTTGGTCCTTCCAAACATTGCTGCACCTATCACCTTCAGAGCTAATGGAAGACCTCCACACTCCTCAGCCATAGACTTTGCCGATGCCTCTAGTCTTTGTGGGACAGTAGATGATGTGCCAAATGCATGCAAACAAAATAGGCTCCAACTATCTTCTGATGAAAGAGTCTCCATATGCTCTTGGCTTATGCATGGTCTCTGCAATATAGACTCCATTCTGGTGGTCAACAATGTCACACTGCCCTCTCCCTTGCATACGTCAAGTGCATCAAAGTCCTCATCTTTCCAAACATCATCCAAAACCAAGAATACTCTTTTTCGCGAAAGCTCCTGTTTCAATTTTAGCTTGTAATCCACCATGTTGGAATGCTCATGTCGTTCTGAACCCATGTCATTACTTATGCTTTGATACAGAGACAATATGTCAGGAGTTAGCCCCACAGTGAGCCAAACAAATGTTGCTCCTTGAAAATGAGCTCGCACCTTTGAGCTCCGATACACTTCTTGAAGAAGAAGAGTTTTCCCAACCCCGCCCATGCCCGAAACTCCAACATAGCGAGGACTTGCATCACTTCCTGCTGAGGTGAGCAACTTTTCTACCCTCTCCACATAGCTGTCCAGACCAAAGGTTTCTTGAGACAACTTAAGATCCTCATAATATTTTTCTCTTGCCACCTGTAGTATCAAGATACAATTTTAAAAGGGCTAGTCCCATTATCATTCACAAATGAAACAACACTAGATACTTACTCGTTCAAATTAGCATTGCGTAATCACTTCACAAATTCAAGATTCATCAACCTCAATCAAGTCCCTACAAAAAATAAAACTAACTTAAATTTGAAGAGTGAAGCTTCGATCACAGTGAAACATGAAACTAGCTTGGTTATTGAGACTCACCTCCTTAATAAATTTTAGAAGCAATGTGTAGCTAATATGGTCTTGTCTTGTAGGCTTGCACACCTCCATGTGATTAGCATCCTCAACCTTGTAAGAATTACCTCCTGCTAGTCGTTTTGCTGAAGAAAAATGAACCAAAATTCCCTGCTCCCACAACCAAATCAAAATTGCACATTACAACATATCAAGAATATAAATCTCAAAGATATTTGATAAAAAAAAGGGGCATTTCTAGTAGAAAATACATACCACATTCATTGGCTTGCCCTCACCAAAAGCATACACGTTGACCTTCTTTTCCTTGAAAAAGTCTTCACATTCTTCTGATAAATCTTCCATATCTCGTCGACAAGGTTGGACATTCTCCATTATCCGAGCATGATGTTTGTCCTTGGATCTCAACAAGTTGTTCACATACTTGGCAAATGTGTGTGATCCCATATGTGGAACTGCGTAGAAGACCACCCCTCTCACTTTATTCAAGAAGGTTTTTGCACGATCCACAGCAGCTCTGGTTAAATCATCCTTAGCATATCTGATGTTTGACATATTCTTTGCCTTCACAACCAAGCTCTTCAACACCAATCCCCCAAAACCATGGCCTATTAGCACAATAGGACAATCCCATTTAAACCTGCACAAAACATATGCACATGCTATGATAATTTCTCTGAAAACTTCTAAACACCATAGAATTCCAAATTCCAACTGTCAAATATTTTAAATTAGCTGCCTATACCTGGCATTGAAATATCTTTTGGAGGGCATACCTCCCTCATTATTCAAAGAAACATTTGCATACCTGACTGCTCACAACATTTCTAGGGTTTGGCGAATATTTCAAGATTGTGCGTATTTCTAAAGTCTCCATACTAGCCTTTGAGCTTTTGATAGATGAACCAATGTTAAGGTTATAAGTTACAGATCTGAAAAATTATTTGCTTGATATATATTTGTGAGTGACACATTTGCCAAGTGCGGCATTTTGGCAAATAAAGAGGGAGTTGCACCTTTTGATGTGAGACTCAAATAGGTTATGGGCAATCTCTGACACATGATCATGAGGGGAGGTTATAACATGTGCATTGTATGAAACTGACAAAATACGCACATCTTCGCCCAAATAAAAGGGCAGCCATTCTTTAGCCCAACATACATCATCAGAACCTCGTTGTGTCCATGTGCTCCTCCATGCATCAGTACTGCCATCTCCGATGAATTGAAACCCATGGAAAAAAATGACATCCATTTTGGTCCATCTCCTGTCTTCTGGAGACGGCCATAGCTGATGTTCTGGCAAATCACTCTACACCCCAAATTGCAACTATTACACTTTTGACCTGCTCCTGCTTACAGCACTTGAAATTTCCTAAGCAACTACAACACCACTTGATCTATGAATTTAGAAGAATGGCAATCCCAAGCACATCCTAAGAAATCAATTGCTAGGAAAAAATGGCCCAACAACCAAGCTCAAGGAACTTACAACCAGCCCTCATGTCAAAATTACATGCTGTTATAAGACAACACAAAGACCAAAAGCTCAAACAGCATACCATTTCTCCTTGATGGTAGTGTCATAGATTCCATGATATGCTCGGTGTCATATATTCCATGATCTGCCCAACATCATTCCTATGTAAACTTCTGTCCATTTAGCTCAATTCTGTGGAAGTGGTAGCGATGCAAAAACCTGCACCAGTAGCACTCATAACATTTGAGCTCTACAAAACCTTGGATCCCAGGAGACAAGAAAGCTGCCACAAACCATAAGCCACAGCAAAACTCTATAGTCCACATCAAGGGGTTAACTAACTGGTTCTTGGCAAGACTACAACAAACCCAAATGCTGCAGAAGATCCTTTAACACAGTTAACCTCCACTCCCATTTTGGACAAAGCTGGCCTGATTACCCATTGGAAGCTTGACTACCTATTCCTTGTCATCATTCTCATTGTTATACAAATTAATTGTAATCAGAAAATTAAAAAAACTAGACATACTACACCTATGAACATGAAAGTCCTCGCACTTACAATTTTTTTTCTCACACAAAGAGGGCAGAAGGTCCCTGACAAACATGTGCAGCTACAAATATCATACCCTGTTGCAAGTTCAGCTCTTCTCTCATCCTGCAATTGAGCCACAGGGAGTCAATGTTTAGACTAAACATTACCTAACAACACCGTCTAGAAACATAGTACTACTGTGAAAGTTAGATAAAGCATTTTTTTCAACTAAAACCTGAAGGGGGGAGAAAAACAATGTTCAATTTGTATTTCGCCGATACTTAACCCTGGTCTGGTTGAATTTGGTGAGATTGTCGGTAAATCTTTGTTTCATTTTGAAGAAAGAATTACTCTCATGTGATGAAAGTTGACAAATTAATAGACCCCGAGCAAGACTCACTTCAGCCAAAAATTGCCTATTGCAGAAATGGAGTTTTGCACCCCAGAAACGTTGAACATCTGAAGTTTCAGAGTTTAGGAACACATTAAAAAAGAATGGCAGACGATGTACTAAAAAAATTCTTATTTCTCGCAACGACACTGTAATCTTTTCAAAAGAGTGGCCTTCGGCTTAGTACCTCAAAAACTGGACAAAAACCCAAGGAATTTCAATCCAGCTCATGCAAAGGATTCAATCTGCACAAGAAAAGTGGTCAAATGATGGTAGGTCCTTCAGCAACAAGACGGTAGCCTAACTTGTTCTGGAATGTGATTGAACGAAACCCTCAACATCACTAGAACTCCGAGTGATACTGCAAAGTGAAATACGGCCCACCAATCTGCGCAAATCAAGCACAGGAGAAGATTTGATGACTCGGATCATACCATCCACAAGAGCGCAGTGTGATGAGACACAATCCGACCAAACTAGTGTAGACATCATACACAGGACCTGATTTTGCAGATGCCAGAAAAAATCATATATATATATATATGCAAGCGGATGGCATACCAGGGGGACGGTGGTGGGCTTGGCCAACACTGCAGAGTACTGCTGTCAGAGTAAAGAACCAACGAATATCAACCCCTTCCAACTACGGAACAGACCCGATCTCGTGACGCTTGACCGGCACACATTTCTCTCATGGGCGACGAAGAACCATCGACCTTACAACAGTATACCAAGTGGCTTTTTCCGTGGATGCTTCCGTTCCAGAGACGAAACAACAGGGGGAGAAATATTGCCGATCTCCACTCTCCACAACGAACTGCAGCGTAGAGCCCTGAAGCTCCGTAGAGCAGGACCAAAATAATGCAGCATATAGATACGAGAACAAGCTTCAAATCTCCAAATCCAAGCTCCACAATCTGTAGAGAAAAAAACTGTGGCAATAAAAGGGTAGACGGAGAAATCGTGCTGCCGACGCGAAAAACACAAAAGCGTGAAGAGAAAGGCACCACTACGAGTCTATAAATAGGTTTGTAGGTTGTGCTACCAACACAAGCGCAAGGGGAGAAAGGTGCATCTAAAAGCACCTCCATGGCAAAGGTAGAAAACACTTTCAAGTCATTAATATTTCGTCCTTGTCCTTCGCTGTCTTGCGCATTCCTCCTCGCTACGGTACTTCGCGGGTTATTAATAATGCAGTGGCAGAAACTTCCTAGTGATTCTAGCGAGCTGCTACCCCACCTCTGTCTAGCTCATGTTTCTCCACCTACCCTCTCTATTGTGGCTTTCACCTTTCGACTTCCTCATCCTCTTTTCATCCATCCTCTTTTCAATTACGACAAATCTTCATCCAATTCCATTTCCTCCCACACCAGAACCAGCACCTCTCTGATTCTAGAATATTTGAAAACCAGAATCCGTGGTTTCTAACAAAATCAAATACACACGCAACACTGGTTATGAATTCTGTCTCCATTACAGATTTAGGGTTTAGGGTGGCAATTCCATAATCGTTTTTGAACACACAATTTGAAATTCTTGACTTAAATACAAAAGTAAGAACTTAGATATTAACACAACTTATTGATTCTCAAGCCACCCATACTTACATTTGTCATCACATGCTCAAGTTTTTTCTATTTATACACCTAGTAGCATATAAAACACAATCTCTTATATAATTACAACAGTGTGTCTGTGCGTGCGTCCGTCTGTCCGTCCGACGACGGTTCCGCGTTTTAATCCCCCGGCGGAACCGGCCCGGACAGTCGGACAGTTCCGCGCTGGGAGCGTTTTCTGTGGCGGAAGGGGGGGGGCCAGCAGGGGGGGCCAGGACCGGGCGGGGCAGGGCAGGGGAAGGCAGGGAGGGGCAGGGGGGGGGGGAGGCAGGGCAGGGGAGGGAGACAAATTCCCGCCCTTTTCTGGCGGGCTGCCCAGGGTTAATACCAGGGTTTTTTCTTTTTTTTTTCCGGCCCTTTTCCGGCGGAGGGGGGGGGCCAGGACCGGGCGGGGCGGGGCAGGGCAGGGCAGCGGAAGGCAGGGGAGGGCGGGGGGGGGGGGGGGGGGGGGAGAGGGCAGGGAGAAAAATTATCGCCCTTTTCCGGCGGGCTGCCCAGGGTTAATTCCAGGGATTTTTTTTTCCCCAGCCCTTTTCCGGCAGATTGCCCAGGATTAATACCAGGGTTTTTTTTTTTTGGTTTCCCTCCCTTGGGCGGGGCAGGGCAGGGGAAGGCAGGGGAGGGCAGGGGGGGGGGGGGGGAGGCAGGGCAGGGGAGGGAGAAAAATTCCTGCCCTTTTCTGGCGGGCTGCCCAGGGTTAATACCAGGGTTTTTTTTTTTTTTTTTCCGGCCCTTTTCCGGCGAAGGCGGGGGGCCAGGACCGGGCGGGGCGGGGCAGGGCAGGGCAGCGGAAGGCAGGGGAGGGCGGGGGGGGGGGGGAGACAGGGCAGGGAGAAAAATTATCGCCCTTTTCCGGCGGGCTGCCCAGGGTTAATTCCAGGGATTTTTTTTTTCCCCCAGCCCTTTTCCGGCAGATTGCCCAGGATTAATACCAGGGTTTTTTTTTTTTGGTTTCCCTCCCTTTTCCGGCGGGCTGCCCAGGGTTAATACAAGGGTAGGGGCAGGGCAGGGTAAGGGCGGGGCAGGGCAGGGCAAGGCGTCCAGGGCAGTAAAAAATAAAGAGTAAAAAATAAGAATAATAAAAAACTACAGGCACCCAGGGGGGACTTTACAGTGGCCTTCGGCCACGGGCACCCACTAGTCTTGCATTAAAATCATAATTAGTCTCTTACATTTTACTCACATACAACGTGCTACAACAATCATCAAATTCGTGTAACTAAGAAGAAAGATTTGCTTTTAAGCTTCATTACATTTATTGCTTTTCTTTTCCCTCCTTTATTTGAATCAACAAATCCACACATCACATTCCAATGCCAAACAAAAATAAAAGATAAACCACAATAACACCATGCACAAAATCAATAATTCACACATGACCTTCAAAACCAAAAACAAAAGGTAACATGATCATTGTACAACTTTCACCCCCAAAACCAAATAGATAATGATTTATTAATTTCTTCCATTCTTTCACATCTCCTCTCTATTAAAGATTGATAGAAAAGTGAAATCCATCATGAAAATAACATTTGGAAAACCATCTTTTGACACTAATACAAAATGACTACCAATATTCACACACAAAAACAATTATGTCACTTCACCAAAACAAAATCAGCTCCATTGGCATATAACCTATTCTTAGATTGCATACATTGTTGCATAGAAAATATAAGAAGAACATGAATTCATCGTGAATTTTATTTATTAAATTTTAACATAATTATATAGTGTCCCCTTCACATTAAAGAGACACAAGTTAATTATGTTAACTAATAAGAGAACCATTAAGTGTGATTTGAAACACATAACTTTACATCCTTCATTTTGTTTCCATGTGCTTATACCCATAACTTCACTTTGAAAATGCCTTATAAGATGGAGAATGTTGCACCTAAAATTGGACTGCAATCATGTTTCATGACGAAGGCGAGCCATGAACGTCTAATGATTCAACAAGCAAGTAAACTATTGTTGCATTACTCCCAACTAAACACAGTGGAACATTATGGTCCACTTGCACTTGGGTCCTTGTCCCAGCCTCAATAATTCATTTTTCAACCCATAAATGATACAGTGGAACATTATGTTCCACTTGCACTTGGGTCGTTGTCCCAACCTCAATAAATCATTTTTTAACCCTTAAATGACATAGTGGAGCATTATGGTCCACATGCACTTGGGTCAGTGGAACATTATGTTCCACTTGCACTTGGGTCGTTGTCCCAACCTCAATAAATCATTTTTTAACCCTTAAATGACATAGTGGAGCATTATGGTCCACATGCACTTGGGTCAGTGGAACATTATGGTCCACTTGCACTTGTGTCCTTGTCCCAACCTCAATAAATCATTTTTAACCCATAAATGACATAGTAGAACTTGCACTTGGGTCCTTGTCCCAACCTCAATAAATCATTTTTTAACTCATAAATGACATAGTGGAACATTATGGTCCACTTGCACTTGGGTCCTACTCTATAATACATAATACATTACAATGGTTAAAGATTGTTGTCACAAATATTACTTTTTGAAACTATGTGTTTTTGAACTTTTACCAAGCTAATATTGAAAAGATTTTCGCAAATGGTATTTAAAATAAGACAGTTCAAAACTCAAAAAAAAATTGTTGAAAAAAAATTTTACTTTGAAATCGATGTTAAATGATTAAAAATTACATTATTAAAAAAAGTAATAATCATGATATATTACAAAGTGCAAATATATTCCAAAACTTATTAAAATGACTATCAAACTTGATGAAGAATTCATATATTAGACATGAATTCATTGTCCCATTTCAATTTTATATGATAATTTCATTCATGTGATTTCATGAAAAACATCTAGGTGAGGTTTTTCATTCAAACAAATGTAAATGTATGAATGCATAAAAGTTTTTTGAAAAAACATTATTATTTGAAAGGTAACAAAAAATGTGTTGAAAGTTTTATGTCGAAAATTTATTTTATATGTATTTCAAAATGTTAAATGAAATGAAAAAAGGTCTACCCCCAAAAATAATACAAAATGCATTTCAAATGTTTTTTTTTTTCCCCAAAATGTACCACTGTAGCATGATTTCACCCCTATATTTTAACCAAAAAAAAAATGTGAGAACTAGGAGCCAACACACTTGTAAATCATGTTTGCAATTCTTATTGAACTCTCATGCTCTTTTCATGTTGCTTTAGGAACCTCAAACATTTGGAGGGTGAGAAGCTTTAAATAAAAAATGTTAAAACTTATTTTTCCTACCACAATCTTACTTGCTAAAACGCATAATGTGTGTTCACTAAGGACTATTGTAACAATTACATATAATAAAGGATGTCATGGACGAAATGAAGCTTTCTATCCATCCGTCCCGTCATCCATCCATGGATGGCATCATATAATAATCCTCTACAATGTGAAGGCTGAAAAACTCCTGTACTCTTGCAATTTGCCAAAAGCTAAAAACTAAATTTAAAAAAAAAAAATTGTTGAAAAAAAAACCTTGAGAAATAAGAGAAGAAAATAATTTATTATTAAATAAATAAAATGAAACAAAGTTGTAACCAAAAAGAAAAGAACAGAACAAATATTTTTTTTAAAAGGGAAAAAATTAGAATAAAAAGCAGAAAAACACTTTAACAATTAGAAACTTTTTTTAAACACTTAGAAGTAGAAACAAAATGAAAACACATAAAATCAATATATTTAAACATGAAACAAAAAGGGGAAATACAGTAAAATAATCTTAAAAGAAAATTAAAAAATAGATGACAAAAAACCAGAAACAAAATAGAGAGCAAAAGAAAGAGAAAAAAAACCATACTTGGAAAAAAAAAAAGAGGTTTGTCTTCTTTTTCCAAACTTCAAACCTGCATCTAATCAAACAAAAATACAAAATTTTATTTTTAATTACTTTTATTATAAAACATATTAGAAAAACTAAAACTTTTTTGAAAAAGAAAAAATAAATAAATAAATAAATAAGTGCATAAAAATAGAAAAAAAATGAAGATAGACAAAATAAGAATAGAAAAAATTAAAACATGAAACAAACATAAACAAAAATAAAAGCAAAAAAACAAAAAAACTATAAAAAGGGAAGGGAAACAAATGAAACAAGGAAAGGGAAATACAGTAAAATAATTTTAAAAGAAAAAAAAGTACAAAAAAGAAGAAACCAATAAAGAGTAGAAAATAAGAAAAAATAAAACTTATAATAATGAAGAAAAACCCTACTTGAAAAAGAATGAGGTGTGTTTTCTTTCTCCAAACTTCAAACTTGCATCCAAATAAACAAAAATACAAAAGTGAAAAAGAAACACTTTATTTTTATTATAAAAATAATAATAATATCAAAAAACACATTAAAAAAAAAAGGACAAAAGTTTTATAAAGAAACTAAAACATGAACCAAACATGCATTGTTGAAATAACACTCCTGTGCATTCGGCATGGGGTTCAAACTAGTGTGTTGTTAACCGTTGACTCCTGCTAGGTTGTTACTTGAATAAAATGACGAAGAAATTTTTTGAGTGGTAGCAATGGTAAACACTTGAGTTGTTTCCTCTAAACAAATGTTTTCATCTTAGTCTTCTTACTAAATTAGAACGTTCACTCAAGAAGGACTAACACCAAAAGGACTTGATTGTGGAACAACCACTATTGTTGGTGGACGAAATAAAGTTGAAGAAAGTCAAAAAGCTGAAAAAAATTATGTGGCCAAAACTTCCAAGACTCAAGAAAATCATTTTTTGTTTCATACATATATTGTTTACATGTTTGGGTGGGTAATTAAGAAAAATGAAAGGGAACAAAGAAATTTCTCCAACAAACTCAATCAAATTCTTTGATGGAAGCCCTTTATTATTTTTCAAACAATCTCAAACAATTTGTCCTTCTTGTTTGCCCCCAAAAGATATAAAACTTTGTTTTTCTTTCATGAGAAACACCTTGGATGGTCAAATCTTACCATATATTATTCATTCGTTTAACTCAATTTTTTGACAATTTTTTTTTGCACATGATTCTTGTATGCGTCAGAATAATATCACCACATTTTCAAATAATTGACTCAATCAATGATCGCCTCAATTTCATTAACAAGTCATATGTATCAATTTCAGGATCATCTCCAACATGTCCAGGAACAAGCCCTTCTCCAATCCAACACCAGAGCAAAAATTCAAACTCCACCTCATGATCTTCAGGAAATGCTGCAAAGTAAGTAAAACAGTCCTCCAAGTGAGGGTCATCCTCTTTCAGGACATCATAGCCAAGCTTCAAGCGCTCATACAATTTATGTCTCATAGTTCTCTCCTGCAAGCGTGATTCATTCAACTTCTTGAGTAGTGGCTTCCATTCACGTTCATCTGAGGTCCTCCCAAACATTGCTGCACCTATCACCTTCAGAGCTAATGGGAGACCTCCACACTCCTTAGCCATAGACTTTGCTGATGCCTCTAATCTATGTGGAACACTAGATGATGTCCCAAATGCATGCACACAAAATAGGCTCCAGCTATCCTCTGGTGAAAGAGTCTTCATATGCTCTTGGCTTATGTATGGTCTCTGCAATATAGACTCGATTCTTGTGGTCAACAATGTCACACTGCCCTCTCCCTTGCATAAGTCAAGTGCATCAAAGTCTTCATCTTTCCAAACATCATCCAAAACCAAGAACACCCTCTTTCGTGAAAGCTCACGTTCCAATTTTTGCTTGTAATCCACCATTTTGGAATGCTCATGTGGTTTTGAACCCATCTCATCAGTTATGCTTCGATAGAGAGACAATATGTCAGGAGTTTGCCCCACAGTGAGCCAAATAAATGTTGCTCCTCGAAAACAAGCTAGCACCTTCGGGCTCCCATACACTTTTTGAAGAAGAAGAGTTTTCCCAACCCCGCCCATGCCCCAAACTCCAACATAACGAGGACTTGCATCACTTCCTGCTGAGGTGAGCAACATTTCTACCCTCTCCACATAGCTCTCCAGACCAAAGACTGCTTGAGACAAGTGAAGCGCCTCATAATGATTTTCTCTTGCCACCTTTAGAATCAAGATACAATTTGAAAAGGGTTAGTCCCATTATCATTCATAGATGAAACAACACTACATCCACACTTGTTCAAATGTTAATCCACTTTACTAAGAAATTAGCATTAGGAATCACTTCACAAATTCAAGATTCATCAACCTCAATCAAGTCCCATGTCCACCCTACAAAAATAAACTAACTCAAATTTGAAGAGTACTGCTTCAATCACAGTGAAACATGAAACTAGCATGATTATTGAGACTCAACTCTTTAATAAAATCTAAAAGCAATACGTAGCTACTATGCTCTTCGCTTGTAGGCTTGCACACCTCCATGTGATTAGCATCCTCAACCATGTAATAATTGCGTCCTGCTAATCGTTGTGCCATAGCAAGATGAACCAAAATTCCCTGCTCCCACAACCAAATTGAAATCACACACAACAACATATCAAACATGTAAATCTCAAAAATATTTGATAGAAAAAGGGGCATTTCTTGTAGCAAATACATACCACATTCATTGGCTTGCCCTCACCAAAAGCATACACATTGACCTTCTTCTCCTTCAAAAAGTTTTCAAATCATTCTGATAACTCTTCCATATTTTGTCGCCAAGGTTGGACATCCTCCATTATCAGAGCATAATGTTTGTCATTGCATCTCAACAAGTTGTTCAAATACTTGGCAATATTGTGTGATCCCCCATGTGGAACTGCATAGAAGACTACCCCTCTCACGTCATTCAAGAAGGCTTTTGCATGATCCCCGGCAGCTCTGGATAAATCATCCTCAGCATATCTGATGCTTCTCTTCTTTGCCTCCACAACCAAGCTCTTCAACACCAATCCTCCAAAACCATGGCCTATTAGCACAATAGGACAATCCCATTCAAACCTGCACAAAACATTTGCACTTGCGATGATAATTTCTCTGAAAACTTCTTAAACACCATAAAATTCCAAATTTCAACTGTCAAATATTTAAAAGTAGTTGCCTATACATACCTGGGATTGAAATATCTTTTGGAGGGCATACCTCCCACATTATTTAAAAAAACATTTGCATACCTGACTGCTCACAACATTTCTAGGGTTTGGATTGGTCAAGTTCCTCATCAGTTTAACAAACTAGCTTTTCAACACCAACCCCAAAACTATCACCTATAAACACCAAAGTATGATTCCACTAACCCCCACACAATAGATTCATTTCCTATGGTGATTTTTCACAAATCTTTTGAACTCCCCCCTCTATTTCAAATTAGGGGCCTGATAGCTCCCATTGATAAGTACTGAGCCACACTCCGTACTGACCTTTAAGATTTCGATAGAGGAACCAATGTTAAGGTTATATAAATTACAGATCTGAAAAATTATTTGCTTGATATATATTTGTGAGTGACACATTGCTCAAGTGTGACATTTTGGCAAACCAAGGGAGTTGCACCTTTTGATGAGAGTCTCGAATACGTTATGGGCAATCTCTGATACACAATCATGGGGGGAGGCTATAACATGTGCATGGTATGCAACTGACAAAATACGCACATCTTCACCCAAATCAAAGGGCAGCCATTCCTTAGCCCAACATACATCATCACAACCTTTTTGTGTCCATGTGCTCCTCCATGCGTCAGTACTGCCATCTCCAGGGAATTGAAGCCCATGGAAAAAAATGACATCCATTTTGGTCCATCTCTTGTCTTCTGTAGGGGGCCATAGCTGATACACTGGCAAATCATTCTACACCCCAAATTGCAACTATTAGACTTTGCCCTGCTCCTGCTTACAGCACTTGTAAGCATTTGAAATTTGCTAAGCAACTACAGCACCATTTGACCCATGAATTTAGAACAATGGCAATTCCAAATGAAATCCTAAGAAATCAATTACTAGGATGGAATGGCCCAACAAGCCCAGCGAAGGGAACTTACAAAACTAGCAATCACATCAGAATTGCATCCTGTTATAAGACCACACAAAGACCATAAGCTCAAACAGCATCCCATATCTCCTTGATATGGGTAGTGTCACAGATTCCATAATATGTTCAGTGTCATATATTCCATGACCTGCCCAACATCATTCCTCTGTAAACTGCTGTTCGTTTAGCTCAATTCTGTGGAAGTGGTAGCAATGGAAGAACCTGCACCAGTGGCACTCATAACATTTGAGCTCTACAAAATGTTGAATCCCAGGAGCCAAGAAACTGCCATAAACCATATGCCAACGAAAATCTCCACAATCCACACCAAGGAGTTAACTGTTTCTTTGCAAGACCACAACAAACCCAAATGCTGCAGAAGCTCCTTTAACAAACTTAACCTCTACTCCCCATTTTGGACAAAACTGGCCTGATAACCCATTGGAAGCTTGACTATCTATTCCTTGTCATCATTCTCACTGTCATACAAATGAAATTCTAATCAGAAAGTTAAAAAAACTAGACATACTACACCTATGAACATGAAGGTCCTCACACTTAAAGGCCACATGTTGCTTGTCTTTCACACAAAGCGGGCAGAAAGTCCCTGACAAATATGTGCAGCTACAAATATCATACCCTGTTGCAAGTTGTTCAGCTCTTTTCTCATCTTGCAATTGACCCACAGGGAGTCAATTTTTAGAATGAACATTACCTAACAACACCATCTAGGAATATAGTACTCCTCTGAAAGTCAGATAAAGCATTTTTTTCAAATAAAACCTCAAGGGGGGGTAAAGACAACATGTAATTTGTATTTAGTTGATTTTTGACCCTGGGTTGGTTGAATTTGCTGAGATTGTCGGTAAACCTTTGTTTCATTTCGAAGAAAGAATTACTGTCATGTGATGAAAAGTTCAAAAATTATTAGACCCCAAGCAAGACCCACGGTCAGCCAAACACTGCCTATTGCAGAAATGGAGTTTTGCACCCCAGAAATGTTGAATATCTGAAGTTTCAGAGTTTGGGAACACCTTAAAAAAGAATAGCAGACCTATCTCTTGCAACGACACTTCAATCTTTTCAAAAGGGTGGTCTTCGGCTTAGTACCGAAAAAATTGGACAAAAATCCAAGGAATTTCAATCCAGCTCATGCAAAGGATTCAATATGCACAAGAAAAGTGGTCAAATGATTCAAGGTCCTTCAGCAACAAGACGGTAGTCAAACTTGTTCTGGAATGTGATTGAACAAAACCCTCAACGTCACTAGAAGTCCGAGTGATACTGCAAGGTGAAGTACAGGACGGCCCGCCAATCTGCGCAAATCAAGCAACAGGCGAAGATTTGATGACTCGGATCATATCATCCACAAGAGTGCAGTGTGATGAGACATAATCCGACCAAACTAGTGTAGACATCATACACAAGATCTGATTTTGCAGATGTCAGAAAAGGTTTATATATAGCAAGCGGATGGCATACCAGGGCGATGGTGGCGGGCTTGGCCAACACTGCAGAGTACTGCCACTCCTGTCAGAGTAAAGAACCAACGAACAGCAACCGCTTCAACCACGGAACAGATCCGATCTCGTGACGCTCGACCAGCGCACATTTCTCTCATGGGCGACGAAGAACCATCGACATTACAGCAATATACCAAGCGGCTTTTTCCGTGGACGCTTCCATTCCAGAGACGAAACAACAGGGGGAGAAAGATTGCCGATCTTCACTCTGCACAACAAACTGCAGCGTAGAGCCCTGAAGCTCCCTAGAGCGGGACCACTAGTCCTACGACCTCTACGGGGGAAAAACAATGGTCCGCAAAGCAAGACTCATGGGACTTCTGCAAACTTCAAAGTGACCCCCAACAGAAACTTATTACCAACATATTGCAGCCTACAGATGCAAGAACAAGTTTCACATCTCCAAATCCAAGCTCCGCAATCTGTAGAGAAAAAAAACTGTGACATAACAGGGGTATATAGAGAAAACACGTTCAAGTCATTAATATTTCGTCCTTGTGCTTCGCCGTCTAACGCATTTCTCCTCGCTACGGTACTTCGCGGGTTATTAATAATGCAGTCCAAGAAACTTCCTAATGATTCTAGCGAGCTGCTAGCCCCTCTCTGTCCGTTTCCATTTCCTCCCACACCAGAACCAGCAGCTCTCTGATTCTGGAATATTTGAAAACCAGAATCAATGATTTCTAACAAAATCAAATACACACCCAAAACTGGTTATGAATTCTGTCTCCATTACAAATGAACAAGTAGTATGTATACCACATGCAAATGTACATTATTCCACCAAATTTTTCACTTTCATTTTCATTTGTAAATGGATTAGGGTTCAGGCAAATGGCTTCAAAACACACACAAAAATCTCAGTGTACATGTGCCAAAACAGACTCATCATGTGATCTTTGTTGAAGCCACAACCAACAAAACAAGAATTAAGGCCAAAAACTATTGAACTACCTATAAGTCTTATGCTACAACACCATAATAAAACTCACCATAAATCAAAGTGACAATTATTTTACTAGTAGAAAATGACTTAAATCATTATTCTTTTCATGAAAAGGAATAACATTTAACCTAGACTTGCATTCAAGAGCTTCCAAATTACATTGGATTCTTTTCATCACTCTCTTCCAATGTTTTTTTTTTTCAATCTTAAGTTTTTGCCAAATTGGTGATCATTAACAACAAGATTTAACCAAATTTGGCTACAAAGAAAATGTAAAAGTAGATTTTTTTTAATATCCTTCAATAGGTAGCTCTGAATAACTATTTAATTACTTTTATTGTGTCATTGTGACTACGTATTGGAGCCTATGGTAGAATCCTTTTTTTTTTTAAATTGATGAATTTAGGTTTTTTTTTCAGAAATATCCTTTGTTGATGTTGATGGGCCCTTCTTTTTGCAAAATTCACCAAAAAACAATTGTTGCTCTATTTCATTCCTTTCTTGTGTTTCTTTCTTTTAGTCTATTTATTTATTTATTTGTGTCTACGTTTATGTTCTAAATTCTAAACCCCTTCATTGATGTAACGTTTTTTCATTTTTAATATTATAATTTTTTTTAAGTTACAAGATAATGAATGATTTGGGTGAAGATTCATAATTTACCAAAATGGAAACTAGGAGCCTTCACTTATGAAATATTTTTTTCATTGACCTTGGTCATTATGGATGTAGTTGCTAAAGAAACTACCATAGTACCTTGGCAATTTGAGCAAATGAATTAAATTATTTTTAATTTGTCAGATTTTTTATAGATTTATTTTTTATAATGTTGAAATTTTGAAAAAGTTACAAGAGTTTTGATCTTTGGAAGTTTTGTTACTCATGGGGCAATTATGTTGGAAAATGTATTAGAATTGTGCATTGTTTTGTCAACTCTCAAGTTAATTAGTTTAGTGACCTATTTTGAAGCTATTTATGTTGTGGACCTATATGTCATATGTATACATGAGGATTATTCTAAGGGAAGTGTCTAGATTTGTGTGACCTCTGTTAACATTGTTCTATGTTTTGTTAATAGGGGTTCTACTTGATACGTTTTATCATGTAAGTTTCCCCAAAATTTGGGTGGATTGCCACAATTGGTCTGTTGTAAAAGTACAAGTTGAGTTCATGAACATAAAATTGAAATGTTTTGACCCCTAAAAACTCATAAGTTAATTCCGATTAGTGATTGGCTGGGAACTATATGATGCCAATTGTGCATTGCATTGTTGTATGTAGCTATATACCTTATAATTTGTGTAGTTGAAGGTTTATTTGTTATGTTTTCTGTCTTTTTCATATTAGGAGGATACAAACTAAAGGTTCACTTGACCACTAAAACAATTTGAGTCACTTGAAATAAACAAACCTTACACTAACTTCTTTTTTGTTGTTGAAATTTTCAAAATAAAAAAACCCAAATGTCAAACCAAAAAACTTGTTAAATTAATTATTTGGCATTGATGTGCCAAATTTGCCAAGGTACTATGGAAAGACTTCTTTTTCAATGGCCCTTACAAGGTAATCACAAATATCAAACAATAGAACTCAAAGCATTTGATGATGCATTTTTATGAACTTACACTTTATTGGAATACGTTTAATTATAACTAGAACTACTTTTGATTCAATACTAAATATGTGGACATATAAAGTCAGTGGAAAAAAAATTTGAAATAATCAAATTTTAACCTTTGTTTTTCATGTAAACAAGTTTTCAAAGTGGTTTTAATTGTTTAACCAATTCACAAAAATTTGTGTAACCTTCACAAAATGGCAACACACATGTAACCAAAAAAGGAAGCCAACAATCATCATTGCATCTGTGCACACATATTCACTCAAACTTTGGTTCAATTAATCAATTCCTTGTTATAAACATTTGAAAAAAGAGTAATCTTGATGACAAAAGGCAATTAGAAGAATGGGATCATAACCCTTGGGATTCTCACAATTATAAATTAGAACTACAAGTGCTTAGAATCAAATCATCATATTAACTTTGCAATGAAATAAAATTTCAATGCAAATTCCATATTATGCACAATTTCCTATACATTTTAAGCTTAAGGACTCTAAAAGAGTTTTGCATCAAACATTCAGTTGTATCTAGTTTGATTTCATTTCGGTTTTTCATGGGACTTTCAAATTGAAAAGATTCAGTAATTATAATTACTTTACCATAGTGCCCTTTGATAATAGAAAAATATCCAAAAAATCACTATTTGTTTTTCACACAACTAGATCAAAAAAACATCATAAACATAGAACCAACATTGATCCCATTACATTCAACCCAATTTGATTACAAGAACTTCACAAAACATAACAATTGATTGTTAACAAAACAATGAAACATAATGCCACAAACATTATTCATTTACATTTTTTTAACCTAAAGGTTTTCAATTAGGTCTCCAATACTCACACAACAATAAGAGACGAATAATGATTGTAAGGTTTTCACTCTAACAAACATACATTCAACAAACATAAATGAGACATAAACAATCAATGCTTTGTATAATGAATATATTGAACATTCAAAGACATATCAACATTGGTTTATGACTCTTGCAAATACTAACAACCCTTTCTTATATACCTCAATTTATCAACCACCTTTTTACACACAATTTGAAATTTTTGACTTAAATAACACAAAAGCAAAAACTTAGACATTAACACAACACAACTTATTGATTCTTGGGCCACCTATCCTCACATTTGTCATCACATGCTCAAGTTTTTCCTATTTTTACACATACTAGCATATAAAACACAATCTTGCAGTAAAATCATAAATAGTCTCTTACATTTTACTCACATACAAAGTGTTACAACAATCATCAAAATGCGCACAACTAAGAAGAAAAATTTACTTGCTAAGCTTCATTTCATTTATTGCTTATTTTCTTTCCTCCTTTATTTGAATCAACAAATCCACATATCACATTCCTATGCCAAACAAAAATAAACAATAACCACAATAACACTATGCACAAAATCAATAATTCACACATGACCTTCAAAACCAGAAACAAAAGGTAACATCATCACTATACAACTTTCATCCCCAAAACCAAATAGCTATTGATTTATTACATCTACCATTCTTTCACATCACTTGTCTATTTAAAAATTAATAGAAAAGTGAAATCCATCATGAAGATAACATTTGGAAAACCATCTTTTGACATTGAAACAAAAATGACTACCAATATTCACACACAAACAATTATGTCATTTCACAAAAAAAATCAACTCGATTAACATGTAACCTCTTTTTAGGTTGCATACACTATTACATAGAAAATAAAAGTAGAACATTAATTGATGGTGAATTATATTTATTAAACTTGAACATAATTATACAATGTCCCCTTCACTTCAAGAAGACACAAGTTAATTAATAGGAGAACCATTAGGTATGATTTGAAACACATAACTAAACATCCTTCATTTGGTTTCCATGTGTTCAATACGCATAACTTCACTTTGGAACTATCTTGTAAGATGGAGAATTTTGCCCCTAAAATTGGACTACAATCATGTTTCATGATGAAGATGAACCATGAATGTTTAGTGATGTAATAAGGAACTAAATTGTTGTTTCATTACTTGTTCCGAATGTTTATTTTTTTGTTCCTAACCTCAAGAAATCATTTTTTAACCCATAAATGACATAGTGGAGCATTATGGTCCACTTGCACTTGGGTACTATTCTATACTACATAATAGATTATAATCATCAAAGATTGTTGTCACAAATATTACTTTTTGAAACTACATGTTTTTTAACTTCTACCAAACTAATATTGAAAGGGATTTTTTGCAAATGGTACTTGGAATAAGATACTTCAAAACCCCCAAAAAAAAATTGTAAAAGAAAATTCTATTTTAAAATTAATATTAAATTTTTAAAATATATATTACTGAGAAAAATGTAATCATCTTCATATATTGCAAAGTGCAATAAACTCCAAAAACTATTCAAATGACTACCAAACTTGATGAAGTATTCAATCATATATTAAACATGAATTCATTGTCCCATTTCAATTTTATATGAAAAGTTCCATTTATAGGATTTCATGAAAAATATCTAGATGAGGTTTGCATTCAAACAAATGTAAATGTATGAATGCATAAAAGTTTGTTGAAAAAACACTATCACCTACAAGGTAACAAAAAATGTGTTGAAGACTTTATGCCAAAAATCTATTTTATGTATATTTCAAAATGTTAGATGAAAAGAAAGAAAATGTGCCCCAAGATTAATACAAAATGCACATCAAAAGTTTTTTTTTCTCGCCCAAAATGTACCACTATAGCATGATTTCACCCCTATATTTTAACCCCCAAAAAATGCAAAACCTAGGAGCCATCAACTTGTAAATCATGTTTGCATTTTTTTATTGAACTTTCATGATCTTTTCATGTTGCTTTAGGCACCTCAAACATTTGGAGTGTGAAAAGTTTTAACAAAGCTTTAAATAAGAAATGTGAAAACTTATTTTTCCTACCACAATCTTGCTCGCTAAAATACATGGTGTGCATTCCTTAAGGACTATGGTAGCAATGTGTTGTTAACCATTGACTCCTAGCTAGGTTGTTATTTGAATAATGAGTAAGAAAAGTTTTGAGTAGTAAGAATGGTTAACACTTTAGTTGTTTCACCTCAAAAATGTTTTCATCCTAGTGTTCTTACTAAATTAGAATCTTGGTTCAAGGAGGACCAACACCAAAAGTATTTGATTGTGGAACAACCACTATTGTTGGTGGATGAAATAAAGTTGAAGAAAGTCAAAAAGCAGAAAGGAATTGTGTGGCCAAAACTTCCAAGACTCAAAAGAAAATCATTTTTTGTTTCATAGATATATTGCTTACATGTTTGGGTGGTTAGTTAAGAAAAATGAAAGGGAACAAGGAAATTTCTCCAATGAACTCAATCAAATTCTTTGAAGGAAATTCTTTTTTATTTTTCCAACAATCTCAAACAATTTGTCCTTCTTATTTGCCCCAAAAGATGTAAAACAAAAGTTTTTCTTTCATGAGAAACACCTTGGATGGTCAATTTTGACCATCTATTCTTTGTTCATTTAACTATTTTTTTGACAATTTTTTTTGCACATGATTTTTGTGTGTGTCAAAATAATGTCACCAAATTTTCAAAAAGAATGGAACATGAAATATTGGTTTAGGTTTGCAAACACTTGCTATTTTGAAAGCTACTCAAAATCACAATTTTCAAAGTTTCAATAGTGGCAATTTAACAAATCTTGACGTAATAAATTTTCGTAATGAAAACGGAGTCTATTTGGAGTGAACATAAGTTGGTTGTGTCTTTTTTATTTTGGGTAAAAACGAATATAAACTTCACTATCTGCGTCACAAATAGTGAGCTGTTATGCGTTTTTTTACGTAACAAAAAAAGTCGAATGTTTTTGGAAATTATTAATGTGGAAAAAAGTGGCTGGGAGGCCAACTTTATTCATTTCTCATTCAAATATAATTGTTTTCCCCCAAAACATTCAGCTTGAAGTCTTCCAGAACTTGGTGAAGTCAAAATTTCCAAAATCTAGTGTTCTAGATGACTCCTAAGCACATTTGTGAAGGCAAGTTCATTTTGTTTTTTAAAGTGGAACAATATTTGTCAAATGTCAATTAAGGGTTAATTGAATTCCTCATGTTTGTCTTTCACACGTTCCTCATTGAAGTCACTAGGATATCCCCACATGTACCCTCCCAGCATTCTATAACCATAACAGAGCAGTACGAAACATTCTTTATGTTCTTTATTTGTCGAACAAGGGTTTACGTCAATCACATTGTTGGGCAAAAATATAGTTTCAAGTGGATAAGAAGTGACGTGGTATACCCTAGTACCTTGGCCACTTCGACACTACTTATGTAGTTTCAGAAATGTTGAAATTTTCAAAATTTAAATTTTCCAAATCAAAAAATATTATGAAGGATAATGGTGAATATTTAAGAACATTCCATTTTTGAAATGAAAATTTCAAAATTAATTAATTATTTGATGGACGTGTGTTGAAATGGCCAAGGTACTATGGTATGACATGGTATGGGTAAAAAAAAATTGATTATCAGACCAATTCGGTATTTGATTATGAAATATTGGGGTCAATATTTGGACTAGCCAAGTACAAGAACTATTATGTACTATACTAGCTGATATGAGGATATGATATACTATAAGTCAATAGCCATTACCAGCAATCCTTGGTTGTTGTAAAGCCAGTATGGGTTGGAGGTCAGGTTCACATTAAGGAACTTGGAATTTTTAGGAATTTCAAATATTAATGGTTAAATATTCTATGTAGTTAAAAGTTGGTAGCCAACATGTTAATAGGCTTTTTCTTTTCTTTTTCGAGGGGTGATATAATTGCCAAAAACTGAAATAATAAATAAATAATAATAAAAGTGATTTTGTAGGTTTTCAGTCAACAAAGCGAGCAGAATTATTTTTTAATATTGTCATAGTCATATATGTGGTATTCATTGTGTAGCCAAACATATAGAAGGATGATTTGTACTTTATTTTTGGTTTATAGCCAGATTTGGCTAAATCTTCATGGGGATGATCATAAATGTTTTGACATATTTCAATGAATGATTGCCATTTTGGCAACAAACAAAAATTGCTGATTAAAAAAGACACTGCATGTTAGTGTTAGAAAATGTACAACAATGTGTTTCAAATCCTAGAGCTTTAAATTAGGAAGTGTGTGCTGATCCCCAAGGTTGGTAGAGATTATTTCTTTAGTTTGAAATGAATTTTTTTTTGGGGTTATTATTGACTTGGAAGTTAAGACAAAAAATGTTTTAAAATTTGATGGGTTTTTCACAAAAATCAAGATTTATGTTCAATGCTTGCTGGTTTTGGTCTCATCATCATTTAAATTCATACCATTATATGAAGTCATAAATTTGGATAAAACTCACACAACAACTTGATATAAAGTTGACAATTTGTCAATACCTATACCAATCCGGTATCAAATGTTTTTGGGAGATTTTTTATATCAATACCATACTAAGCTAATATATGATAAACTGTGTACTTTCCCCAACATTGGTGTAGACTAGATTCTAGGGTTGTAGATCCACAACTTTTCTAAACCAGAAATATGTAATCTATTCATCCAAAATTCTCACACGAGCAATGAAACGGGCACAATGGCCTGTACCTGGCATGCTTCATAACATAATAGTTTTCATGATTTGCAGGATGGGCATGTGGATTTTGAAAAATGTTTGGTCAGGTAGATGCAAGAAGACTTGTCCATTGTGCCTTTGTAAGAGGTTGATTACATGTATGTGAGAGGAAAGGTAAAGCCCCATGTTGTGTTGCAATTGAGAAGGACAATATTCAATTGAACTAGGCAACAACTTTACTTCCATGTCAACACAAAAAATTGTGAGATGGTTGTTATGTCAGGGGCAACTTAACATATTAGTGAACATGTCAAATAGGTCTGGTTCTACCAGGCATGCCTGAAATGCTGGTAGTTCAGATAAAAGGGTATGCTATGAAATATTTTAAAAATATTTTAATTATTTTTAATATATATATTAGGTTTTTTCATATTATTTTACAATGAATTATTAGCACCTTTTAAACATTTAAATAAATTGTAAATTATATTTTGTTTCAAGATATAAAATATACACAATACAAGATTGGCCACTGTTGATGAACGGTTTCGCAAGTATAGGCCTTTACATTAGGAGCAATTGTTTGTGTACTGATCAGGTGCTAGAACTGGAGCATGATTGGCCAGGCTTGCAAACTTTGGAAGGTCGGGTTTATTTAAAGATGAGTTGTTTGATTACTCTCCCTAATGTAGGGATACTTTGCTAACAGTAGGTGAAGATCTTGTGATGAGAAAGCATGGGATGAAGGCCTAAAGGGGAAGGGTACATTGTCCTCAACTGCCAAAAGCAGAAAACTACAATTTTGTGGGTGGTTGAGGGTGATGTAAAACGATTTTTTATTGTTTTTATTTTCCACATAGTTTATTATTTGCAAGTTATGACCATTGTTGGCTTTTGATTTCAACAGTTCCTACTATTAGTTGTGGTGCTCAATTAGACGCATTTTTTGTGGTGTGGCCTTGTTTGTGGATGGATGGCTTTAATGGACTTTATCAAACTTCTGGACATGGAGGAGGATAAGAGAAGATGAAATGAGGAGACAAGAAAGGTTTTTTTTTAGGGACTAGAGTGGGAGGTGAGGTTGTTATTTGGTGAATTTCAAGATAGAAGGTTTAGGAGATTGGTTTTGTGATAGGACTTCATGTTTTGTTAGAGGTGATAACTATCCACTATGCCATGAGCCTCTATAGACACGAATTCCATTGTAGTTGTAGATTTGGGGGTCCATGACCAGGGAATGATGAAGAACCAGGAGGATCTGGAGAGCAATTTAATTGCATTTCAAATTGTGTGTATGTCTTCAATGTGTTTATTTTTGTGTTTAGTTTTGTACCTCATGTGAGAGCACTCATATGTTGGGAACTCCGAAAAAGCTTTAGTGTTTACTAGGTCATGATAATTGTGTTTGATGATCCATGAAGGTGTTATGGTCTCCTTTGTCAAACTCATGAAGAATGTCTGTGACTGTTGAGCATTTTGGTTATTTGTGTCAAGGTTGTGTTACTTGTTTACTAATGTCAAAATCTTTGGGTGCATGTTGGTGAAATTGTTTTGTATGTGTCACAAGTGAAGTTTGAGAATTGTCTTTCTCCATGTTGTTGATTTGGGGCGTGGGATCTTTCATGGAAGTTCTATTGTCTATTTCAATCAAGAAATGGCCAATAAGACCAATGGAGCTCACCAAAAGTGAGATAAGAGGGATCTAACCCCAAAGACCTTTAAATGTTGTACTTAATGTTGACAATAAGAATTTCAATAGGTTTTCAAGCATGAAGCATAAAGTTGTTTGGAAAATGTATGTGCCATAATAGATGCATCTTTGGTTTTAGCTTGGATTGGTGTTTTTGTATGCCCTAGCTTTTTCACTATAGTCTAAGCAATGTGTTCTTGTCATCTTCATTCAACAATTGGATTACAGAAAGGACTACTCCAAACTAATCATCAATCATTTGTTACAAAACTTTTAGTCTTCTTCAAAAGTTGCAATTCACATTTGGCTAACCCTCAATAATGAAGGTTTTCCCATTGGATCCATGCTAATTTGTATTAAGTTGGATCCCATATGTCAAGCCATCAAGACCTTTGAGCATTGTTTTAAGGATTGTCCCAAAGCAACCATATATTTCATATTGTATATAGCAAATGGGCTGCCTTGACAAGCTCACCAACTTAGGGACTTATTTCTATTCGACAACATTATTGGCTTAAATGAAGAGGTTTTTCTACAATCTCTAGTGTCTACATAGGTGGCTACTCATGCAAAAGGTGACCATTAAACATTTTTTCTATTTTCTTTTTGTATTACAATCAGGCTTCAAAGATGTTGCTTTGAAAGCAATTATTCAAGTAGTAAGATTATTAGAAGGTCATGGACATGGCTTCCTGGCATGGATTGCACAAACATGGACATATGAAAAGGTTAGTAAACAATCCCAAATGGAGAGTGATGTCTCTTTTGAATGGTGTTACATGAAGCTTTTGGGCAATTGAATTGATTTTTATGCCAGTCAATTCCAAGTCCTTGGACAATTGCTTCTAAATTTTGGAAAAAAAAAAAACCAAACTTGAACTTGGGAATTTGTCTCTGGCAAGAAGGGGACCTAACCTCTAAACTTAATAATATACATGTTCTTGTTCTTTAAAAAAATCCTTTTTTTGGAGGTGGGTGTTTTTGGGTTACGAAAAAAATTGAAGCTTAAATTTTTTTGGGCATTGTTCTTAAATTTTGGGAGTGGGGATTTGGATTTAAAACATGTTTCAAATATGCAAGTTGCTTCTTTGTTCCTCTATGATTTTCTCTTTTTGGTTGAAACATGTAGTTGGGACAAGCGATCACCTTTTGTTTGTTGTAGAATGTTAGCAAATTACAAAATCTTCAATTTCAAATTGTGCCCCACAGATATAGTTGCTAGGTAAAAGGGTGTCCTATGACAATGCATCACCACCATCCTACATCCATCCATCCATCTTAATGATGTTGATAAAACCATTCATGACTCAACATAATCAAATTACAATTAGGGTTTTTTGTTAGGGTTTTTTGTTTTCCTCAATTCAATGTGAGGTACATGGACTAGCAAAAATCCGAAAAAGGACTTAACCAAACTTGGCGAAAGGTCAAAGGAAAATAAAACTTTTGGAACCCTATTATATTTTGGTGAAATGTTAGAACCTATAAATGTAGCCATTCTAAATTTTTCTTCTTCAAAAAATATGGTGATTTTGTGACAATTTTTAGAAAAAAAAACCTTTGAACAATTCATGGCCCTTTTTCTACTATCATCAAGTGGCAAAAATTTGCCACAAAAAAATTGCTAATTTTGATATCAATATAAATACTAAAAGACCCAATACTAGCAGATTGGAATTGACTTCCAAATCTATTTTTAAATACAAGTTTTCCATTGGCTATGCATTCAAGTACTAAATTCTAATCTTTTATTACATTTAAATAGGCATGTATTGTCTTTGGGCACAATTTGAGCAAGTAGATGTACGCTTTATTTAGATGGTCAATTTTTATTGGTTGTGCGCCTTTGGTACCTACAAGATTGAAGATCTTCCAAGAAAGTTTAGGAAACTCAAGATTATAGGATTTTTTTTGGAAAGCTACGAACCTAAATCTAGAACGGGATTACAAGTTCCATAATGCTAAAGAAAATTGGAATGGTATGGGACTTTTTATTTGTTATTCAAAATGATGAAACCATGCCAATCAAATAAAAACCAAAGCACCCCAAAAAAAGGGAATACAAGGAACAAAAATGGAAGGACCCACATCCAAAAAAAACAAAAAATCCACTTAAGAAGGCGAATCACAAGGGGAAAATCAAGTTCCCAAACCCCCTCCACAATGAGAAGCATATCAAATAAAGAAAGGGGAGGATCTCAAAAGACAAAAACAAAAACTAAACAACATTAATACAAATTACAAACCAATGTTGGGATGTTTCTTTAAACTTTCAAATAACAACTTACATCACCTTTTGTGATTACTTGCATATCAAATAACCATGACAAGTAATTAGTTTTAGTGTGACCTAAAAGGAGCCTTAAAGTGAAAAAAGGTTGCCCTGTATTACCCTAGAACAACAATTGATGGAAAACAATAACTTTCATGAGCACACTAACCATATGGTGTGCAAAATGGTATGTAGTTTTGTTTTGTGTGTTTTATGTTTGCAGGTTTGCATTCAAGGTGGAAGAAGGTGGACATTATATTTCTATTAATTTAGGGTGTGAATTTGCAAGCTCATCTAGGTTGTTTTTTTGTTCTTCGTGAAACCTCTGGTGAAGGTGATTGGCACTTGGGATTTCGGAAGAATGAGGAGCCATGCATATATGAAGGAGGGCGGTTTTACAAGGAGGGGACATCTTTTTGGGTTTGGAGCAGAAGAAGAAAAAGCTAAGTTTCTTGTGATTTGTTGTTCTTTTTATTTTTGTGGTAGTTGTGTGCGTTATTGTTTTAGATAGACTATAATACATGGTGGCATTAAAAGGAAGAATGCATGAATGTGTAGATGGTTGTATTTCTAAAGGATAAGTTATTTCCATTATGCTTTAAGTCCTTTAGTTTAATGTAATTTAACACTAGGTGCAGAAGTTTGCGATGGGGGAATGATGAAGATTAATAGGGATCTTGTGAGTGACAAAGTTTTGCAATTGTAAGTTTTGTGTGTATTTCCAATTTTGAGATTTTATATCTAAAATTTTGATAAGTGAAAGTGTGGAGTTATGTTGGGATTTCCAGCATACATAGTATATTTGCTATCCCAACTGGTTCACTTTCATGCACGGCCCACTAAACGTGCATCAGTCTTGGTTTCCTGCATACCCAAGTTAGTGACGAACCAACTACCAAAATTGTCTCCCAGCGGGCTTGGACTTTGAAAGGTCGACTCCAAGCACCTACGAACGCACCACACCCCGTTTTTACGGTTTTGAGGCCATCCAGTTGGATGAATCTCAATTCTAGAACCCCTGGCACACTTCGAGATTCTAGAAGGCCAACACCTTCAACTATTGGGAGGTCAGCTGGGGAACAAGAATCTAATGAAAAAAGAAGTGTCAGGACTTGTCCTTGCAATATCCATCCATGGTGGTTTATTCCTGGGTGCTGGTTCACTATGGCCCACCACATGTGCAAAAATGTGAACAGGATTATCGTTTCCCTGAACGCACGCAGGCGGCGCCTCCTTCATAACTCATTCGCTGGGCTGTAGTTGGTCTGGACGAACAGCAAATGAGAACAGAGCGACCTTGGCAAAATGTTCTAAAGAGATCCACTAGCGAATTATAGATTCGATCGTGTTGAAAAGTTTGGTAATGTACTTGCAGTAGTGACATCGACGCTGTAGACACTAAAGTCAAGTACTCTTGTATCCCAGTGTCTTCAAAAAATTGTACCTACGAAGCCTCTAGAATTGATTGATGAGACATCGTTTGACGTAGTAGGCCTTGAAGACTAGTAGGTATAAGATGTGTCGAAAGCTTCCATATTGATCTAGAGGTTGAGCCAATAAGGACATCTTTCCACTAGTCTTTTATGATCACAACCTTGATAGCTTCGACACATGTCTGTCCAACAATTGATTACTTTTGAAATTTTCATTTCGACAAATTTAATATATTTGAAGGCATATTTGAGTCGCTTTCCATTAGTCTGCTGTCATCGCAGCTTACGCTGTGATCACAGTGCAGCAGCCTACTGGAAAGAGCAATATATTGTCCTAAAAGCTCGAACAAAAAGGTCATGGGTGCGATGGGTGGAGCAAGATTTTCCCTGTCTATTGTCAACTGATCATGCATGACTTCGATTGCGCAGGTTGAAATGTATAGATGACGAACTTTTCTGGTTGTTTTGAGACACAACAGTCGTCTTCACGAATTTACAAAGAAGTTGCAGCTCGCTGCAATTAGGCCCTAGCTCGCTACGTCATGCCATACATAAGCTTGGTAATTGTTGGCGACTTGTGGCAGATTGGGGTACTCGTGGCGTGCGGTACTATCCATTTCAGCTGTAAAGGCGTTCTAAGGAGTTTCGGAGGTTTCTCGATTTCCACCTTTTGGTGACCTATAAGAATGGCTCGCTGTCCACTCTTCTCTTCACATTCCCAGATCTGCACTACTAGTCTCTCGAGTCTCAGACACCTCTCAGTTTCAAGCTTTTGTGTTATTCCATAGCTCTTGAGACAATTGAGACAGTTACTCTCTGTGGTAATCCGTCCCTGCACACAGCAGCTTCCAGCAGCTAGGGTGCTAGCACTAACTACTAGCTCGCTTTCCAAATTACACTAGTGGCAACAGCTGCATCTTCAAAGTTCAAGCATGGCAATTAAGCTGGGGGCTGCTGTAGTGGTAGCTTTTGCGCTGTACTACTTGTGTGCAGCATCGCTCATAGGACAAGCTGCAGCACAGAGTGGCGAAGCTACATATTACACTCCTCCATATACTCGTAAGCATAATTTCATGCAGATCGAATCATTATATATTGTGATTGATGTCATACAGTTGCGGCTTCAACTGATATAGTGTCCAGTGCAATCAGGTTGATCAGTAATTCATAAATAGTAGAGATCCTGCTGATCATTTTATTTCCTTGTCCTGATCTTCATCCGTGTGTATGCAATATGGGATGCAGCATCGGCTTGCTATGGGTATGATTCGCCTCCTTCCAACGGCCTCTTCGCTGCAGCAAGTCCTGATATCTACCAAAATGGAGCTGCATGTGGCACCTATTACACCATCACTTGCACCGGTGCTACCAGTGGCCAAGCTGACGCCTGCACCGGCACTCCAACTGTGACGGTCGAGATTATAGACCTTTGTCCTGGTTGTTCAGAGCCTGGTTTTGACCTCTCCGAAACTGCATTCACTCAGATTTCTTATGAGTCCGTTGGCCGTATCAACATCAACTACTACCAGTAACTTTCTAATCTTCCTAGTTCATCGCTTACAGTGCTATATTATATCATCGTAGATATGTGCAACTAGATACATAGTTTTCAGGTACATATTACAGTATTTATACTAAACCTAGCACCCACCACTGCACCTTCAAATATGCATTGTAAGTGCTCAGGAAACAGTTTTCTGCTAGCTTTCAGTTCCCCAGTTCATTCATCACTGGGGAAAAGTGTTCCTTTTTGGGTTTTGCAACTTGAATTTTGTAACTTTCATTCTTTCCGATTATACTATCATTTATGTTGAGTAGATATTAGTTTTGGAAGTTGTAAAACCCAATTGTATTTTCACTCAGTTCGGAAGCTCACTTATTATTATAATAAATATAACCCTAATTATTAGCTCGGCTGTGTTTTTAACTACCTGTACCGGGGTTGTTAGTAGGCATGTCATAAAAAGAAATCCTTACCTACTTAATAAACAAGCCATTTACTTATATATAATAACCACCTATTTTCCCACCTATTTAAGTGTATATAGAGGACCTGCATCTTACAGAATGGGTGGGCTATCAAGATGAAACTGGATATTAACCCAGTTGAGGTTCATCCCCAACTGAGTCATACTGGGTATCCAGCAGTGTATGGTGTGCGATGAGTGCTTGTTGAAGGTTACATATTAATATGTTGAGGCACCTTCAACAGGAATTACAGTCACATGCAGACACCAGCTGGAATGGATCTTACTCATGTGACACTCTCTTGCACAGGGATTAGGTGGCGAGTGGGAGCTTGCACTTAATCGACATTTCATCAAGAACTCCAATAAGGGTTGATGGGTTATATTTGGCAACCCTTTGGAGCATTGCATATATATTCTTGGTATAAAATATTGTGACCTCTGTTATCTCAACTTTGTGCATCATCTCAAGAACTTGTTCTACATCCATATGTTATCAGGGTTATTGGGTTTAGTTTCATTCTTGGGATTTGGGAGTTTGTATTTCATGTTATGCAGCAATAAATTATCTATTGAAGCCCACCAGAGAAAGATTGAAACGATCTAACCTTTTAAATTCATAAATTTATCGCTGCAAAAATTAGGACAATTGTTGGTTTAGACTTGTGAAAATTGATTTCATGAATTGATCAAGCTTTGTGAAGTTTTATTTTAAGTTATGTTGATGCAATTAAACTTGTAGGTAGAAAGGGAGCACTCGGCTTCCCCCCTTTTTTTAGGCCACACTAAAATTTCAAATTTTCTTAATAATTGAATTTCTATGTACAACACTACCAATTTTTTAATTTGTATTTTTTAGCACCTTTCTTGCCTAAAGATTTATTTGATAGCCTGTCAAAAAAAATTCCAGAAGTTGAAAATTACTTACCAAGCTGTTATTTTAATTTGAAATTATTTTTTAATTTTTAAAAATCGTTTTCATTTTAAATTTATTTATTTCCATCTTAATTTAATTAATGAAAAATGACTTCTTTAATTTTGTATTATTTTCATTTCTTTCTTGATACATTTTGCAATTTTTTATGTAATGTTTCATACTCTTAAAATACTAAATAACAAACTTACAAAGCAAACTACAAAGAAAAAAAAGATTTTTTTAATTTATAAAAATGGCAAGGTTACAAGATTAATCTAAAGTTAATATGACAAGATCAAAATTTCAATTTGTATTCCCTACATGTTGAATTCACATGAACAAAGGAAATTCAAACAATGAAGGCTATGGGTCAACTCTCTTAATGTTCATTCATCTAGATTCCACTCACCCATCAATATGAAAACAAAACAAAAGTATCAACTCCCATCATAAAACCTTTCAACCTCCCTTCATGGAAAAAAACTAAAAACAATGGGAAACCCCAAAACCCCATTGGCATCCTCAACTCCCAATAACCCGACCAAAGAATTTGGGCATTTTCATGAAATTCAAAATATTTACCTAGATTTGGCATCCTTTCCACAATTCCCCCCTAATCCTTTATTATGCATTTGTTACAAAATAAGGTATGAAGTTTTTTTTTAAATATGAAGAATCCAGAATGAAACAAACTCACAGCTTGTCCCCTACATTTGGTATTCCTAAAGTGGGCAAAGACTTAAGATCAACTACTTATGTAATGTTAATGGAGCAATCATAATTATGACATTCTTGGTGCGAGAATGTTATGGAAGCCCAAACAATCCATAAAATTTGTTAAAATTCGCGCCAAAGAATGTTATGACAAGGTGCTAAATGAAGAATTTTTAAAAAAATTATTTTGCAAAATGAAGAATGTCATCACTAGGGGGGCAATTGTGCAAATGACTAATAACATGCCTAGAAATAATGTTAAAATTGATTGTTTCAAAAGGGTGATGAGGAAATGTCACATCCAAGTGATCCTTGTACTTGGGTAGTTCATTTTCAAACATTTCATTATAAAATGCACAGGTCTTCAAAATTCATATTAAGTCCAAATCCACCAATGCCAAACTTTAAAACTTATACTACATTATTCTTTCAATGCATAGAAGCAATAGGATATTATACAAGAAAGTATGGACCTTTAGTTCGTGCTAATGTCTCTTTTGAAATGAATAAATATAAAATTCACTATGAATTTGAATAACTTTTTTTGGTTCATTTGTAGAAACAACAAAAACATTATAACTAAAAGACGTAAGCCCAATAAGGATGTTAGAAAGACCTATAGAAACACCAAAAACACCAACAATGATACAATCATGAACCATGGAAATAATAGTAGCTCATGTCGCACCATCAAACACACTAATTATAATATCCAAATTGTCTTCTCCAAAAAAATCAATACAAACCTGCAACGTACAAAAATAGAACATGAATGAGGAAGGCAAACCAAAAACACTAAAGCAAATAGATAAAATAATAAATCACTTACTTTTAATTCACATACCTTAATCTTGTGATATGTAGCCTTCTCCTCATCAAAAGCCTCCTCAAAGTAGACAACCACATTTAAACTCACTAGAGATAATTTGTTGCATAGTTTAATCATGTAAGTGTTTGTCAATATGATTATACCTACAAAACCCACAAACCATAACTATAAAACAAACTTATACAAAATCAAACACAAAAAATCTAGAATTAAAAAATGAATTTTAAACAAGAAACAAGTTTACAATCTTATTTGCCATACAAAATAAGGTCCCTATGGCCTATTACCTCCATACCATACTCTTAGTACAAATGGCTCCTCCATACATGTAACTCCAACGCATTAGCCCGTCTTGTTTGACAAGATTTTTTCATGTAAATTAGTGAAATCAAAGATCAATAATTAAACAAAGTTGATTATGACTAATGCGAGTAGACATGAACCATATTTCATAAGAAGTCTTCCACTTAGGCTTGGGGTGTAAAAAAAAAGATGTGGCCTTGGTTTATCAATTGGCCATATAGTTAAGCACCCATGAGCAAGCTCATGGGTAAATTTGTAATATGATTACAAATTTATTCACATGTTTCATCCAATATTATTTTGCTAATCTTTTAGAAAAAATCTTGGAATAAAAATTTCAACATCTAAACTTTCATGCACTTGGCTTTTAGAAAACAAACCTATGTAAACCTTCTGAATAATGCAAATTAATTTCCTTCAACATTTTTTTTAATTTTTCCAAATTTCAAATATGAGCTATATGACACAAAATTTGAAATTAAAAAATAAAATCTCACTTCATCAAATGTAACTCCTCTTGAACATTGTCAATTAGTCACCATATTTAAATTTAAGCATTCATTCATAATCTTCCATGTTGATATATGTGCAACATGGTGTATGTGTGATGATTTGAGGCTAAAAGTTTAAGATAAAACAAGCCACTAAAAAGTGTTTACAGCACATAGGACATTGTATCACAAATTTCAAGATAAATTGCATGTACAATATAAGATTAAAATATATAAGGTGAAAGTTCAAGGTATGATGAAAAACATTTTGGAATTTTGCATGATCCAAAATCAAAGTATATGGATTACCACTAATACATTTCAACACAAAATGTTTAGTAATGTGAAACCAATTCTACTTTTACCTACATAACAACATCATCACTGGTAGTGTGCAACATAGCAAAGCCCTAATTTTAATCATAAAAGTGAACCTCTTTATGGGAGGAATTAAATTTGTTCATAACTTTTATTAATGTTTTTTAAAAGAATTATTATTCTTTTACTTGATTTTTATGCAAAAGATATTTATGCCATGGTCAAGATGAAACATAAAGGAGAAAATACTATCTAGTTTTATGTGACCATGGAAGGAGAAACTTTCCACATAAATCAATCATAGAAATCATCTTCATAAACATGAATGAAATGGTCAACAATACTCACGCATCACATTATGGAACCCTCATTATCACAACATGTTATACTCCCCCATGGTTTACTTCATGGTGTCACCACTAATGACATGCGTAGTTCAATGTAATTGCGCAATTGTTCTATAAAGAACAAAACATGTTCATGTTTTAATGCAAAACCAAAAAGAAAATGTTTATGTCCAATTACAAGGAACAAAAATTTAGTGTTGCACCATCAACTACTTACTTAATTGAATATTTATTTGGTGGTTTTTAAATGAAACTAACTATGGGTGCATACTTAGGTTATGCATATTCAAACTTAGGATGATCACATTTTTTTCCAAATTGCACAAGAATGTTCACATTCCTAAAATGAAGTTTCATGCTGGGAATTAAACTTTAGTTAGAAACTCTATCCAATGGAATGTGTTTCCTACCCCAACCACACCCCCTTAAACACCACACCAATTACCCCACACAAAAACCTTTCCTCTGCGAAAGCTTGGACCATATTTACCTTCTTAACTTCCTTTGAACTATGAGTTACAACTTTCTCTAAACAAGAAACTTGGGGTGCACACAAATACACATGCATGTTCATAGGAGTAATCCCATTAAAGTCTTTGTAGTTTCAATAATCGTTCTTTTCAAAATTGATAGAATTTAAAAATATAAAACATTACCAAATGTTTGTTTTGATTTATCAACAATGCATTGAAATGTTTGCATGTTTACATTAGGAACACTCCTTGTACATTTTAGGAAGCAAATAAAGTAAACGGGTATTTTTTAAATGATATGAAATATTAATCAAATATTTTAAATATATACTCCTGATGAATTATATGCACCCTATTTACATTCAAGTATATTGTATATCATATATATTTCCAATAAATTTCACCTTATATGTTTTTGCACATCATTTGGAATAAAATTAAGAAAATTCCTTGGGATATTTATGAGAGTTAAAAGAAAATCATAATTCGAAACAAAAAAACAAACCTAGCAAAGAGAAGTTTGGTTTTGTAGTTTCCCAAATACAATTTAAGCTCTTACAGTTACAAATTAAATTACTTCTATTTTCATCAAATTCTCAAATTCCAAATGCACATTCTCCACATCCAAAATCTTACGAATCATGTTCACAATCACATATTGAAATGCATGTGATTCATCAACCGTTCCAACATTTTTAACAATGAAAATATTATCATGTGTAATCATTGTGCAAAACTTCAACCTTGACCTTTCACAAAATTCAAACCTTGGACCAATCTTAGAGTTTTCACAAAGCTTATAATTCAAACCTTGGTCCATTTAAAAAGTTCAAGCCTCTGACATTTTAGAAAAGTAAAAAGGTGCATTTTTGTTGAAATGAACGAATCCCTATGTAACAAAGTCCCTTTTTTTTTTCAACTAGTAAACTAAATTGGTGTTGAATGTTTTGAATGAACTTTGTTATTCCTAACGTATTATGAAAACATTTGAAAAAGTATGAGATGAAAGTAATGAATGTCGAATACCCAAGAGGACATTTAAATGTGTATAACACTTACTTTCATTATTTAATGGATTCCTTGAAAGTTTTCAATTTTCATCAATGACATATTTGCGATTTTTTTTGTTCAAAAAACACTATGACATAATAATATAATATAACTTGTTAAATATAAATATTAAGAGAAATTAGGTTGACATGTCAATTTTGATTTTTTAAATGTTTTTTGAATGACCAATCATATTTGGCCTCATCACTTTGATTAAACTAGTTACTCCATATGAGAAATTAGTTAAAAGCAATTAGTTATGTGGGCACTTTTGACTCCTTTTAACTACAATGCACCCAAAACCTCCAACCTCTCACAGGTCTTAAATGTTAGACCTCTCATAAAGTTTAGACCTCCTCCCTCTCAAGCGAAATGCAAAGTTAAAAAATGCTTAGGTACCTAGGTTTTGGGTGTTTGAAGGTGCCAAAAATCCTTTTAACATAGTGAGATACAACTAAAAGCTTGTAACAAAGAAATTTTTTAAATACAAAAGCATAACTACCTAATATGCATATGTATATGCATGTTAAGTCTTTCTAAACATTAAGTAAAAGATATTTATAGGATAGTATATACATATTTGGGAGCCCTTAATATTATGCAATGGATATACATACACATAATGGTATTTACACTATGTTGGTTAGCTACCACGCCAAATATTATGGGAAAATGGCCTAAGTCAAGAGATGGCTTTATGCATATCTAGCCATCATTCATGTTGATATCCGAAATTTTCAATATAACTGGTGTTGGGTAAGTACCTACCAAATAAGAACCATAGGTGTTGGTTAGTAAGAACTGAACTGAAATGGGGTTTGATTTCCAAACTAGAACCAGATCTTATTTATTAAGAACCAAACTTGGAATTGGGTTTGGAAGCATATTTATGTGTGAAAGTGGAACCAAAACCGATATAACATGTTTTTGGGAAAAATAGTGGCTAGAATGGACGGTTAACTAGAGGTTAATAACCAAACCCTGTACTCTGTTTTTTCATGCAGGGTTGAGCAAACCAAGTGTGTGGGTTGCATGAGCTTTCTAGAGTTATTCCGAGACAGAGAAACAAAAAGACACTTGCAGACCAGACCTAGCACATGGGATGGATATTGTGCTGCACTCTCCAACTAATTTAAGAACACTCTTTTGTACCAGCTTGCTGGGCTTGCTGGATGCATCAACTTTGTCCCTAGGGACAAAGAACAACTTATACATGAAGGTGAGGGATTATTGTGACAGGTGGGTATTCTCTGTTCCATGACAAACCAAGTTGCTTATGTCCACAACCAGCTTGAAACTGTCTAAACATGAGATCATACATTTCATGCTGTTATGGATATATACAAGGGTTGTGTCACACTGTGGTCTTGCCATTTACATTCAAAAGTATCTGAAGGCAAAAGAAGAATTATGAAAAGTCAAATATTTCACCATGAAAAAAATATAATCTTTAAAAAATCCTCTAAAAGAAACCAAAATCCTTCAAGATATTAGAACTCTATAACTAATCTCAAGTTTCAACACAATCCAAAATATCATCTTTCAAAACTCCTCATATAAAAATAGACCTATTATTATTACCTAGGGGCCAAAATCCCTTAAGCTACTATACTCTATAATGAATCTAAACACAATATCCTTACCTTGGTAGGCACCGCCAAAAAAGCACATGATTTGTTTTCTTCTTTTATTAAAAACTGACCCACTTAATAACTTTCTCTTGCAGACATAGATTGACCAGTTTCTTTATTGCCAGTATGTATTTTTCACATTATATAACATTAATCATAATATGACAAATTTTACACTAAAATATATAGGTACTCTCAAGTTTCATTTCCCTAAACTTTCTAGGATCAAAGTTAGTAGAGACCATAGAAGTACCCTTCAATGCCCTAAATCACTATGTGGTTATAAGTTTATTGCTTTTTCTGTTGTGTGTGAATGAAATTGAGTTATTGTGTGAAAGAAATCCCATTTTATTTTCAGCAATCACCAATATACATGACATTATTTGTGAAGGATTGTGAATATCAACTGCTTGGAATAGGAGCATATGTTGTATGGATATGGACATGAGAGGTTTACTTACTTTCCAACTAAAACCCAAAGGTAGATTTGGGCATGAACAACAATATTTTCATGTATGGGCGTAAGTTGGACTTGCATGGGTTTAGGATCACCAATATGCTCATGGTTTCCTCTTAATGTGGGATAGACCCGCAAAAGAAGCTCATGTCATAGGAGATCTTTCACCAAATCCACAAAAGAATTTGTACTAAACGCATGAATCTCCAAACATCTTTTAGATCTAACCCAAACTCAAATTCAAGAACAATCGCATACTGCATATGACCCAAACTTCAAAAATCAGATTTTGATGTCAACAATAAGTCACTTCTCAAGTTGCCAAAATTTAGGAAAAAAATGTAATCGAAACTCATTGTAAACTATTGAAGAATGTTCCCCAGAAGTTGGCTGGGAGTGAAGGAGAACCATAATTCCAAATAAAATAAAGAAATAAGATCTCCAACCATATCCATGAACAAGTCCTGCCATGTGTGTTCTGCAGAGAATCATTTCAATAAACACTCAGGCACACAGTTCAGGGCATGATTAAGTTGGTAAACCCTGAACCCTGAACTTGCTACTTGCAGAATAAACTTGGTGAATCAGGTGATCACCTTGAGGTTGCTTGTGGGCCAGCATGAGATACTAGTGCAGATAAGGGATAGGCACCAAGAGTATCTCAGTACCCGATTGAGCCTCCAACCAAATAGCCATCCAAAACCAATTGAGAACTTGCCAGCTCTCTCCCTAAGAGTGGGGATTTCTACCATTAACTACTCATTCAACGTGCATTCACACCTAATGTTAACAAAGGTTGCAATTTGAGGTGCACAAATTTGGGGTACAGGGTGTGAAAATTTTTGTCCACTTCAAAACATTCCAAGTTTTAGAGCACATTTATTAAAGGAACATGATGTGGTCACACATTTATGACACTTGCTCTGATGGGGTGATGATTTGTTGTTCAAATGGTGCCTATGTGGCATTCAAAAATGCATTGGAATTCACGTTCCCACATGGGAACCCCTGTCCCCCTCATGCAAATGCATGTTCAAATGTTTTCACACGTTCCCCATGTCTCACATGGGAACAAAATTTAGGGTTGGAAGCCCTTGGCCTCTAAAGAAAAGACATGTTTCCTTTTATCTTGATGTAGGTGAATCTACATCATTTCATTTTTGTAGGTTTACAGTGTAGGTTTTCCTTTGACCGACATAGGTTTTGGAATTTCCATTTTAAGAAAAAACCTAAAAGAAAAATTGTAATTTTACATTACATGCAAAATTTTGCCAAAAGGTGTCATTAAAAATGAGAATTTTAAAAATGAAGTTATTTGGTTCAAGTAACATAATGTTTTTTTTCCATTCTCAAAAATAGGCTCATTGGCAAGCAATTCACAAAAAACCTAGCATTGAATGGCAACAAGTTTACAAACATTGTTATGTTTTAGGATTCCTTCTTTGTATTAGCTTACCTACTTAATATTTAAATAAAAAATTTGTGAATTTTTTTTCTTTCTTGAAAAAAATCATAAAATGAAATTTTTTTTTGGAAAGGTTTGCACCGATAAATTCTTGTTTTCCTTTTCTTTTTACTCAAGTTGCAGAAATTTACTAAAAACAACAGTGAGTTTGATGCTAGAAATATAGAAAGATGATTCAAGTTTTGTGTTTCATATCTAGTTTATAGCTGGATTCAACAAAATCTTCTTAAACACAATCTTGCATAAAATAGTTTTTAATAAGAATGTTGTTTAATATGTTGGCTCTACTTGGGAATAGTCATTTGGTTGTACATGGCATACCTAAAAGTACTTAGAGAGTATAGTTTTTATTTGTGGAGTTAACTAGGGATTTATTAGTTTAGGGGATACTTCTAGAAGGAGGCCTTACTTAGGGCTACCTATGAATGATTCATATGGCAAGATGGGGCTAAACAAGATGATCTACATAGGGAATATCTATGGGTTACTTAAGGGGTTATATAGAACTCATTTGTGAAACTAGCTAGGGATTTATTAGGTTAGGAAATATTTCTCTAGAGGGTTATTTAAGAGGTCACCTAGGGTTACCTAGGACTTACTCAGAGGGCAAGAGGGGGCTACATAATATCTACATAGGGGATATCTATGGACTTAGAGCTTACATAGAACTTGCATATGGGGCTAGCTAATGATTTTTTAGGTTAAAAGGCACCTAGCGGTTATTTACAAAGCCACCAAGTGTTTACTCTTGATAACCCTTGTGTAGCTTATGAAATAGCCCAAAGATATCCACTGACTTAGGTAGGTCCTTCAGTAACCCTTACTTAACACCCTAAATTATGATCTTATGGAACACTTTGTGTATGCTTTTGATAGACCTTATTTGGCATAGCTCACAACCTGGGTAGGCCTTAAGGCAACCTTTAGGTAGTTTGCAGTAGCCCTTAGGTAGGTCTTATGTAGCTTCCTAAAGGATAGCTCATAAAGGGAGGATGAGTGGTACATTCAGGATCAAAGTGAGCCTCAAACTAAGGATTATTGTATGAATAAGTTTAGTACATATAGGTACACACCCAAACCAAACTTTTCTTTCACAACAACTCCAAAGTCTGTTCAAGACAGGTTTAGGTCGTAATACTTAGTAATACATGCACTATGGGAGATTTGAGAATTTAAGCCATTATTATGCTCTTAATGGTCCAACTCTACTTGTTAAGTTATGTCAAATCTTTACCTTGGGCTCCATTTTTCTGGCTTGTTACATTATTGCATATGAACGTTTGCTCTATCATTAGACATATCCTAGTGGTCTATACCTCTACTTGAAAACCCAAATAGTTGAACAACTTAATTCTATTGTTGTGGTAAAAACCAAATATGGTTTTATGGCTTTCAATTGTTGCTTGTGCTAGACCAACGGGTATGTAGTTCTTGACCCATCATGCTCATAGCTAGGATCTTTTCAAGCATTACTGTCATTGAGATGAGTTTGATAAATGAAAATGAAAAGAATCCCCATATAGGTACAAAACTGAAATGTAAACGTTGAAAACAAATCATGATAACTATACCAGCAGATTGGTACATGTTGTATTCAACTTAGCCACCCAATCAATTAGTCATTACAATTCTTCAATCAAGGGTTCCCACTCTATTGTCCTTACAGATTTGTCTTACTAGGTCAAGGTAGCTAACTCATACATATACTAGTCTTGCTACATGGGATTGAATATCCCAATTGAACTCCTAAGCACTAAGCTTGATTGTGTGAATCAAGCTCACCAGAATGAGCCTGGCTTCACACTTTTGTGAGGTATTAGTATGGAATAAATTCAAGATCAAGCTTCAACGCCTAATCGTTTAACAGTTTATAAATTCATTCATATCAGAAGTTTAGGATTAATTCTTTTCTATGTTGAAAAACCTTAAACATCCCAGTACAGTTGAAAAACTATCGCAAGCAGTTTTAAACATCCATTTGATTTTGTAAAGTAGGTATCCAAGAAGGAAGACAAATACAACAAAGAAAAATTAATTTGGGGAGGAGAAAAACACCCCCCACTATTTCAACCCCTAGGTGAATGCTATAGTCAACATAAAAGACTACTCAATAGCTAGTTACCTAAGTGTGGGCTTTGTCTTTGTTATGGGTAATGGTGCACACAACATATTTGGGGACTCTTGTGTTTAAGAATTTCATAATTATGTTATTTTTGTAGTTGGGTCGTGCTCAAGATGGCATGTGGGTTGAAAAATGTGCAAGACCTTGCATTTGATGTTCACCTATTTCTGGCTAGATGTACTTGGAAGCTTTTAAATTGGGCAAAACTGGGGAAATCTGGTGAGCTCACATGGTAGAAAGTGTAAAGCCAAGCTCATTTTGGTAAGCTCATTTCAGTTGGGTATCCTATCCTTTTTGTCTTTGAAAAAATGTATCTCTTTAGGTCCTTAATGGAAGACGCAAGTTCTTATGTAAAGATTTCCAAAAGAGCAAAGCAGAGTGATCGCTTGCCAGAAATAGCTGCACGCATTTCTATTTTGTTCATGTGAATTGTGGAAGACAGTGATGGTGGAAGTGTTTTTAGATTGACCAGTTGATTGCCCAGAAATTAGCTACACGCATTTTGTTTTATTCATGTAAAATTTTGGAAGACGAAGTGGTAGTGAAAGTGGTTTTAGATTGACTAGTTGCATGCCAGAAATAGCAAGCTATATTTTCTGTTTTGATGAACATGACATAGTTGTGGAAGAAAAACAAGAGTTTTTGGATTGAGTAAATCGTTTCTACTTCCCCTTTCTTCCTATCAAATTTCCACTATGGTGCGTCCAAGATAAGCCAAGGACCTGCTGGTGCTTTGGAGCTCCAATCCCAAAAGAAATACCTTCAACATTTAATAGTGCTTATGATTTCATTGTAGAGAACTTAGCTAGTGTCGTGTAGTCTACTGGCATTGTCCAGGAAGCAGTCCTGTAAGGAGTGTATAGGACAAACAAGACCACATAAAACCAAGGAACCGCATCCTAGTGGGCATATAGAGCTCCCATTGATGGCTCTGGTGTTGATCTGTGTTATCTAGCCTTCCAGTTCATGTCAAATGATGATACTGGACATTGTCCCAATTTGCTGAGCCCACAGCCCAAGCTCATTTCATTTCTTGTGGAGCAGCTTTCCAGAGTTTATACGAGTGTCGTGTGGTCTTTTGAATTTGTAAAGAATCCTAGATTTTGATTTTTTAGATATTTCAGAATCAACCTAAACCCTAACCCTAACCCAATTTTTTCATTATTATAGTTGTTTCATAACATATCTTAAGTTCATTCAAGAGTTAAGGCAGAACCCAAAATTTGGACTATATTTCATTATGTCTCTATCTGGCTTTTAGTTGCAAAGATTATTTTTTCAGTCCCTATGATGCATAGAGCATCATGCATGCTTATAGTTCTGGCCCACAGTTCTTGTAATTAGACAACATTGGCCAATTTTCACATTTTCAGGGCTCCATTTTGTAACTTTTTAGAATATTCATGTACATATGGATTACAGATATCTACACAATTAATCAAAATTCCCATTGAATTTCTGAGAATTCTCTGTCTGATGTTTTAATTCATTTCTGTCAACAAATCCAACAAGAAGGTAGGGTTAGTACAACCATATATGGGAGACTAATTCCATAGTAGATTAGATTCAGGATTCTCAGTTTGTGAAGACATTTTCTTGGCTGTTGAATGTATGTAATTGAAATGAGGATCATCAATCACTTTTTCGTTTTGTTTTGTGTCACTTTTTGTGGGCAGAGGTGTGTTTTCTTTTAGCTCCATCTTTTCACAATCGAAATTTTGGGCGAAATTAACCAAAAACTTTAGCAATTTAAGTCAAATTTACAGTGAAAATAATACATATATATTCCAAAATTTTCCTAATTTCTTTGTTGAAAAATGATGAAACTTCACCAGAAAAAAACACTGAGCCAGAGTGAACCAGGACTACCAGAACACCATTCACTGGATGCCTGTTATGACTCAGTTGTGGATGAACCTTAACTCGAGTTCATATATGATTTCACCTTGCTAACCCAGTATGTAGGAAGTAGGTCTCATACATAGAAGGTACATAGGACATAATAGGTAGGAAACAAAGTGACTACTAGGTAAGTAGATGGTTTATACATTGGAGAGGGGTATATTTACTCAGTAACCTAACAACCACAGTAGGTAGGTGACGTAGAAAGCCAACTGACGTGCAAAACTGTTGCCTGACCAGTTACCGTCCATCCTTCACAGTGTGCTGGTGGGCTGCTAGTTCACTCTGGTTGTCTGTTTCTGGGACCATGCCGTGTGATTGGGTGACGTGATTAGGTCAGTTTTGATCCCCTCAACGCCCAAAAACCAAATTGGCTTCACGAAGGGTGTCAGAAGGAAAGAATATCGTGGTAGCTTGGCACCACCTTCCTCACCAGGGTTTTGTTTGTTTCAAATTTTGTGCAAGGTAAGGCCCTATGGACAGGGTATTACAAGAATAAGGCGTCATCCTAGGCAGCAGCCAAGGGCAGCCAGGACCTGTTGACTCTGGTAACGCCCCTGTCCAAGGCTCTTATCCCTTATCACACCAAATGCCTTTGTGGGGATTCCCCCACAAACGGTCTTAATTTTCAAGAGTGGGGCCAAACAAAAAGAGCAAGCCCTTACAAAACATAAAAGCTTGCCCTGAAAATGGAAGATTGGAGTGGCAAAGATTGACTTAAGCTATTTGAATTGCAACTCAGAAGTTAAGGATGAAACACTATTAATTTATAAGAGACAAAAACTGAAAAAAAATGAAGTGACAACAATGCAAAAATAAATAAATTAACAAATCATGTGAGGGAGTTGAACCCTTGTCCAAGAGGAGATTGCACCCAACTAGAGCACATGATCTTGACCTACAAGCCACATGTTAGTTTGATCATAAAAGGAAAATCAAATGGGACCAACACGAAGGAGAGATTATCTAGGGTGCAATGAGTCGACATCATGGAAAACTAGCGTTGTTTTCCATAAAACATCAAGCCAAAAGACCTTTTTTTTTTCCCCCATCAATCTAAGCTGTTATTGCATCATCATAAGGAAAAGTATCAACTGTATAGATGGTTGTGCAAACATGCGCACCACCAAATCTAAATGTTCACATAGTCTATTTCGTAATCTAGTTTTCATGAATATCAAAGTTGAAAAGATTCTATCATCTTCCACAAATCCCATCAGAAACTCGAGCGCATAAAAATGCATTGGAAGATAGTTTCTCCCAAAGTCTAGAGTCTAGATTGACATCCATGGGCTAGTCCATAGCCCATTGAGCACTGGACATCATTATGATCATGGAAAAAAAAAATTCAAGGCCCAAATGTTCACATCAAGAATAGTTGGGATCCAAGTTTGGGATGATCCAAGCTTTTTGGGCTAATTATAAAAACCTTTCAAGATAGCGATATGAATAGGAAAGGTCTTTTCACATGAAGGTTTTAACCAGTATTGTGGGTAAACCAACCCTAAACATCCATCACATCTTGAGCTAGAAAGTGTTTTTTCAATTCATCACTAACCTTGGTTCTAACTTTAAAACATTGCTTTTACACATTGTTAATGGTTTGTTAGAAAATAACATGAGTCATAGGCACATAGATGGATGTTTTACGACAATGGGAATGCAAGCTAGATGCAAGCTACAACGACTCAAAAGTGGTAAGAGTCCTAGTCCCAAAAGTTCATATAAATGGAAAAATTTAACACTATAATGAAAAAAAATTAAAAACCAATGTTTAGTGGGCCCTATGTGGTGATTAATCAATTAATAAAGTCCATATGAAAGGCTACACAATTTTAAAACGTTTTATTATACATGTT